>LPNX010243981.1:547109-576786 GCA_001517045.1 Pseudotsuga menziesii
CACCTCAAAACTAACAAGTATTAATTTGAACTTGGTGACAAATAGGAAGAACCAAGCGTTTGGTCTCAGCTAAAATCAAATTTTGGTTATTAAATACTATATATTTCAAATAAGCTCAGAAATAACAGGACCATTCATATTTAATCAGAGGCATAAGCTACATGATCTTATCACTTTTCCTGTGGGCCTCAACTATCCCCATCCATGTATAACTGTGCTGAAAAACTGGAGACTGAAGATAAATGTAGATCTACAGCTTATTATAGACTAGCGTAGAATAGTCTTCTTATTATAGTCAATGATGAGGATATGATGAGGTCATGGACTTGGAAGAGATGCATGAAATTGCAAGAAAGATTAATCACATGATAAAACTATTGTTAGTTTTACCTGTTTGCTCTGATTTGGTTCTCCATTCACCATCAGAGCAGTTACACTCTACTCCTAACAGCAAGGCAGTTTCTGACAGCACTGATTAGAAATGGGACACATCTCTCTTGGCTATTCTTGGTCTCCATTTTGCAACCCCTTCTTCTTTCTCACTCTTTAAAGAGAGGAGGGCCCATTGCTGTAGAACAGAGTTAGCGAGTCAATGTTTGCTTTCAGTTGAGTGAGCTCTGTGGGAAGCTATGTCATATCAGCGGCGGCGGTAACATTTCTTGTTTAATAGTTATATGATAAGAATTTCATTGCTGCTAACATTTATAGCATGCTGTTTTTGGCCAGAACTCATCTTTTTTAGATCCAACTGCTAGTTAGTTGTTGTTTTGAATCAAGCACATGATATGCTGTGTCTTCACTTTTGAACAGTCAATCCTAAATTCTGTAGTTGCATATCTAATAGTTTTGGTAAGTGTTTAAATATCTGTTTATTTCTTCTGTAGGATTTATTTCTGTTGAGTGCAGACCTGTTAATCATGTGTTATAAACTGGAGTGATATCAGTGTCGTGCATTTAAATCTTCCAGTGAATCATTGCATGTATGACACTATTTTGTGTGAGAGTTGTTCTGAGATAGGCACTTGGATTGTGAGAAGTTTGAGAGTGAGATGTCTATGATATTCTAGTAAGTGGAGTGTTGTTATTTGTCTCAAAGAAGTGATCTGTACCAGAACGGTGATCTACACCTGTGAGAGGTTGTTGATCTGAAATCTTTTCACTTGATTCGTCGTTTGAGTTTTTTTTGTTCGTAAATATACAGGATGATATCTCTTGGTCCAGAGAGTGACAAATTAGATGGTTATTTCAACTTTACTCCTTGGAAATTCAAACTACAGATGCTCATAGAGGAAATTGATCAATGGAGTTTTATTGAGAACAAGATTTGCACCCCTAGTCAATCCTGTTCAGTTGGTCGAGTACAATAAAAAAAGGTGGTCAAAGCGAAGAAAATTGTCCTTTGATTCAGTGAAGGACCTCCTAATCCTTGTACCTTCACATTGCAAAGCGGAAGATGATGAAAGATATGTATGATGCCTTGGTCATTCTGTATCAGAGTGTGAACGTATCCTGTAGGATGATTTTGAAGAATAAGCTTATTGGTACCACATGAGCAATAATGAAACTGCGACAAGCTATATTATGAAGATCATTGAGTTAGAGATCATAGGAGAGAAGGTTTATGGGAATGAGTTAGTGCACATAGACTCGAATACAAATCTAAATATTAATAATAAAATACAAATCCAAATATTTTTATTTTTTTTAAATTCACTGCCGTCGCTTAAGCGACGGTTATACATGTCTCTTTTTCGACACCTTTTGCTTATATCCGTCTCTTAAGCGATGGTGCCTCATGCCGCTTATCCGATGGTACATCTTATATCCGTCACTTCACCGACGGCATGGAGGTTAATTTTTAAAAAAAAATTGACTAGCCGTCGCTTATCCGACGGCTCTGCTGTCGCTTAACCGACGCCCTAGAGGTTATTTTCTCAAAAAAATTTGACCACCGTTGAAGATATGCTGTCGCTTAACTGATGGTTACTTAGGTGTCGCTTAACCAACGGTTACCTAGGTGTCGGATAACCGACGACAAGTTTTCGACGCTTAAAAAAAATCATAGTGTTGTACATGCGACAGGGAAGTGTCGAAAATCCGACATGACGGTCGTCGAATTTTTGGTCAAAATGTAGTAGTGCAACTAGCATAGAATGGAATCTAGAAATCTAGGAAATAAGACATAAATGATTAATTAATGTCAAATGTAGGTAACTATGGGTGGATTATTCTAAAAATTGCTACAGCAACTAGAATGGATGATGATGTTGTGCTAGAGAAGCACATGGTGCAACTAATACAGCTGGACAAAGATAGTTTCATTACAAGTTTCCACCAGTGCATTAAGAAAGATCAACAAAAGGCGTGGCATGATCTCCACATAAAGAAAAAACAATTTCAGCAAGGATTTGGTGTTGTTATATGACAGCAATTTTTTGAAACATCCAGTTAAGCTACAAATGCACTGGCTTGGCCCATATCTTGTCAATTCTATTACCTCTGCAGATGCACTTGAATTGTAGTAGTTAGATGGCATGATACTGCAAAAGCTTGTGAATGGAAGCCACTTCAAGCCCTATCGTATAGGGGACAAATTGCACAATTCCTAAAGCACTGTGCACTAAAAAAAAAGATAAAAAGCGATGGGATAAATTGAAAAAGGAAGGCGATGGGATATATAGCAAAAGGAAGGGTGCACATCAAAGTAGGGGTTGTGCAAGAATAGGGTGTATTTGAATCAACAATAAGTATATAATAATTATCTAGGAAGAGGTTGCATGCTAGGAAAGGGTTACGCGCTAGGATGGGGCTGCGCTAAGGTAATGGGGCCACGCCAAGACAAAGGGGGATACACCCAAAAAAGGATAGGGTTTCATGACAGAAGGTCATCGTGCAAGATTGAGTGGCTCACATTGTATGGAATAAACCATGACGGTGACTGAACATTACATCAATACTCAATAACAGTTGTCAACTAGGTAAACAATGGCACGGTTGATGTCACGTCTAATGATAGCAGATCCGAGAGGTGGGGTTGCAGAATTGGAGGTGTATTTGGCACATAAATGAATGATTTAATCATAATGATGCACCTGAGTGATTCATGATGGAATCTGAGATGAATATAGTGTTATAAGCTGAGTGTTGGTAGCCGAGCGAACACGATTAGGCAATGCTGCATTGAGCAAAGTTGTAGGAGGCCTGGGATGGGTAGTTGAAGGGAGCCCCACTGCGTAAGGAAGCAACCATCGAAGGGGAAATCCAAGCTACCCTTGATATAGGGAAGACTGTGAGTGAGAATGTTGTCTCAACAAAAATTGATGAAGAATTTTGTAATGTTCCCAAAAATTGAAAAATAAAATAAAATTTATAGGCTAGAGAAAACTACCTGAAGGGGGTCATTATTTCTCATGTGGAATTACATGCACTACTTATACTTTCAATCTCTTCAGAAACTGCCCATACTGTCTTGTTAATCTCTTATCCATTTAGTGATTATTAGTTTGTTTACTTCTTATGTCTTAATTCTGTTATTTAAACTATTTATACATCTTAGTTATTATTGTTGGTGAATTAATGAATTGTACAAATCATTGTTTTACTTTTGCACATGTGTACTTTGTTTATTTCATAAAAACTAAGTTAACTTTGTTGATGGGAACAAAGTGCTGGAGTGGAGGGACTTGTTATCCCATGACGATCTGAGAGGTAAGGTATTTCTTGGTTACGCAGGATGAATTAGTTCAATCGAACTAAGGCACCTCTTTTATTTCCTTACGTAGTTCATTACTTTGCGACGGGGTTGGGTGCAAAGTGTGTTGACCGTCTTGATCCTAAAGGACCTGCTGCTAGTTTTTATGCTACTTACCAACCTGGTTTTATAATTTGGTAAGTGTCATTATCGTCAATTGTAGCTACTACGGCTAAATTTATTGTACAATAAATATTCTTCGTTATGTTTTGAATTCGTTAGTCTATATGTCATCAATACGTTTTATGTTCTATGTATATTCTTACTATACCTATTAACAAATCCTATGTTCTTTTATTGACAGGTTATTATATTCATTTAAGAGTAGATCTTCGGATTTTATAGTCTGAGATGTTATCATGGCATACTTTGTATCCCATGGTTTTTAAGAATAAATACCTTGTTACTAAGGGATTAAAACCCTAAGCTCTAAACATATGGTCTAAACATTATCTAACTACTTAAGCATGGGTTCTTTGACTTTGGACTAGAACAACCTATGGACTATGTAATATTGTAATTCTATCCTAAGCAAACTTTGTAATAAGGTAATGTGTGATAGAGTTTGGGTGGTGACATAACATATGGTATAAACCATACCATAGCAGGGTTTAAGCTCTTGGCATGGTGAATAAAACCCACCATATTAAAACGACATTGAACTATGGAAAAGTGGGTTTGGAAACTCAATAATGGTTACCAGTTGGTGCATTTATCGTTCTTGGAAATCATGGCACCCCCAAGCCTAGGGCTTGGCTCATGATTCAGTTTAGTCATTTCGTTAGCGTCTGTGGAGAAAAAATGGGTCTCGGCTCTGTGCTGCGAAGGAGGCTATGCCTTGGAGATTCAGGTAAGCTTCTTCTGGTTTCATGTCCGCATTTTATGCTTGGTTTCATGGCTCCTTTGTCATTATACTTCTCAACCCTATCGTGTTGGGTTGTGGTTGCAGGTAGCAGGGTAACGATGGTGGGGTGGATCCATACTCCACTGTAGCTCCAATGTGTTGCAATTTATTCCATGGTAAGCATTCTCTTCAATCTTATGTTTGTCACCTTTCAGCCTTGTCGGCAGAGCAAAGTTTTGACTGGTTGTTGGTTGGGGTTTTATGCTATAGCGATTTCGATTTTTCCTTTGTGCTTATGATTACAGACTTGGGTTTTGAATGTTGAGGCATTATTGTATGAATCGATTACTATTCCATTCAGATCTATGTAATTTCATTTTCGTTATGTGAATCGATATTTTTGGTTTTTGGATTTATAGCCATGGTTTGCACCATTGCTTGCAATGGTGCCATAGCCCATTGGCATGCCTATGCAAACCTCCTTCTCGTCCTTTAATGGTGACTGTGTACCAGACTTGGGATCTTTTTCTAAATAGATATATGTATTGTTTGTATATAATGGTAATGGTTAACTTGATATCTTGTGTATACGCTTTCCTTTTGGGTTTCTACTGAGCACTATATTTAAATGGATTTGAGGTTTTTAAAAACAGAGGCATTCGCCTAATCAGATGCTCTATGTGTAATGACATTGATTAGCTTGGATATTGTAATATTTTGACAACATGGGTAAAGGCCATGCCATAAATGGAACGAGCCTTCCCCATAGTACTACGATAGCTTGTATATTATTGTTTATGGTATTCGGTTCTTATGTACAATGGTCTGTGGTAATCCATGGGTGGAAACCATGGTGGCCAACGCTTATAGTATGTGTATATTTTAATGTAATGTTTATTAAAAATTTTATTGGTCTAGGTCGTGTTGTAGCTATGGTCTTATGACCTCACTGCTAGCGTATGCATCGTTATTTAATGGCAATTGATGTGCTTGTAAAAATACAGCTCGCATGCTTAGTGTAAGTTGTGGCATGTGTAGTGATATAAACAATGGATTTATATAAAGGATTGATTCCTCTTCAATTCATTATGATATGGATTTTATTTCTTTTGAGAATCAGCCGTAAGGTTATATGATTTGGATTTCTATTTAATATAATATACTATGGTTGTTATTAGTGTTTTTGCCTTGGGTTTTGGACATCCATGGGATTCGATGTCTCAACCTTTGTTGGCATAAAAAGGGTTTTTATTGTAACGAGTTGTAATGAAATGTATTTTAATAAATAAAACAAACTAGGCTTGCATTCCCACACGATTCAATTCCTGTTACTGTTTGCAATATATCGATTTATGATATGATTTGATGTTGTTTTACTATGATATGATTTATTGTTTAAGATATATTTTTTTAATTTGGATAAGGTAATGTTTGTTGAGTTATGTGATTTTGTTTATGGATATGTATAGATGGATAAGTTAGAACCATGGATTCTGTTATATGAATTATGATCAAAGAATTGTAAAGGACCACATGGATGCTCACGATGCCTCCTCTGATTATTTATAATGTTGTTTCATTTATGTGGAGTATTTTTAATGTAAATTTGTAATATGGATACAGACCTTGAAAGGTCTTAGATGAGTTATTTAATTTTGGAATTAAATGTGTAGATAGATTTCATATATACTTATACCTGGTGGAATTATATATATATATATATATATATGAATTCATTCTATTTGTAAATAATACCCTAAGGTATCTATATAGTATATTTATTTATTTATACTTACTCCTATTCAATTAAATCTACTATAATCTAAAACATGGCTCTACTGACAAATATAATATGTCACTAAAGATATAAATAATAGGTGAACATTAAATAGTAGGCCTAGATTTACATAGTTTATAGTATTAATTTCTGAATATTAAATGAATACAGAAAACAAACTTTAGAGATGGAAACCTAGCTATATACAGCCTACGATAATATTTACCATCCTAGGAAGTATTGAAGAGAATAAAAACCCTAGAAGAATCTAGGTAGAACATCAATTACCTAGGGTTAGTAAATTCTTTGGAAACTTTCCTCTAACATATTCCTTATATAATCTAGAAGATAGCATAGACAGTGTAGGGTTAGATTTTAAGAAATGTAACCCTGCGAGATATGGACAAAACCAATCAACTCCAGGGTTAATAATATATATAAAATATTTTACATAAAGCAGCCAGCATTTACCCTAGAAATGAACTTTGACATACTAAGAACTCATAACTGTAATTTATCTTCATGAAACGTTTTTAATGGCTGAACCTACACACTTTTTAAATAACCAGCATTGTCAATTTAAAAGAGATCTGACCTCTGATTTTGATGACCAAATCACTTGGGAACTAACATGTTCCTCCCAACCATAACCTGGAACCATTCCTGGTTCTAATCTAGACCCCCCCGAGCTAGATTCCAACATGCAAGTAGCTTAGAGCTCCTAAGGTAGGGTTTCCTAATTGGTATTCAGTTCTGAACCAGTCCTCTTTTCCTTGCAGGAGAAAATTCTCTAGGAAAACACTTGAGAGACAAAAATAGGAAAGATTATAATTATCCAAGATAAATATCAGAACCCCAAGCCTTTTCTTGGCTTGAGTCTTTATAGACATACTTTTTAGTCAAAGGGGTAGTTAAATCAAGAAATCCTTGATTTCTTGATTCAACCCTTTTTAATTTACTGGGGTAATTTTCAATTCTTAACCTAGGATCTTTTAGCTAGTTCCTAGTTAGTCTTTCATAGACATTTCAGTATTTATTAATCCTTTAATAATAAATAATAATTGGTGGAGCTTCTCTTCTTTCTTTATTCAATTATATAATTAATCATAATTAATTCTTTATACATACTATGTATAAAATACATAGTATTAAAATACTTGTTAACACTTGCCTTTGAACATCATGTATTATGATCCCTAGACTTAACGACACTTCTTCATGAAGGTTAAGTAGATAGATGGTTCAGGTCTACTACGCTAGGCAGCTCTAAAAATCCTTGCATGTTGGATTTCCCTCGTATAATGTGGTAGCTCTTCAATACTTGATGAGAATACATAAATTCAAAATTTCATTTAATCACTTTTAAATAAATATGATGAGATCAATATTTTTTTCTTGATTCGTTTTCACTCAGAAGTTATTAAATTCTTTTCAGTAACCCCTAGCACTTACCAGAGACCATACTAAATGCTTATAATAGGGAGTTACAAACATAGTGCAATTCCAGAGCTCTCACTCAACACTAAATGCTAGGATGTACTTGTACGATACACCTAGGGATACAATGGCCAAGGATCCGATGCTCCAGAGCTTATGCTCAACATCAACATGGAATTCTCCAGAGCTTATGCCCAACATTTCCAATTATATTATCATGCCTTCCAAAGCTTTATGCTCAACACAAATGTAAGTACTCATGTGATCCAGAGCCTCTCACTCAACACAAAACATATCATCGATCATGTGCTTCAGGGTTCACACCCAACACAAAAAATTTCATCAATCATGTGCTTCATGGTCCATGCCCACGCCCAACACAACCAATATATATATACATATATATCGTCAACAATTGGCTTACGCTCAATATACAAAACAATCATCATGTTCTTATGCAGTGGGATCTTTGACCTAATATAAAATAAAACATCAATATAATCATCATGACCAATAGGCTCATGCCTATAAATGGTAAGTCCAAAATTTAGGATATTACAAAGTTGCAAGTATGCGAGTTAGTTTTCCTGAGACAGAAGTATCTGGAAAATTCGTCCTTGAATAGATTTCTCCCATTTGGTTTGAGGTGCATATTAAGACACCCATGAGGAATCTGGATGGGACCAGAGTTCTTTCCCCACTTGAAAAAGTCTACAAGAATAGGGAACCGAGTCGACTTCAATAAGCCCAGGCTGAGCCTGAATATGAGGAAGGACAAGGGTTCAGAAGCGGGACTAGATTCATAATTTACAGCTGCAGACAATTGTCAGCCAGCAGGATGCTTCCTAAAGAGTGACAACAATAGAGAATGATGTAGTATTCATGGATGCTAGAGCACGATGGAACCGAAGGATGAAAGCTGCAGAAGGGGGCCCTGGTCAGCAGCAGTCGACCTTGGAGGAGGTAGTTGCAGCCAATTGCACTATTCAGCAAGTTCATAGAAGTGGCACACTACTCCATGCAAGAATTTTTCCACCCTTTAGGTTGTTGAGTACACCATGTCCAGCTCATGTGCCTCAAGGACGAGCCACAACACTATGTTAGGGGCTTGTTGGAAAGTGGTTGGAGGTAAGCGAGTTGCGCAGCATCTAGGATGCTACACATACTCACACAACATTGTGCAATACAAAGATAGTGCAATAGGCAGAAAATAGTCCAGTTTCCATATTTTTACATTACTTTTTGTACTCATTGACCATTTCTTGGGAATATTGGTCCTTAATTGTTAAATTAGTTAGAACTTTGTTAGAATTTTGTTAGAAGTGGAACTTGAATGTAAAGGTGCAAGCATATAAATAGAACAATTATGCATGTAAGAAGATATAGCGAGAGAGAGAGAGAGGAAGATAGAGAGAAAGAGAGAATACTGGATGTAATGCTAAACATAGTTATACTTGATCAGTGTCTATTTTGAGCTACAATTTGTTGTGTCGACTTAATACGATGTGATGTGGATTAATCTAAGCTTCTATTGCCTCTTTTATTTTCCTATTTTACACTGTTGTGATTGTGATGCTGAATGATGAATAGTGTAACACCTCGGTTTTGACCCCGATGCATTAAATATACATGATACATATATACACATTGTAAATAATCATGGTGTGGAGCTAAAGGAAAAGGCACGCCATAGATTTGGTTATGTTATGTTTCGGATTGGAATTGTCACTGATGGTATATCGGGACATGCGGCATACATATTAAGTTGTGGCATCATGTAACTATGCATCTTTAATTAAATTACCCCAACCAACTATGTTCACTGCAACCAAATTGAGAAGGGGCATGATTTCGCTAAGGATAAGGAGGGGGAATGCTAAACCTTGAGCCACGGGGGAAAAGCCATGTGTCACCACTCTTTTTGCTCACCTTCCCTTGTCTCACCCAACCACCACCTTAATTATTATGTTATTAGTTGGGCATCTATTTGCTAGCAGGAAGGTCGCTACGCTCATTTCTACACTCTCTCCACTGCGTTCCTTTTGGGTTGCGGATGGTTTTCCCACTATCCCGATTGTGAGCTGTTCATTTTCCCATGCAGAGTGGAGTTGAAAGGGTTACAATCCTTTGGGTGTGGGTTCGCTCTTTCCTCTCTCACACCATTTTTCCAGTTGGTGGATGTGTTCTACCTCCTGATCATGCATAGATTCTACGTTGTTCTCCATGATTGCCAATTCTGAAGGTGTGCGGTGGGTTCATTGTTGAGAAGGGACCATTGCCTTCCAACGTTACTGGTGTGTCTGGACTATGTGATGATCTATTGCTTCGTCGTGAGCCATTGCTATGGTTTTCTCCTGTCATTTTCCACATTTGTTGGCTATGTTTTCTCTTGTGAATTGGATGCTGTAGATTGCTATGGAATCGTTTTGGCCACAATAGGGCCAAGAATGATTCAAGGATTTTTTTTCCCCTGTTAAAGCTTTAGTAGCTGGGTTGCTGCATGCACATAGTGGTTTTGTCCTTAGACTACATTGGAGTGGTGAATGAGGGACTGATGTGCTTGATAAACCTAGTGGGTTGGGAACGACACTGATGGAACTAGTGGGCTAGCTTTCTTCTCAACAACCCCTGAATAGCACTGGAAGGGAGATCAGGGTCTGAGGGACTGCATTGTAGAGAAAGGAATAATTTCCTTATGGTGGGTATGTGTGGGTATTATAAAATCTAGGCTGGTTCTAGTGTTGGTGTCTATAGCTCTTCAATGAGCTCACCATCTTAGCATTTAGCCTTTCCCAGCTCCTAGATGGACTGATAAACCCAACTTGGTTGGCTTGGCTGATCTGTTGTTCGCCTAATAAACCCAACTGTGATGGCTTGGCTGAACTGTGTACCCTTGTGGTGTTGTTATCCTTGGATATGTGTAATCTTGTTAGTTCCTTATTCCTTGGGGAATCATACCCAGCTCGGGGATTGCAGTGTCACTGAGAGATTAAAGAGAATGCAGGCCTATGGTTGGGTGGAACATTGCAGCAACATAGCTGGTTGTGGGACAAGTTCTCTATAAGATAAGTATTATTGCCTAACTTGTGTCCGCAACTATATTTACCATTGATGAATGATGATGTACATATTGAATGCTAAATTGTATATGAATGCATGTTGGTTGCTTCCGCTATGTATATGATTGGTTAATGCATCGTAGTATGTTTTATGTTTTTAAGTATCATGCTTCAGCATTATATGTATGTATGTTCATGTTCATGGGGCTAGATGCCCAGATGATTTGATGTATCATAGCATCCTCTTCACCAGTTGGAGGGTCGGGTATGTTACAGTATGGTATCAAAGCCAAGGTTGCAGCATCGTCCTGAATGGGCCGTGAAGATGCAGTGACAGAGCTTATGTTGCAGTATGTGGGCCTCAGAGGGCCATGAAAGATCAGTTAACAGAGGCAGGTTTCCTATTGCCAAAAGAAACCAGGAGCAAATGGGTGAATGACAGGAAAATTCACAAAAAATTTCTAAGTGCCAGAATTGTTGGCTCATCGGAAAAATTAGAGCGAAGTTCTTCTGATGCACCGGAAAAGATAGCCTAAAGGCCACATGATGTATGACAACTGAAAGAAGATTGCGGAAGGAATTGCGTTCTTCATCTGTCCTCCCATCGGAGGACTAAGTGTGAAGGTCCTCCGACACCACAGAAGTGTTACTCTGAAGCTCACCCACCGTAGAGAGAAATTTTGAAAATTTGACGAAGTAATGGAATCATCGGCGTTCAGCGATGATTAGTTGATTGCATCGCCGATGCCTAGATGATCCAGTTGCCGACAAGGAGAAAAGTTTGGCAACTACGTCGGAAGAGTTTGGCTGATATTTCCTCGCCATTGCGGATGGATAGACAACTATCCTTCCGACAGATAGAGTCCTGACCACCGATGCTGCAGAGGAAAGTCATTCCGACGGCCAACGCAATGAAAGATTTCCAAAAAATTTTCGAAGGAACGAAATCATCAGAGATCGGAGATGAATATTTATTGACATCGTCGATGAATAGTTGTTGACATCACCGATGAATAGTTGAAGGAAGATTCGATGCAAGAATAAAATTCAAAAATTTTCTAAGTGTTCGTCGACCATCGAAAAGTGTTAGTTGTACTGGTCACCGATGAACATTGGAAGGAGTTAACGGTTCACGCGCCACCATTGTGGAAGTACAGAGCACTAATCCTCTGATGGGAAAAGGTTCCGACTATCAATGCCGATTAAGTTGTGCTTCAGATTGTCAATCAGAAATCATTAGGGAATTGGGCCGTCGATTGAAAAAGGATAAAAGTTAATGAACCGTTGTTGCAGCCACCTAAGGGACTAATCGACAACATATGAAAGATGTATTTCCTTCTGGTCACTGCAACAATAGGGAATGTAGTAACTTGGGCCACCAATCAGAAGATTATAGTGGATGGGATGCTGATCGGAAGATTTAAGGCCTGTGGAGCTGTCGTTGCGGACGTCTGGGGGACTAAGTGTTCGATGCCATAGCGGGATGTCCCTCGGATCGCTGACAAAGCTGTGATCCATGAAAATTTTAAAGGGATCATTGGCTATCGTTGCGGAAGCATAGACAACTAGCCACCCGATGCACATAGCATCCAACCACTGATGTAGTGGTTCGTCTATTTTATCGCCAATGACGCTTAGAGCGATAGATGATTATGGACTCGATACGGAGGAAAAAATTAGACCAACGGATCTCAGATAAAACTCGGAATAGAAAACCACTACAGGCCCGATACAGTGGAGAAAATTAGACGTTTCAGCCACTGAAATGCCGAAAGGTTAGTGAGGAGAAGACCTGATGAGCATTCTTTGGCATCACTGATGCAGATCAGAAGTTCAGTTAATTTTCCCGTCTAAACGCTAGAGAATTAGTGGGGAAGAGACCCGATTAGAAGAAAATTTTGAAGATTTTGTTGAGTATAACGTCATCAGAAAATTATTAAGGATCAGCCTGCCGATTGGAAGGAATAAAAGGATTGCAAATCTGCCATTGCGGTAGTCTAAGACACTATCCACCCGATGGATAGTATGTCCGATAGTTGATAGATGTCAACATAACCCACAGTAAGATCACTTTTCATCGTTGCGACTGCCCAAGGGACTGTGCACCCGATAAATAACGCATCCGGATGTTGATACCGCGGAGTACCTTAGCTGATGAAATCGCCAATGGATAGACCTTGGCATCACTGTTACAATTCGAAGCGTTAGATCACTATAGACCCTACACGTCGGAGGGAAATAAACGAACACGCAATCAATGAGCTAGGTGTTTTGACCACCGAAGTGTCGGAAAGATAGCTAGGAGGAGGTCCGATTGGGCCAAAGGAGATTTGGGTTTTTTGAGGGAACTTCTCAGTGATTTTTTAAGGATTTTTCAAATATCTTTCAGTAGGTTTTCAGCATATTCTTAGTGGTCACAGGGCTGAAAAGGAAGAGAGAAATTTTTTATGTTTTAAGCAAAATTGTTGTTTTATGAATTTCCAAAAGAGGAAGGTAAGTAGTTTTGATTTATATTAATGATATGCATCTCATAGTTTGCTACTAACACATTTGTAGAATTATAGACAACTTCCAAGAGAAGTATTCCAAGAAGAATAGTGTGGTAAAGCAAGAGGTGGTTCAGTCATGAGAACCCATGATGGGTATGATGCTCACGATTCTTACGAGCGTGCAGTAGATGCCAAGCGAGAAAATGTCTGTAATGGAAATGATGACATAGAGTCTAATGGAAGGAAATTCAAAGAGACACCGTCAGACATTGCAGCCACCATGAGAAGCTTGATTAAATCCCAAGAAGAGCAGCACCAGTTGAATGGTGCCATGTTGTAGAGTTTGAGATATTTGCAGAGAAAGATAGATTCTAGATGAGGTACAACAAGACCATAAGGTAGTAAGAGTAGCAATAGGAGAAGGAGAAGGAATTCTAGTGGATCATCTGACTTTGAAGATTCCAGTGGGGATACAGGCTCATCTTCTCCTAAAAGGAGAAGAAGAAGACACCATAGGGATTTCTATCGGGATAAATTTAAGAAAGCTAAACCTCCTACATTTGATCATGAGATAAAGACATGACAAGAGGCTGAAGCTTGGATTCTTGGGATAAAGAAGTACTTTCAACTGTAGGATTATTTAGGAAACATGAAGGCAGGAGTTGCCATATTCAATCTAAATGGAAGAGTATCCATTTGGTGGGAACACTTCAAGCAAGTAAAGAAGATCAGTGAAAGGAAATTGAAGTGGAAACAATTCAAGAAGTATTTCAGGCAGAAATACCTCTCTGACATGTATTATGACGACAAGATCAAGGAGTTCGATGAGCTGTGATTTGGACAACAGACCATGGATGAATATGCAAATAAGTTCTTGGAATTGTTGAGGTATGTCTGGTACATCATATATGTAAAAGTTAAGGTCCAACGGTTTATGAGTGGATTGACTCAAGCCTACAAAGATAGAATTGAGTTTTATGAACGGAGAACTCTTGAAGAAGCCATAAGGAAGGCTAAGTATTGCTATGAGCAAAGTAAAGGTAAACCTGACTACCATAAGGCATGGAAGGAAAAGAAGAATGAGAAAGTTGACCAAAGAAGTAAAGGTTTCAAACCTTCTAGATTCAGAAATCAGCAGAACCGGCCATCCCAAGCTGCGAGTAATCCAGTTGGAGTGTTAGGTGGAAATCCTAAAGAGCCAAAATAGAATAAAGGTCCGCTCAAATGTTGGAAATGTGAAGGACGTCACTTGCGTAGATATTGTCCACTTGAGAATGAAAGTGGAAGGCTAGCTTATAACATTCAGGAAGCAGAAACAGTGGGTCAAGTAGCAAGAGTAGTCCCTAGAATTTATGCAGCACTGGAGGACCGCTGGGCAGATCACCAGTCAACTGTGGTTGAAGTTGCAAGTAATATTGTTGAACAATCTATTTCTATTTTGATTGACCCTGGTTCTACTCATAGTTATATCACTACTAGAGTAGTGGATATTTGTGATTTTAAGAAATTAAAGCATAGGAAACCTTGGCTAGTTCAGCTAGCCATTGGGACTAAGAGAAAGGTCAGTGAAATAGTGGAGAAATGTCCATTGGTTATGAATGGACTAATCACTTGTATAGATCTAAATGTTCTACCACTTGGTTCTTATGATGTTCTCATTGGGATCTATTGGTTAGAAGCTCACCGAGTGAAGCTTGACTGTTATAACAAGACTTTTGAATGCACGGATTAAGAAGGAAGCCCAGTAGTTGTGAAGGGTATTCCAAAGGTAATTTCAATAAGACAGGTTTCAGCAATGCAGTTGAAGAAGTTTTGTAGGAAAGTTTTCTAGTTATATGCAACTCATATTCTAGAACCAACAAGAGATGAAACTCCTAGGTTGGAGGACTATCAGGTGTTAGAGGAATTCAAGGATGTGTTTCTTGATGAGATTGCAGGGCTTCCTCCAAAGAGGGACATTTATTTCACAATTGAACTTCTTCTAGGAGTAGCACTAGTGTCTAAGACACCCTACAGGATGAGCACACCGAAGATGCTAGAGTTGAAGATGCAACTATAAGAGTTGTTGGAAAAGAAGTATATCTAACCGAGTGTGTCTCCTTGGGGAGAACCAGTCCTGTTTGTAAAGAAGAAAGATGGTACACTTAGGTTATGTATTGATTATATACATTTAAACAAAGTTACTATAAAGAATGAATATCCTTTGCCTAGGATTGATGACCTCTTTGATCAAATGAGAGGAGCAAAGGTATTTTCCAAGATTGACTTGAGGTCTGGTTACCATCAAGTGAGAATCAAAGATGAAGACATTCATAAGATAGCCTTCAGGACAAGGTATGGACATTATGAGTTTGTAGTGGTACCTTTTGGTCTCACAAATGCACCAGCTACATTTATGTGCCTTATGAACAGTGTCTTCAACAAGTATTTAGAGAAGTTTGTTCTTGTTTTCCTTGATGACATTCTTGTTTATTCAAAGAATGAGGAAGAACATGAAGAGCATTTGAGGTTGACATTGCAATTGCTCAGGGAACATCAGTTGTATGCAAAACTAAGCAAGTGTGACTTCTATAGAGATATAATTCAGTATTTGGGTCACATTATCTCAGAAGAGGGTATATCAGTAGACCCTGAGAAGATTGAAGCCATTATGGATTGGCCTACTCCAAGAAATGTGACGGATGTAAGATCTTTTATGGGACTTGCAGGATACTACAGAAGATTCATTGAGGGATTTTCCAAGGTTGCACATGCCATCACTTATTTGCAAAGGAAGGGGGTAAACTTCAAATGGACTTCAAAGAGTGAAGAAAACTTCCAGCGGTTCAAGAATATTCTCACCAATGCATCAGTATTGAAATTTTTCGATCCATAGAAGGATTTTGTGGTATGTATCGATGCATGCAGACAAGGGCTTGGAGGATTGCTTATACAGGATAACCACATGATATGTTACGATTCAAGAAAGTTGAAGGAGCATGGGAAGAACTATGCAACTCATGATCTAGAGCTTGCAACCATAGTACATGCTCTCAAGATGTGGAGACATTACTTGATGGGTAGAATATTTGAGCTCAGAACATACCATCGTGGACTGAAGTATTTGTTTGATCAACCTACTCTGAATGCTAGGCAAGCGAGATGGCTGGAATTTTTATGTGAGTTTGATTTTGAAATCAAGCACATAAAAGAGAAAGAGAATAAGGTAGCTGATGCACTCAGCAGGAAGGTGCAAGAAATGCATGTGGCATCTCTTAGTATTTGCCAATCAGATTTGAGGTAGCAGATTGTTAATCATGTTGCTGGAGATGAATTGTATGAGCAAGTAAAAGACAAATTGCAACAGTAAAGTGTTGAGAAGAGGTATGAGGGATATAAATTGGAAGAAGATGGACTTCTTACTCATAAAGTTAGAATTTATATTCCATATGTAGCATATTTGAGGAGAGTTGTTATGGATGAAATCCATCAAGCTCTGTATTCTGGTCACCCAGAATATTAGAAGACAATTGCTACAGGAAGAAAGCAGTACTTTTGGCTAGGAATTAAAAAGGACATGGCTGAATACATTTAAAGGTGCATGAAATGTCAACAGGTAAAGGTAGAGCATCAACATCCATCAGGTTTGTTGCAGCCCTTACCAGTTCCGAAATGAAAATGGGAAGTTATTTCCATGGATTTTATTACGGGCTTGCCAATGACTTGGAGACAACATGATTCCATCATGGTTGTGGTAGAGAAATTGACAAAAGTAGCACATTTTATACTGGTTAAGTCTACACACAAGACTAATGACATTGCAAAGATCTTCATGAAGGAGATTTTCAAATTCCATGGATTGCGGAAGGCAATAGTTTCTGACAGAGATGTCAAGTTCACTTCCAATTTCTGTAAGGAGTTGTTTGCAGATTTGGGTACAAAGCTAAACTTCCACATTGCATACCATCCTCAGACAGATGGGCAGACATAGAGAGTTAATCAGGTACTTGAAGAAATTCTTTGCATATACGTGATGGACAAACCAACAAAGTGGGAAGATTACTTGCACTTGGTAGAGTTTGCTTACAACAATGGATAGCAGGAATCCTTGGGTATGAGTCTTTACAAATATTTGAATGGAAGAAGATGTAGGACACCAGTGACTTGGGATAACCTAGTGAACAACGTTGTGCTTGGACCAGAATTGCTTAAGGAAATGGAGCAGGAGGTTGTAAATATTAGACAGAATCTAAAAGTAGCATAGGACATATAGAAAAGCTATGCAAATAAGCATAGGATGAACAAAGAGTTCAGTGTTGGGGATCATGTCTACCTTAGAGTGAGGGAAAAGAAAAGTTCCTTGAAGCTTGGAAGTTGTGCCAAGCTTTCACCAAGATATTGTGGCCCGTTTGAAGTGATTGAAAGAATAGGGCCTGTTGCATATAGACTTGCATTTCCTGCTAGTACTAGAGCTCATAATGTTTTTCATGTTTCTTTGCTTAAGAAATATGTACGTGATCCTAACCATGTGATAAATTGGGATGTGATTCAAGTGGAACCTGAGGGAGAGTTCCAAATCGATCCAATGTGCATCCTAGATAGGAAGGTCACAATGCTCCAGAACCAGGCCATAGGAAAGGTAAAGGTGAAATGGGAGCACTATGGACCTAAAGAGGATTCCATGCGATTGGCACATTCATTTTTTTTCAATTCTGCAGAACACTGAGGTGGTACCAGTGTATCATTTTGTTCAATTTTGTAAAGCACTAAGGACAACGCTATTGAAGGGGAAGGGGAATGTAAAACCCTGTTTTTGACCCCGATGCATTAAATATACATGATACATATATATACATTGTAAATAATCATGGTGTGGGGCTGAAGGAAAAGGCCCGCCATAGATTTGGTTATGTTATGTTTTGGATTGGAATTGTCACCAATGGTATATCAGGACATGCGGCATGCATATTAAGTTGTGGCATCATGTAGCTATGCATCTTTAATTAAATAACACCAACCAACTATGTTCGCTGCAACCAAATTGAGAAGGGGCATGATTTCACTAAGGATAAGGAGGGGGAATGCTAACCTTGAACCATGGGGGGAAAGCCATGCATCACCACTTTTTTTTCTCACCTTTCCTTGTCTCACCCAACCACCACCTTAATTATTCTGTTGTTAGTTGGGATTTTATTTTCTGGCAGGAAGGCCACTATGCTCACGCCTACACTCTCTCCACTACGCGCCTTTTGGGTTGCGGATGGTTTTCCCACTATCCTGATCGTGAGCTGTTCATTTTCCCATGTAGAATGGAGTTAAAGGGATTACAATCCTTTGGGTGGGGGTTCACTTTTTCCTCTCTCACACCATTTTTCCAGTCAGTGGATGTGTTCTACCTCCTTATCACGCACAGAGTCTGTGTTTTTCTCCACCATTACCGATTCTGAAGGTGTATGGTGGCTTCATTGTTGAGAACAGACCATTGTCTTCCAACGTTGCTGGTGTGTTTGGATATGTGTCGATCTGTTGCTTTGTCGTGAGCCGTTGTTGTGGTTTTCTTCTGTCATTTTCCACATTTGTTGGCTGCATTTTCCTTTGTGAATTGGCTGTTGTAGGTTGCTATGGAATTGTTTTGGCCATGATAGGGCCAAGAATGATTCAAGGAGTTGTTTTTACCCTGTTAAAGTTTTAATAGCTGGGTTGCTACATGCACGTAGTGGTTTTTTCCTCGGACTGGATTGGAGTGGTGAATGAGGGCCTGATGTGCATGATAAACTTGGTGGGTTGGGAAACACACAGATAGAGCTAGTGGGCTGGATTTTTTCTCCACAACCCCTGAATAGCAAAAGAAGGCAGATCAGGGTCTGAGGGACTGCATTGTAGAGAAAGGAATAATTTCCTTGTGTTGGGTGTGTGTGGGTGTTCTAGAAACCAAGATGTTTCTGGTTTTGGTGTTTGTAGCTCTTCAATGATCTCACCAGCTTAGAATTTAGCCTTTCCTAGCTCCTAGATGGCCTGATAAACCCAACTTGGTGGGATTGACTAATCTGTTGTTCTCTTGATAAACCCAACTGTGTTGCCTTGGATGAACTATGTACCCTTGTGGTTTTTTTATGCTTGGCTGTGTGTAATCCTGTTAGTTCCTTATTCCTTGGGGAATCATGCCCGACTCGGGGGTGGCAGTGTCGCTGAGAGATTAAAGGGCACGCAGACCTATGGTTGGGTGGAACGTTGCAGTGGCATAGCTGGTTGTGGGACAAGTTCTCTATAAGATAAGTATTCTTGCCTAACTTGTGTCTGCAACCATATTTACCAGTGATGAATGATGATGTACATGTTGAATGATGAATTGCATATGAATGCATGTTGGTTGCTTCCGCTATGTATAGGATTGATAAATGCACCATAGTATGTTTTATGTTTTTAAGTATCATGCTTCAACATTATATGTATGTATGTTCATGTTCATGGGGCTAGATTCCCAGATGATTTGATGTATCGTAGCGTCCTCTTCGATGGTCGGACAATCAGGGACATTACAAATAGATATGCACATGAATAATACGATGCTTCCTTCTTTCATCTTTTAGATTTGTTTTTCCCACTGGTAGATCTGCTGAAAGATGAATGAATAAATGCAACATGATGAATGGTTCAGTAAGTAAAATAGATCTGGAAATTAAGATGATGAATGTATGATACGCCAACCCTCCTCTATACTGTGGAAACTTGTTTATGACATGGTGCAGGTGGGGATAGGCCTCAGCTCACCCAACCAGCACTTATAGGATATAGTGGCTCCTACACTTAATAAGACTGCCAAATTTAGCTTAACTGCTAAATTCTGCTCCAAATTTAGCGCCTCACAATTCTATCTCTGCAACAAGCCTTTCCATAATAGGCATTCCACAACTCTATTTCCGCAACATAGTTTCCATAGTTGGGTTATGAGATGTGGGATATCAAACATCCAATGTTGCGCTCCACAATTTTCTTTCCCCAACGACCTTCCCAAAATCGGGTTGTGGGATGTGGGATGCCAATTATCCAAATTGTTCCCCTGGAAATTTCCTTCCCGCAATTTTGTTTTCACAACGTATTTTCTGCAAGCGAGTTGTGGGATGTCAACTTCACAAAGTTGCTCCCCTGAAACTTCCTTCCCGAAATTCTTCCCTCACAATTTTCCTAGTTGTCAGATCTTTTCGGCCTTCACTCCAACCATCGATCTTCTTTTTGACGTGGAATTCTTATATCTATTCGGATCTATTAAATTCCTCATGAATTCCATTGCGGGATTCTTATGGACCATCAAATATTGATCTGTGGACTCAATATCCACTGTTTGTTCTTTGCAAAAGCTTGTTCAGGAACAAAACCTGCAGGTTTTGTCGATCGATCATGAAATTGATCAATCCATCCTCCATTCATCCCAATTCTTTATCTTATCACTCTTATGCATGCATTTAGACTCTACTTCAACTATTCAAGCAAGAAATTGATGCGTGAAATCAACACTTCATTGAAATACACAAATGTTTAGGAAAACGTTGAATTCGGCTCTGCGAAAATACAATGTTCAACACACCACATGCATAAAGGCTAACAACCTTACAAACACATGGTAAATCCTTCTATTAATAAATAAAGGAAAATGCACACAGCTTGGATCTCTCTTCTTCCGATTATTCAAAATATTTACAAGTAGGAACCAAACACAAGTATCTCTTCTTCTCTACAACTCAAAATTCAAAATGATGAAAAGCAGAACCCCCTCTACATATCTAAACTGTCTATTTAACCTAAAACTACGGTTGCCTCTGTTGAGTGGTGCTGCAACTAAAACAAACCACTACTGCACATGCTAAGAAACGTCCCTATCACTTGTGGATTGATCTCCACATAGGGATTCAGGATCGGCCATCATGCCTATCACTGCTAACAAACTATGACTCATCAAACAACCAAACTATTGTTCAGCATGACTCATCTAGAACTGAAACCTATAAGATTAGATCTGTTATCCTATCTAGATTTGCTAGCAATTAAAATAATTTACATGAAAGTTTACAATGGTTTTACAATGAACCCCTCCATTGGCTAATGTCTAGACCTTAGGGTCTGACCATAAATTTAGTAGTTGGCCTTGATTATTATTTACTAATGATAACTATTTAAGAATATTTTATTTGTTACATTGCCTTCCTCTTTAGAATGTTTTATCCTCAAAGCATAGTGATGAAGAAGAGTTATGCCAAGTGCTAGTAATGTTGTCGCATCCTTCTTTGTTGTGTCATCGTTGGTGAAACATGGTGATATGAACTTCTTAGTGTTGAACACAAATTTCTAAACGAGACAGATTGATCTATCCTAAATCAATTCTTTGTGGAAAATTTCACTTCCACAATGAACTGATGTCATGGGATTTGATTGCACTAGTATCAATATTGAATTTGATTGCATTAGTATCAATATGTTTCATTAGTCATTCCACATTTTTAAGAAATCCTCTTTTATGGATTGCATGACGAAAGGGAATTCTTATGATGCTATTTTCCTTGATCATATGGGTATTATATTATTTTCTTAACTTTTGTGTATAATTTTCTTCAACTTGGTTGATATCTTGAACAATGATATGAATTGGATTTGTAATTGTGCCTTTTTCTACAAATTGTATTTTCATTCTTGAAATTTTAATGTCTCATTTTGTATTTCTTCTAATTTATTTTCTAACAGCTTGCTATCATTTTGAATCTTCTTAATATTCTCTTCTTGCAACTTTTTGTCATTCTTGGACTTTTAAGTTGTTCCTTTAGATATTCATTATGATTTCTGAGGTGGCAATTTTCTTTTTGTTTTTCTAGAAATTTTTCGTCTATACCTTCATTAGATTTCTTTTCCCTCCGAAATTTTTTTAACTCTTTTTATTTTTGTAACTAAATATTACTATGGTTTCTTAGTCGAAAGAGTTCTTCAATATTTCTTGATAACGTCTTATTGATCTTTGTGGAGGGATGATTTTAAGGAACCATACATATTTAAAAGTGTATAAATGTTGGCGAATATTACCAATTCTTAAAACACCAACTATAAAATGATTGGCGATATTTTTCAAAATTTTTTTTAATTTCCAAGGATTTTATATCGTTTATATAATAATTTGGTGATTTTTAGGGTGAAAAGAATTTACCCCATCAAAATTGGGCGAAACAGGGTTTCAAAAAATGCAAAATGGTGAATGTTTTTTTGGACAAAAACATGGACAAATAGCCCACTGGGCTAAAATTCGCCCCTAAAATTATCCCTGTCTTTGTGATCTCTAACTTGTGTTTTTTTTTAATGTCGTCATTTTGCTGCATGAGCTCTTTTATATGTTGTTGACATTGGTCAACGTGTGCATCTTAGCATTCTAATTTATTTTGGATTTGCGCCATGTTCTCATCTTTACCCATGGGGAGTTTTTTCAAACATTTTACTTCTTCTTCTAAATCTTCATAGCTTCCACAAGGTGATTCTTCATCTGTAATGGGTGATAAGGGGACTACTACTGATGAGTCATGTATTATTATTTTCTTCTTCTCATGGAAAAAGGTCATGGACTTATTTTTTTCATTGAAGGTGAATGTACGTAGTGTTTCCATCTAGTTAGAACCCAACATTATGTCAGTAATATTGTCGTCTATAGCTGCACAATGAATTTTGATGTAAGATTATAATTAACTATGTGTAAATCTAATTCATTTATTTGTTCTTCATTGTGTGCTTCTAGAATTGGTATTTGATTAGAAAGATAAACATTAATAAAATTTTCTTTATTATTTAGACATATGGCAATGTTAATAGGACATTAATAAAATGTGCCATTAACTTTGAGCATCGTCGTCATCATTTTTGATGTAACATCCACATATCATTTTTTATGATGGATAGAATTTGTCTCAATTTGTCTCTTCCATTTTGACTGTTTATTATTCTCATCTCTTGTTCTTTTTGTTTTTTAAATCCACTCATCCCACCCCGCCCCCCTTGTTTGTTTTTTCTTTCCTCAATATAATCTCAAATCTTTAAGTTCTCTATTTGAAAAATAATACACTTGTACATATATTAAAGTATACTCCGTAGTAAAACCATATGTTGTTTTTAGAATTTCCCACTTAATAATTGGCACCTTTATAATTGGTGTATATATGTTCACAAATGCTTCGTTGATTTTTCTAACAAGAGGTTGAAAAATAAAACCACATGTTTTTTTTTCTATTCTTTTTCTTCTTCATCATCCTTTTTTTTTTAATTCTATGACTTGATTTTATAGCAGACCTTTTTTTTCACTTGAAAGGGTAAACGTAAAAAAGCGTAAAAAAAATTATGGTCAAAGGTGAGTTTATTAGAGAAATTTTGTATAAGGATGGCTGAAATCCAATGTAAGTTCAAAGACTTGAATTCAAATAAAGTTTGATGATTTTGGACACAATCTAGATTCAACGTGCTCTAATACTGTAATACCCCTCTTGACCCCTACCTTGTTGTAATCAAAATGTAACCAAATTTATGTAATAGTTCCTCGCGAGGAGATCAAGTTCAAGGCCCTACTCGTGAACTTGGTAGTATTTTCATGATTTCTTAAGTTTAACCATGTTTGGGATAAAATCATGGTAATGTATAATGTAAATTGAAATGGAAAATGAATGCATGAATGTAGACCTAGGAGATTGAACTGCATTGCAACAAAATGACATGGGAAAGAAAATGCACTACTAGAAGAGGACTATGGAAAGATAAGCCTTAGAAAAATTAAGGGTTGGTGACATGATGATATATTGATGCCCAAAAATTAAAAATTAAAAGCTAATTATGAATAATTAACTTTTGAGCATGTATGGGAATAAGTAAGCACCAATTTTGGAAATGAATAAGTATCAATGGATTGAATAAATTATTGTGAGTGAAGCACTCAAAAAACTAAAAATAAGTATTCTACCTATAGCTTTAAGAGAACAAATTTAGATTATTAAACAAGAGGGGTTGCTAATGCAGCAAGTCCCTGCCATATGTTGTTGATTTTTTTGTTTCAAAATGTATAGGTTATGTTCTTGGGTTTCTAATTGTTGTAATTTTATAGCTAATTTATTTTTAGGCCTATGATAATAGAACCTTGTAGGGTCTATATGCAACTATGTAGACATTATATGATTAAATATTTAGTGGATACTGGTAGAAAAAAAAGAAGAATTAATGGATAACACTTGAGAACTTGAAAAGTAGAAAATGAAGAGTTGTATATAAAGTTAATGAGAAGATGTCTATTTACATGTTGTACAACTTTTTGTCAAAAACAAAGAAGAGAATTAAAGAAGTGGCATTATTCATAGTTTGTCAAGGATTATGTTTGAATGGTCTAGTGTAATAGTGGAATACATGTGAAAATCATGTAAGTTGTAAATAACATCAACATCAGATGTCTTCTCCAAGTAATTTTTGTATGTGACATCCACTAGTGGAAAACAAAGAGTTGTTAACAAATTTCCTTATAAAGTGCATTGTTTCTGAAGATTTGTAGTTGTCTGTATTGTGCAGTGCAATATGGAAAGTATCTCTATGATGTTAGATCCTCACAATTTGAACAATGAAGTTTTTCATGATCTATTGCTACAAATGTTATTGTTTCCATATCACAAAGGTTGCATGTTGACACCAATGGATCTCACTTGACATTTTGTATTGTCAACATTCAAGTTCAACGTGGATGCAATGGAGAAGTTAACATGGAATTCAATTGAATAGATTGAATATTGTAGAGAAAATTAATTATGATTGAATATAATTTACCCTTGTTGTCACAGTAATCAACATTCCTCTAACAACACTCCTAAAAAAGAGTATTGGAGTTCTTTTCATTGACAATTGTTTATAAATTTTTGTACCATGAGGAAAATGAGGAAAGAGGTAAAGCTTAACTATGAGTCACACATTAGTTTAATGGGTAAATGTCCAATCTATATGTTCAAATTGTTTTGTGTGCTACTTATTGTTTCTTGGTCATTTTCTTCATTCCCGTCTTTTATATCTAATTCATATTGCGTGTCAATGTGTTTTGTAGATTTGAGAAGAGAACCAATTGTGCCAATTGCATAACTATTTTTTCTTGTAAGCAATTGATTAATGGTGATAGTGGGAACGAAGTTGTAATCTTTGCACATAGGTGTTACTTTCTCTATTGTGCTTTCCACATAGGTGTTACTTTCTCTATTGTGCTTGGATCACTGATTAGCAATATGCATTTGTTGTCTCAATGATCATATTCAGTTCTTGGGGAAATCGTGAACTCAATGATACAAAGACAATGTCCTTAAATATACAAATACCATGTCCTTGAACACAGAAGATACAAAGACCATGTCCTTGAAAACAGATGCATCATATTTTGTTATGGGGTTATGTGGTTTGTTCAATGTTACTATCATCTATCCTTTTTGCTCAACTCCAATAACTCTGTAGGAAGTTCTTTGTTGATTGTTGTTTTGTTTTATTAGCTCATAAATGTTACTGTCATTTGTCCTTTATACTTTTGAGCTCTTGTATTGTAATTGGCTTGCAGTCATCATAGTTGTTTCTATTTATCAAATTTTAATGCAATTTAGATTATGTTTCCATTAACTCAATTGCTTTAGATTATGTTTCAATGATTCTTCCACTTAAGCGGACCTCTTTATTTTTTTGAAAACCAAATGGACGATCATCAAAGCACCAAGTGGCAAAGTACCAAACCATGAGTTACATGTGTGCTTCATAATGATCTTGTAGAGCTTATATAATATACATTGCATATTGTTTCATTTTTTAGGCAATACCAAGAAAAAAAATGGATTTTATATCAGAATTTAATTTCTTAAATAAAGCTTGAAGGTTAGTAATGTTTTTTTTATGTTTTGTTTTAGCCATAATTTCCTTCCAAGAGGAGAGGTTAAAAAACTAACAATTTACTAAGTTAATTAATAATTAAAGTATTTTCATAAATAATTAACAATATTAAAAATCCCTTTAAGAGTTCTTTCATTTTTTAAACGGTTTATTGTTAACCACTATTAATATTACATGATATGTATATTAAGATTTTAAGATTCTGTTTATCTCATCACTTTATGTTGTCATATTTTTTAATAAAGATGGCATGGATGTCACGTTGTTTGATAGTTTTCATTTGTTTTGGAACTTTGAGTTTCATTTTGACGATATTTATATAAGGCTAACTACCTGCTTGTCATCACATAGTAGATGGATAATAAGGACACTAGTAGAGTGAACGCGTCCGTGGAATTCATAATAGAGGAATGCACCATTAACAAGGGAGGTTGCTAAGCAACAAGTCCCTGCCCTAAGTTTTGAAGTCTGTTATTGCATTAGACTCCAAGATCTTTTCAAAGAGACAATAGTTGTCATACATTTCCAAAACACCGCACGTTCTTATGTGTTGGTTCATGGTTCAACCCACGAATACAGTCTCGATGAACTATTTTGACATGAGACAAGCAATAAAGTCATGGAAATATTGTTGAAACTAAGACTATGATCTGGTCAATCTTTATTCTACGAAATAGAGGATACACCAATCGAAATAATATGTTTGAAGCATATTTCGTGTAATTAGTGAGTTCAGAATTCGCTTTGATGAAAACTGCATAAATGTAAAAATTTTATATTTCGCTATATATTAATTTGGTGGGGAAATGGTTCGTCTCATATAGTGAAGGAATTCAGTTGAAGTTTATTTAGGTTTTCATTTAACACCAATTTTTAATTTAAAGTTAAGTTTATAAATGAAGGCCCAAATTGAATAATTCAAGTTATACAATCATTACATTTGCAGAAATTATAATGGGTTGAAAAGGAACAATAGTATATAGCTTAAACAAGATAGCAACTTAGTCTTACCGCATACATCATTGACTAGTCATCAGTAAAGCATGGCTTGGATTTAAATTTCCTTAACAAATTTGACCTGTAAACTACGTTGTCGTCTTTGTAGTTTGTGTGAAAATCTCAGCTACCCATAATGGAACACGTAGCCTGGAACACTTAGCCTACAAATTTTTGTTCATATTGTTTGGAAGGATAGAAGTGCAATAAATCAAAACGATTGATGAGTATGTAAAGCTAATAGCTTTATTTAACTTGATTTAAATAATATATGCGGGTCTTTAGTGGCTTGAAGTCATATAAAATGAAAAACTTGGGATGAGTTCCATCCATTTTATTTAGCTTATGAGTGTAACATAAGATGAATAAAAACAATTAATGAAGAGAAGGTGCTTAAATAAATTATATAAGTCAGTTGTTTCTCTGTCTACCTGCTAGCAATACCAGCATAAAAGAGTCAATTCTTGTTTGTCCCGACATATCAGGAAAAGTAACCACCCGCTGCCTTGCAATGATTTTTGGTTATGAACGAGAAATGAAATTTCTTTATATTGATGCTCATCCCTTCCATGGGCCAGCCGCATGCATTGGAGGGGCAGCAGAAAACAAAGGGCCACCATTTCATTAATGAAGGAAGTAGCTACCTGTCCACCTTTCCATTTCCTGTTGCTGAGTTGCTTGGGGTTATGTCTTGTTCCATACCTTCCACACACCATTGTGTCAAACATTCAACGTGCATGGTGTTGTGAGGACGTTAATATTCTGTGTATTAAATATATATTATATGCATGTAAGACAACTGTCGTCGATTTAAAACGAAATGTTGAGGTTAGTATTGACTCGCAGGGAGATAGACGAGCATTCTAATGCACTTTCACAGCTGCACGCCAGGAACTGATACCGAGGTGGAATCTCACACTGTAGACACTGCACTTCAGCAACTACGGGTATTCTCCTTCATGGCATTTATACTCACTTTACTAGCTTCTATAGGTAGGGTTCGCTTTTTGTAAATTCATGTAAATAAAAAGAATTCCTCCGCATCTTGACAAAACGGATCCCTCATAAGGACCTATGTTCCAGTCCGTTCATAGTCAAATCCATTGAATGTGGAATGATATCAGCACTCCTGAACCAAGGATGGACATCGCTGGAAAATGGTGAAGATTCTCTCATGGAGGCTAATGAAGGATTGATGGACTGGAAGGGCAGAGTTAGGTGGTTTTAAATTCATTCCTTAGAAACATGGTGGCTATTTTGATATTCATTCTAGGATTTTTGCGATGTGTTGTCCAAGTACATTGATATTTTTATTCATCATGACCTTTGTTTGAAGAATTATGCAAGGGTATGTGAATGTTTCGAGAAAGACGACAAGGCCAACACTCGACAGAAGGAAATAGAAGATGCCCTTTGAACATTGTTTGTCTAAAGGTGGGCGGCCATGCTGAGTTTGTTAGTGGCAGCCATGCTTGGCAGGATAGCCAAGTTGAAGAGCCTTCTCTTTGCCCATCTATTGATTTCCATGCTTATATCTCTTTCTCGGTTGAGCAAACCTCAGTTGACCATTGTTTGTTTAAATTAGGTGCTAACGCCATGGCGAGTTTGCGAGTTTGTTAGCAGCAGCCTTGGCAGGATCACCAGGTTGAAGAGCCCTCTCTTTGCACATCTCTCTCGATCAAATATATTGGTAGGT
Organism: Pseudotsuga menziesii; assembly: GCA_001517045.1. Classification (NCBI taxonomy): domain Eukaryota; kingdom Viridiplantae; phylum Streptophyta; class Pinopsida; order Pinales; family Pinaceae; genus Pseudotsuga; species Pseudotsuga menziesii. Next base: position 576,056 of record LPNX010243981.1, read on the forward strand.
TTTCACGATTTCTTCATGTTATTAATTGCACCAGCTGTCAACATTATTATTATTATTCATGTTGAAATTGCAAAATACCAATCCTGCAATTGCCTCTGATTCTTATGATTTTTCTTGGTATGTTGGAATATTCTTATTTTATGATCTTTTCACATTACAACATTATTAATACCAGCTCCAGCAACAGGCGGGCGATAAATAGTAAATAGAAGACCAAGCTGCCCTAATCTGTTAAATCGTGAACTATTGAAGGGGAAACCGGCCACTCAATCTGGAGTAAGGGAGTTTCATTTTACAGGACTATGCAACTACTCACAGCAAGGCAGGGACCTGAATGACTGATACATAGATGTAAATTTTTAAACTGTTAAGTCCTCTTAAATTCAAGTCAAAATATCTCAACATTTTCTTAGAATACTTGTAATTTCATGTTTCTTCACTTTTGTACTATGCCGCGTAGTAGACTTACCTCAAATAAAAAGCTAAGTTCTTCCCTGTATACTGTGCATTGACCATTATGTTGTCGGTAGTTGAAAAAATATTATCTTCCTTCTTTAAATTACATATTGCAGAAGTGAGTGACATTTTAAAGCAGCCTTCTCTGTGCAGAACCTACAGGATTGATAGAGACGGTTTGAGACAACGTGCTAGTGATGAACCTTTATGCACATGCTCAGTAGCTTCCTAGTCATTGCCATATTATGAGACAGAAAAATGGGTTATTGAAATAA
>LPNX010243981.1:576988-589488 GCA_001517045.1 Pseudotsuga menziesii
TTACCTTTGTTACTGGGTTACTTGCTTGTGGATCCAACAACTTCCTCGCATCAGCAGCAGCTTCCTCGCATTGGCAGCATGAAGATGGATTTGGACCAGGTAGCATGAAGAAGTATCTGTACTTTCCAAAGTCTGATCCTGTTGAGCTTAATCCTGCTTATAACAACTTCTCCCTCCCCCATCTCTCAACGGAAAAGACATTTGCACTGCATGCAAAGGAGCTAGCACGGTGAGCCACACCACTTGGCATCAGGCAAAGGAGCTCCTTCTTGGCATCTGGCAAAGGAGGAGCTGGTGGCAAAGGAGCTCGATTCTAGCTAATGTGCTAACATGAATTGCCCGTCATCAATACAATATGGAAACTAATGCTTGAAAGTAATGCTAACAATTTTGTTAGCATTGCTTCAAAATTGCTTTGCAATTTCTCATACCTTCGATGGAAAGCCAAAAAAGCATAAGAAAACTATTGACATTTTTTCTTATAGCCTCGGGATGAGGCCAAATAAGAGGTCAAAACCATTGATAGGTGGATAAAGCGGTTGGATTTAAATGATTCTTGCAAACTTTGGATAAATTATTTTGGTTTATGTGCCAGTTTAATGAAAAAACTGCAAGGCGATTCATATAGTCCCTGCTGGCCCGAGGGCACGGACTAATAATGAGAATCACAATTGTCGGAAGGATTTGAACCCTGGGTATTGCATGATGGTCGAGCATAAGGTAAATAAGAGTAATCAGGTTTAATAGAAGAAGGATCATAATAAGATCCTAAATCGTGACCTTTGTGAGGTTTGAGCGAGACTATATTTTAAAACATGAATAGGAAAAGGCCAGGAAGATTTTGTGTACCGTGTGGCTTTATTAGTAAGCGACTACCATTACAGAATGATTATTTTCGGTTGGACCCAGCTACCAGATTTGAGGCCTACGAGCATCTCTGTTAGCCTTGCGAAGATCTAGTCTAACGAGCAAGCACAAAAAAATGTGCCATAAGCTACCCTGTCGTTTCTATACGATCAAAAACTTTCATTGCGTGCCACTTGTTAGGAAGTCTATCGCTGGTAGCATGTAGTACATGTGTCCATAGTCTCTTATCTCTTTCATAAGAGCACAATTGGTTAGTTAGAAAGACTAAAGGAAAAGCGGGTGGCTTCACTCCATAACATTTGTAACTTGGCACGCAAAAGGAAAAGCAGGTCGCTTCACAATATTTTTCATCAAAATTTGTACCTTAACAGGGAAAAGGAGAAGCTGGTGGCTTCACAGTCTCCTCTATCAACATTTGTAATTTGGAAAAGTGTGGCTTCTATCCTGCGTGGTCACATCCAGGCCTTAAAATTGACGCGTGTATTTTTGCTTTTTAACCTTAAAATACAATCGAAGCTAGAATAAACACGTACCTGTCAAGTTCAATTAATTTTGAAGATCGTCATTTTGACGAGTAAAGTTAAAATTTTCCCCTAGTTTTTATTATGTTTATTTTTATATATTATGTGAGGCCGTAAACCTCAACCCATGTCCTTACTTTATTTAAAGTTATAATTATTTTCATGTGCGTATCCATTACGCTATCTGTGGTTCACATCCTAGCTGTTATGTTGGATATCCATCCGTAGATTTGGTTTTTAAAGTTATAATTATTTTCACTTGGGTATTTATTAGGCTATCTCTGTTCACATCCTAGTTGTCATGTTGCATATCCATCCATAGATCTTGGTTCACATCATATCTGTCCCGGATTCAGATAATAAATTTTCATTGAGCTGTGAATTCAAGGGTTTGTGCTCTTGTGGAAAACATCTAGATTTGCAGGGCCCCTTATTATGAACTATAAAACTTCGCACTTTTGCTGGTGCAAATTCTGTAAAGGTTTGGGATCTCGTGACAAACATCTAGATTTCCAGCCGTCCCGTGTTATGAACCATGAAACTTTGACAACATTGCTGGTGCAAATTCTACAAAATAATAACATTACAAATTTCATTAGCTAGAGCTATAATTATGATATTTTGCTCTCTGTGAGATTGGAACTGAAGGCGCGGATATTCTAGAATACATCATATTGTGGGAGGTTGACCCTAGCCTGATTGCCGGTAGAGAATAAGGTAACCTACTAACCATCATTTGCAGAGAAAATTGTAACAATAAAAAAATATTGAAAGCATGATTCTTTTGAATCTAATAATTTAATAGATTTAAATGAAATAGAGCTGTATTTATGTATTTATGGTCATAGTTTCAGATATAAAATTCATCAATTTTTTACATATAGGTTTTTTAATTTAATTTGAAGGTTTTTTGATTTCCCTTTACTAACTATACTACGTGTGTGTTAAATAAAAGACTAAAAAACTAGTCAAATAGATAAACTTAAAAATACAATTCAAATAAATAAAGATAAGTTGATGAAAAATGGCAATACAGATAAAAACTTTACCTTAGAAAACATATCCATATCCCAACTCTGAATCTATTAAAGTCGTCAATTTAAACAGACAACTAAAAAGTTGTGGCAGTTAGATTAATGGTAGAACTAGCACATGCAAACATTGATCCATGCCAAGTCTGAGCTCCAGGATTCCAATTACCAGCTTAGTAATGTCAGATACATTGATGTGCCTGTATTTTCAAATTTTTACATGAAAATTTATCCAAAAATACATAAAAATCCATGCACTTAAAAATAAATCTCTACCCTTGAAGAAATTACCCAAAAAAATTTATAACCAAACACTCTCAAACAGTTTCTCCTATACTGTTTGTAGAAGGAAGTTTCCCAATTGGGTAGCCACAGGAGAGAATGAGGCCCCGAGAAGCCTGCCTGTGTCCCAATTAGAGTCTCCAAAGTTAGTGAAAGTTAAAAGATAGAGGAATATGGACTTTCACTCTATCAAAAAAAACTACGATTTGAGAATTCATGTGAGTAAAGAGGAGTGGCTTTCAGGAATGAGTAAAGAAGTTTTGAAACTTTTTGTTCATATGTATTTACGTTTTCTCTCCAAAATACTCTGTATTTATATATAATTTTCTATGTAGAGTTTTCTGATTGTTTCAAATCAATGCATTGAAGGTTGTGTGTGGTAGAACAAAGCATTCTCGTTTATGTCTTGAGATGAACCCTGTTGATGTACTTCCCATCATAAATGGATTACCTTATATAGTCTATGCTACGAACCTATTAAGTGGGATTTAAAGGGATTGAATAAATAAGAGAACGCCTTGGAATATGATCGATGTGCACCCAGCCCCTGTTGGCATTTAATGTTGTTGAGATAGGTAGTTTCTGAGTTAATTATAAAACCATGGATAGATGATCATGCCACTTAATAAATGAGTGGTCCTGGGGGGCATCAGTATGCTCTCGCTGCCATTGCTTAACTAATTCAAAGCCGCCAGGTGATTCAAAGGCAGAAGCGAGGGCAGAGACAAAGATCGTAGCAGATCCACCAACATCAAGATGAAGAAAAGCTCAAAGCACCAACATCATAAAAGAAATATTATACTTTATATGAAGGGCATTTTTTGGAAAAAAACCCTCATAGTTTTTTATATTGGGGGTAAGGGCACCCAGTTTTTTATATTGACAACGCGTCAAATTTAACCCCTGGTCACATAGGCTAAGGTTCTATTTTTCAACTATGTCTTACATCTTTTTTTCTCATGATCCCAAAAGACCAAGTTAATTAAGAACCAGCTAAGCTGAAATATAGCGTCTCCGAGCATGTGGACAATCAGCTACAGAAAGCTTCGCGGACTTATATGCTCAGCTAAAACATACAAAATAGCTGATGTTCGATTCCTAAATAATTGGACACTTGAAAGATGGGAATCTAGTAGTGGATAGCAGGAATGCATATCCATTTTGTTGGGATGGATGAGCATCGATTTGATATTGTTCTTTTGATTAGTAGTGAACACTATGATGCGCCCCTCGCCACAACATGACCAAATCCCATCCGTGAAATTGAGCAAATTCATGACAACATCATGTGATTATCGTTTCCATTGTTTATGATTATAACGTACTAAGCATGCGTGATACTAACACTACAATACTTGTTATATTATGCACTGGAATTTCACTCTTCTGTTACCGTGAACGGGTTAATAGGTAAGCAGTACATGAGCGGGATTTTGTAGGGGTACACTTCAAGGAAATGTGTTCTGCTAGCCATCTTATAATGTACTTGGGCTTCTACCTCGTGCAATTTTTGTTTTTTGGCGGACATAAATTATCCTTTCAAATCTGACGAAGAGGGTTGTCAGCCCAAGGCTAAAGCCAACCTATAGAGGGGTCTGTTCCTGTAGAAGATGGTATTTCCGATACAGGGGTCTGCTCCTGTAGAAGATGGTATGTTTGACAGACAAAGAGCAAGGATACGAGCGCCCCTAGTACTAAAGATATGCATACAGGTGAGAATATATCAAGCATACAGAAGAGAACCCACGGGTCAAAATCTATGCGCAATAATCATAAAATAGAACTTCTGCATTGATGAAAACGTTAGATGAAAGAAGAGTTGGACGGTCCTCGTACATAACGGGACGATAAGAGGTAAGGGTTTTGTGAAGAATTCATTTGAGAGAGAGTGATAAATAGCTTGTACATTTTCTTATTTATGGAGATCGTTTGAATGAAAAATTCGAAACGCAGAAATGGGAAAATTGGGATCGTGTTTTTGCTTATTCAATTTTTAACTGGCTGTACAAAGAAGAATTATTCAAAAATAGGGCAGACTCTTGCTCAATATTTTCCATCCTAAAAAATCTCTATTGTGGCATCAAACAATGTGGAAATAAAACACAAAGATGGCTTTTCTGGGCCATTATACTCCAATATTACAGATGGATCACTGGGACACTAAAGCACCAGTACCAAGTGCTCTACCTGGAGGAAGATGAAGACTATAAGAATAGGGGAAGGTAAGTCTTATGCCTGCAATTCAAAGCTTGAGTGTGTATATATCCTTGTTAGATTAGACAATACCTACCTGCTTATTAATCACCTCACTTTGTTGTGCATTCATCTACAAGAGCTGCTCACATTCACCTACACGAGCTGCTCTTGAAATAATCGTTAGCCAAGAGATATTCAGAGGGTTTCTTGGTACCTTGAATTGCCGTGTTTATATCTGTCTCGTAGATTTTGTGAGCAATTGATGCATACTAGATTGGTGTGACCTCTTGGTCGTTTTGTTGTTGTCAATCCTCTGAGGGATTGCTGTTGTCAATCCTTAGAGAAAACTAATCCTCCTAGGGATTAGAGAAAACTAATCTAGATATACTTTGATAGATGTAAATGTCATTCTCATAGATGTTGCTCTGATTTTCTTGCACATCATTGATAGATGATAATAGATGTTAACATCATTTTGATAGATGTTGCTATGATTTTTTTTTACAACGAGTTCAAAGGCTTTTGTCATACCCATCAACAACGGATTGGGAATTCTATATGAAAGGTGTAGGTACTAGAACATATTGTGCAATGGCTGTGTAGCTAACGAACACTCACACATGGCCAACATGCAATAACCATCCATCGAGAACATTTTGGTTGTGTCATGGGAGTACCATGCAACAACCATGCATCTGGCCCGCATGCAACAACCATGCATCTGGCTATAATCTAAAATATTGGATATTATTTGTATCTCTAACCTTTAATGTTGCTAGACTAAATTCAAGCATTACTTCATTCTATGCAAAAATTTTAGTTTCAACCTAAGATTTTTTCATAAAATTGAACCCCCTTGATATGAGGCCAAATAAGAGAAGAAATTTTCTGATTGATGCATGAAAAGGTTGCTCATACCTAATTGGTGGATAAAAAGTTTGTTTATACTGTAAGAAAAAAAGATAGGATAAATAGTTATAAGTTATATTGGTTATCCTGTAAAGTAAACAAAACTGCGGTAATGATTCATAGAGTCCCTGCTACCGGTGGGAAGCGACTAATAAGAAAAGTAAAGAAAAGGATGATTAATTTTCTTCGAGGGACTAACAAGAACAGTAAAAACAATAATATATATATTTAACCAATAAACCTTATTTAGTTTTGGTTTAGAGATTTACTTTAATCTTATAAGATAATCATTAAATTTAGACTACTAGGTATTAAGAAAGTAAATAATTTTATTTCCAATGTTTTAGAGAGGATGTTACATTGTTCAAAAGAGTGAGCATATTAACTTAAAAATGACAATATTAACATAATCAAAACTTAGGATATTAACCTAAAAATTACAATATCAACAATAGTAAGAACAACAATGCAATATTAAAAATTAAAATCATCCATTCACATAACTCTTTATAAAGCTAAAGTTTTATTTAAACAATATTAAAATCATCTACCAAATATTAAAATCACTATGTGTTCAATACAATCTTAAATTTACCCATATTCCGTGGTCCATTGAAGTCATAAACCAACAAACAACTAACACCAAAACCACCAAAAATAAAAGAAAATAGCAATAAAACAACAAAAATAAAATTAAAAATAATGAGAACGGGTTAACTCACATCAACCCACTTACATTATTTTTTTAATAGTTTTTCCATAAAATTATTTAAGAAAATAAACACAATATATTGTATTTGGTTAGCTAACATCAACTAACTTACATTATATGTTTTTTAATAGCTTTTCCATAAATTTATTTATCAATAGTTATAAGTAATTTTTTCTAGGATGTATGAAAAAAATAAAACACTATAATATTAAATAATGTAATTTTTATTTAAAATTAAAATTATTTATATTTTAAATAATAAAATATTATGGATTATATAGATAGTTTTTTATAGTTAATAAATATTTTTTTTTTATAAATGTTGTTAATTATTTTTGAATTAATTAAATAATGTTGAGTCTAAGAAACCAATAAATTTCAAATTAAATGACTAAATCTAAATATATAATAATTTAGTTCTATTTAAGGTACACTGCAATAATGCTAGTTTTACATGGTAGATATATTTCTTTAACTAAATTACAAATCCTCTTTGAATAGCTTTCACCAATGACACTCTCACAATATCCTCTTGGAATAACTTTCTCTAGAATTTGACTTCTCCTAGTTCTCATAAAAATTCCTCTACTTCACAAGAATGAAGAAAATAGATCTAGGTTTAGATGATGAAAGAAGAAAATGGACACTCTCACAATATCAACTTCGAATAGCTTTTCACGGAATCTGACTTCTCCTCAGTCTCATAAGACTTTCTCTTACCGTGCTTCAAATAAAGAAGAAAATAGATCTAGATTTAGAGGATGAAAGAAGAAAATAGATTTAGATTTAGATGATGATTTTTTTCAATAAGAGCATGTTGAGGTCTTGGTGGAAGCATTTGCTAATGATCTTATTAGAGTGCAGTATGAAAAAGATTATTTTAAGTTTTTGCACAACATAACATTGAATACTATGTGGGAAACCAAAAAGGATCTCAACTTTTCATATTATTTCCAACCCTTTCACATTGGAAATGGCATCCCGTAGCAACATTTTTTTTAATAGCTTTGCGTATCTCGGAAAGAGTGTGATTAACTGGAACAGCTACTTTACTTCTAGATGAAAGCCAAGTTTCTATTCTGAAGTAACATAAACAAAGGTGAAGCGACACATAAACAAAGGTGAAGCAACATTTGTCCCATTGCATTCTCATGCTTTATTCCTCAGCATAATAAAGCCTTGAACCAGACAGAGATGTAACAACCACCATTATACCATGTGTAGAGCTCCTCATGAGACATTATATTCTTTCCAATCCTACCCACTCCAATCTGCATCAATTCATTGTAATAACACTCATGAAACTGGAAGACAACCTTCTTGAAATTGCTAACATTCTTTCATACAACTTCCACCCACCCAGCCGAAAAACTACATTCTGCAAATTATTGACATCCTCTCTCACCAAAACATTGAGGGTCTATGCAAATTATTTACATCCTCTCTCACCAAAACATTGAGGGTTTATATGAATTAGAGTGTAAGTTGGCCCAAATAATATGTTCAAACACACCACAAACATGCCCAAACGAAACTGTACTCTAATAATCTGAGATGGAAATAGCTTTCTCACCAAATGTGTGACCTGAAAATCATGTGTTTTCGATGACTGATTATGCCAACCGGAACTATGATAATAAAAACATTAAAAGGACTATAATTTCTGAAATCACGGTTTCCCATGGAACTGAAAGCTCGGGCTTTCCAAATAACTCACAATCATGCGTTTCACTGGATGACTCGGCCGCCATAGTTACATTCAAAGAGTAACACAACTAAAAATTTTGAACATATGCGGACAGAGTAATAAAAATAAAAACGTATGAACATGTGTGAATCATAAAAACGATTAACAATAATTTAGGAAAATCTTGGGTATAGCAAATCAATACTGAATATTTTAAGTCAAACTATTCTTTTGAAGATCCTTATTCTTCAAAAGTAAAAGTTAAATTTTTTTAACTTTTTATAAATAAGGGTTTATAGTTAATTTTGATTCTTTAACTACAAAGATTTAAAACTACTTTTAATTCTTTAAAAATAAAATTTCAAAACTTTATTTGTGATGTTTGAAAAGTAAGGTTTTAAAATTATTTTTGATTTTTTAAAAATAAAAATTAAGATTCTACATCAAAGTGCACCGCCAAAAATGGAATAATGTCCATGTAAATGAACTATCATTAAATTATTTTAAATAATTTAAGTGTCCTTGACTAAAAATAATTTTGCTTGAATAAAAAAAACTAATATAACATCTTATTAATTTAAATATCTTTATAATAACTTACTATAAATTATCTTATTATAATTTGAGATGATCCACTAATACTTTACATAATTTACCTAATCATAATCCTATATTATTTAAACATATAAATATAATAAGTTTTTAAATGTTCAATTTATATATAGTTTTGTATATTTATATATAAAAATATGTATAATATTTTTAATATATATTAAATTAATTTTTCTTTTTTTTAATTTCACATACTAATTTATTGAATTAAAATAGTAATACGATACAAAATATGGCTTACAGTGTCATTTATGAAAGCATAATGTAGCGAAAAGAGAGTTAAGACCTGCCCTTTAGGGAAATTCAAGATTTTACAATCAAAATGATCCTCCCTGTGGCAGGGAAAATAGATCACTATAATATCAAAATTGATAGTATGAATGCATAAAAACTGAAAATAAATTATGTGATAAATAGGGAAGTCTATACCCAAGATGACCATGTCAAAATATGAAAACATAGAAACCATGAAACTTGGAATTAAGGATTGGAGGGAGGCTCCTCCATGATAGGGACCCCAAAGCCGAATTCAAGTTGTGAATGTGGTCATTCAGTTGTTGGGGGAGCGGGTGGGTTGACATATGCTTGGCCATCATTTTTCCCAGGACTCTTAGCTTCATTGCTTCTGTCTTCTTCATTGTTTGTATCTTCCTTCCTATTGGAGGGATTCCGCTTGACCTAGAGCAGTTCGGTTTCCCTATACTCAGCCACAATGTTGGAACATGCTTTTCCCTACATAGTGCTTGCAATGGGCCTGAGGGGAGGTGAGGGAGGGGGGAGGGGGGTTGTTCAATGTCCATGAGGAATGTAGAAGGAATTAGGGGTTCATTATGAGAGCCTAGGAGACGGAGAATAAGTCGATCCAGTAGGTTTTTGATAACTCAAAAAATTTTCATGTGGAGTACCGTCTCATTTGCTGCAGAATGTGCACTACTAAGCTCATCCTCCCATTCATCTAAGAGTTGGCGAAGAGAATCAGGGATTTCAATGTCATAACCATTTGTGTTGTCTTGAGCCGTAAAAATTCTCGCATGCTCGTTGGCATTACCATGACAACCATGTCCCCGTCTAGGAGTGGATCGTATTCTGCGTGACATTGTTAGCTGGACTAGAGACACTGAGTGATGAGGATGTTAAGCATCGACAGAGAATATGAGTGCAGGAGACCGAAAGCTGGAGTTGTCCTCAATTACCCTGGGCAGTGTAGAATAATCGACCTTCGCAAGATTGCACATGAGGGAGAAAATAAGGTGAACGACAATGCACAGACCACCCAAAAGAGGGAGGCACGATTCTAGAGGATCCATTACACTGCATGGAGAAGCAAAGCACCAGGTAACAGAGGGGAGGCCGCATCTCATCTTGAGTTGAAGAACCTATATCGATCGAGGTGGAGGCCAGCCCAAGACATTTAAGAGGATAATGAAGTAATGTCAAGGGAGTGACGTCGGGGACAACTGTGTGTCCCAACGGTTTCTCTCTCTTGTCTTGATGACACGTGACCACCCGCATCGAGGTATGTATTTTAAATTAATATTTATTTATATATTTTTAATATTAATATATATATATATATATATATGAATGATACAATATTTTTTATATTTATATACAAATATAAATAAGAATGACTAGATGGCAATGTTTCCCGTTATTGTTTAGAGATTGTTTTGAAATTTGGAAACGTATGCTATAGTTAAAAATGTTGATAATAGATGTGAAGAAATTAAAATATATATAAGTTCCAAAAACAATATATATAAAAAATTGGAATCAATTTTGATGCTCAAGATTTCAATTCATCTTGATTTATAAGAAAACTATAAAAATTAACATACATCTTTTATATATTTTATAATTATTTATATTATAAATAGTTAAAATCTATTCTTATTATATAAAATAAATAAATTTAAAAAATTAAGATTAGTAAAAATGAATAAATTTATCTATCAAATTAAAAATATGATTTCATTTATTAAATAATAAAATTTATACTTTTTATTTTATCTTATTAATAATTATATTTAATATAAAACAATTTTTCATTTTTACAAGTATTTTTCTATTAACCATATTGTATATTTAAAACTTTTAAAAATACAAATTTATAATTTAATGTTATTATGGTTTTTAAACCATACTTACAAATTAAACAGAAAAAATATAATGTTTTGCAAAAATACACATCATTATTATCACTTTACAACATGTAATAATATAAAAATTACAAACATTATGCAAAAATCAAAATATTATTGTTCCTTGAATGATAACAAATTGCCATCACTACTAAGAAATTACCATTACCCAATAAAAAAAGTCAAAATTTTAAAGGATAATGGCCAACTAAGAATTTATTATTATTATTATTATTATTAAAAAATAATGGCCAAATAGATTACATTCTATGAGCTCGGTTAGAATTCAAAATCTAGTTGATAGTTTATCGTAAAGACATTAATGCTCCGCTCACTAAAAGGGTATGTTTCTCTCTTCATACTAGGGTTTCTCACCTGTGGCCCAATAGAGGACATGAGTGGGAAGACCCCCCCTCTTCTCTACTAGGAAATTTCCACTTTCAAGAGTTTGGTTATAGATAGTGGAAAGAAAAACGCTTATGTTGATCATCCGAGGGTTTGTGAAGAAATTGGATGAGATTCCCAAGGTTCCTCTCCCTAATGGGAGCTCCACGAAAGTAGCGTTGTATATCGTGGAGAAAGGTTTGCTAGGACAATTATCATGGCTTTGGCCATCTCCTATATATGTGGAACTATGGGTTCAAAAGAATTGGAGGGTGTGTGTAAGAAGTTGAGGGTCTCTTTGGCGCATTAGATGCAATACAAAACTGAAAAAACAGACATCCATCAACTTGCATCGATATTTTCAGACACTTACATAATGAATCTTGCGATCAGTTAAAAACAAGAAATGTAGGAAATTGAATGACCTTTCCAAATATATAACTTTTTTCTATTGAAAATGTTGTTAACTATATAAAGTTAGATATTTTTTAACGGGAACTTTTTATTTTTGGGACAAATTATAAGGTATATGTTTTTGTGGATGCAATGTCTGGGTGTCTAAATGAAGGAATAAACTTTTGAAAACTGGTATACATATAAATAACATATAGGACTAGTGCACGACTATTTTTCCAATAATAAAAATAATATTTTTAATTTTGTTTTTAATTTTCTAAGAGATCAAACCTCGAAAATGGTACATCAATTGTGGGTGCAGTGTTTGAATGTCTTAATGCAATTATTTCGAAGTGGAATTTTTATAGCATGTAGAGGTTGGTGTTCTTTAGTGCACCATACCATTTTTTTTAAATGGTTGAGAAATGAAAGAGATATGGACAAAACAATAATAGTGTTTTTCGAGTTGAGGAGTGATGACAGAAGATAAATAAGAAAAAAATAGAAAAAATTATGTATTCTTGTTAAAATTTACATATTTAGAATCTGCAAAAAAAACCATTTCTGTTTCTAAAATCTCATAAAAAATGGAGATGTGTAGCACAATCAGATGAACCGCTAAACAAGAGCATATTGGAAATTTGGATATAATGTTGAATTAGCCATGGTTTATCATACTCAAAGGCATAAGCATGTTGAATCTGAAGCAAAGTACAAAGAAGACACATAGGCATAGGAATTCCATCAAAGCATGGGTGGAGG
>LPNX010243981.1:591988-648285 GCA_001517045.1 Pseudotsuga menziesii
ATTGGTCATCGATCATCATCACCATCCTCATCCTCGTCCTCACCATGATCGGTAGTTATTGATCATCATCACCATCCTCATCCTAATCATCTCCATGATCATCTCCATGATCATTGATTATCGATCATCATCACCATTCTCATCCTCATCATCACCACGATCATTGATCATCGATCATCATCACCATCCTCATCCTCATCATCAACATCACCTTCCTCCTCCTCCTCATCATCATCATGAACATCATCATCACTATCATCGTCATCATGATCAACATCATCATCACCATCGTCATTGTCGTCATCATCTTCGTCAACATCGTCCTCCTCCTCCTCATCATCATCAACATCATCATCATCATCATCTCCATCAACATCATAAACATCATCATCAACATCATCATCATCATCATCAACATCAACATCATCATCATCATCATCACCATCCTCATCCTCATCATCACCATGATCATTGGTCATCGATCATCATCACCATGTTCATCCTCATCACCACCATGATCATTGGTCATCGATCATCATCACCATCCTCATCCTCATCATCACCATGAACATTGATCATCGATCATCATCACCATCCTCGTCCTCATCATCAGCATCATCATCATGAACATCATTGTCACCATCGTCGTCATCATCATCATCATCATCATCATCACCATCATCATCATCATCATCATCTTCATCCTCCTCCTCCTCCTCCTCCTCCTCTTCATCATCATCAACATGATCATCATCATCACCATCAACATCATGGACATCATCATCACCATCGTCGTCATAATCATCAACATCAACATCATCATCATCATCATCCTTGTCGTCCTCACCATCATCATCACTTTCATCATCATCATCATCACCATCCTCATCCTCATCATCACCATGACCATTGGTCATTGATCATCATCACCATCCTCATCCTCATCATCACCATGATCATTGGTCATCGATCATCATCACCATCCTCGTCCTCATCATCACCATGATCATTGATCATCGATCATCATCACCATCCTCATTCTCATCATCACCATGATCATTGATCATCGATCATCCTCACAATCCTCATCCTCGTCATCAGCATCACCTTCCTCCTCCTCCTCATCATCATCATGAACATCATCGTCACCATCCTCGTCATCATGATCAACATCATCATCACCATCGTCATCATCATCATCATCTTCATCCTCCTCCTCCTACTCCTCCTCCTCCGCATCATCATCATCATCAACATGATCATCATCATCACCATCAACATCATGAACATCATCATCACCATCATCGTCATCATCATCAACATCATCATCATCATCATCATCACCTTCATCATCATCATCATCACCATCCTCATCCTCATCATCACCATGATCATTGGTCATCGATCATCATCACCATCCTCATCCTCATCAGCACCGTTATCATTGGTCATCGATCATCATCACCATCCTCATCCTCATCATCACCATGATCATTGATCATCGATCATCATCATCAACATCGCCATGATCATCATCATCATCATCATCATCATCATCATCATCAACATCAACATCATCAACATGATCATCAACATCACCATCGACATCATCATCACCATCATCATCATCATCATCATCATCATCCTCCTCCTCCTCCTCATCATCCTCCTCCTACTCATCATCTTCATCATCATCATCATCATCAACATCATCAACATCATCATCACCATCATCCTCATCATCATCATCAACAACATCATCCTCATCATCATCGTCATCATCAACATCATCGTCATCATCATCATCATCATCATCATCGCCATCACCATCATCATCGTCACCATCCTCATCCTCCTCCTCATCATCATCATAAACATCTTCATCATCATCATCATCATCACCATCATCACCATGCTCATCCTCATCATCATCCTCATCATCCTCCTCCTCCTCCTCATCATCATAAACATCTTCATCATCATCATCATCACCATCATCACCATCATCATCATCATCTTCATCATCATCATCATCATCCTCCTCATCATCATCATCACCTTCATCATCATCATCACCATGAACATCCTCACCATCATCTTCATCATCATCATCACCATCATCACCATGATCATTGGTCAGCGATCACCATCACCATCCTCGTCCTCATCATCCCCATGATCATTGATCATCTATCATCATCATCAACATCGCCTTGATCATCATCACCATCGTCATCATCATCATCATCATCATCATCATCATCATCATCATCAACATCAACATCGTCATCAACATCAACATCATCAAGATGATCATCATCATCACCATCAACATCATGAACATCATCATCACCAGCGTCGTCATCATCATCATCATCATCATCGTCATCGTAATCATCATCATCATCAACATCATCGTCGTCATCATCATCATCATCAACATCATCGTCATCATCATCATCATCATCACCATCATCATCATCATTGTCACCATCATCATCCTCCTCATCCTCCTGCTCATCATCATCATAAACATCTTCATCATCATCATCATCATCACCATCATCACCATCCTTATCCTCCTGATCATCATCCTCATCCTCATCCTCCTCATCATCATCATGATAAACATCTTCATCATCATCATCATCACCATCATCACCATCCTCATCCTCATCATCGCCATCATCATCACCATGATCATTGATCATCGATCATCATCATCAAAAGAGGCATGATCATCATGTTCATCATCATCTCCATCTTCATCATCATCATCATCTTCATCACCATCATCATCATCAACATCAACATCATCAACATCATCATCACCATCATCATCATCAACATCATGAACATCAACATCACCTTCCACATCATCATCATCATCACCTTCATCATCATCATCATCAACATGATCATCATCATCACCATCAACATCATGAACATCATCATCACCATCGTCGTCATCATTATCATCATCGTCATCATCACCATCATGATAATCATCATCATCTTCATCACCATCAGTATGGAGGGATGGAGTAAGGGAGAAAAAGGAACATATAGGGAGGGATGTAGAGAGAATGAGGGAGGTATATTTAGAAAGAGATAGGGATATGTAGGGATTATTGGGGCTATAGAGAGAAACATTTATATGCATGAAAATAAGGGAACACTAAAAACATTTCTTTTGTTGCTAGCCATAGGAAATATTTGGGAAGCTATGATCTTATTCGTTTCCCTAGCCATGCACCCACTCTATTAATTGTGCTTAACCATATCGCGTGTGCGTTATACTTATACAAATCGAGTATATGTTTTTACTCTATATAACGCGTGCACGTTTTGGGACTGTAAAAATAGTGAATTGTTTTTGTCCGAGAGCAACTTCACTCTATTTTTATGAATTTATCCGATTACCGCGTGTTTTTTTTCAGTAGCACGAGCCCACCTGTGAAAATACTCACAATTTACACATTCTCCATCATTCTTTTTGTTATGCAGGTGTAACATTGAGGATATCTTTCATGGTTGAGGAGCACACAGGATAAGATATCAAGCTTCAATGTCATTTCATGGTGATGGTGGATATACACAATTGTACAAGAAAATTAGCTCGAGGAACAATTTATGACTTAACTTTCATTTGTTGATTATTCAAGAGAACCAAAGGTAAAATTTCCCGTTCATTATTGTTTTGATGGAAAATATGAACAATTGAGAAGGAAGATTGAAGCACCTTGAAGGATCAATAGTTATAAAGCAAGTTAAAGGTTTCAAAGCTTGTAATTGAGCAACAACAAAAACAAACTATATTGACATTGATCATTGTGGTGATGGGGAATGTATGTAACCAAGGAAGAAAATCAACAAGGAAGAAGAGACCTCAAGAACTCATCACAGAAGAGAAAGAAACGAAAAGAATAGACATGATGAGTTGAAGGCTTTCTTTGGAAACTAATCCAAATCCAATTATAGAGGATATGGCGGTTCATCCTATTAATCCAGCACAAGGAAAAAGGAAGCATTCACTAGAGGGACCTTCAATTTCCACAATAGTTGTTGAAAAAGCACCCCATGGAAGTATTCAAGAAGCAAAACGTAGGTGCTCATTAGGTGATGTTTCAAATCCGACATCAAATAAAAGTGAGAAGTTACCATCGCAAGATGAAGCTCACGAAGAGGCGTTGTACATGGAGCCTATTGTTGAAGAGGCATTGGACATGGACGCTACTATTGAAGAAGAAAATATTATCCGGACCATCAATGAGGATGTTGGACTTCCACCATCCAACTACCAGGAAGAGAATGAAGGAAAACAAGTTGTACTGAAATGCCAGAGCGTATTGTTGATGCACTAGATGATAGAAATCCAACCCCCTCACCTCCATTATAAAGTGCATGTCGAAGAACTTCGAAGTGTATACAAGTTGATGAAGGACTCCTCAATTCCATTGAAGGTAAGCTATCTAAAAGTAGTATTGCTTATCAAACTCAACAGATACTAAATAAATGTTTTGTTTCTAAATGCGATGGAGATAAATGTAGATTGTTTTTATCATTGTTAAAATCTAGGGGCATGAATATTGTTAGGAAATTGTTGGGGATAAAGATGATAAATGCATCTATACCAAGTTCTCATATAGGTAAAAGCTTAGTAGATGCCTTTGGTAAAATTGGTAAGAACACACGATCAAAGGACTGTAATGCGGCTCATCGTGTGTTGTCACAAGCAATTGTAAATAAGAACACTAGGGTCCTTTGTTTTCTCAAGCCTACGTCTAAACTAGTTAATTTGAATGTAAAAACCCTCCATATGTATTCTATTAGAATCATGACCGTGCTACAAGGATAAAATGTGCCACAGAATCATGAGCGTTTCTTGGATCGATGAACCATCAGCTCCATTGGATTCAGGACATCGGGATAGTGCTAGTGTGGGCCTCTAATCTAGTTCCATGGAGAAGAGACCATTATGTTGGTCAATTTTGGAAACTAGGGTTTTTCTCAGTAAATGAATGTGAAATTTTTGCACATGGGGGTCAAATTCGCATATTTCTCAACCGTAAAGGTGTTTCTATAGTTCCCACATAACACATGCCTAAACATGCTTGCACGACCCACCGGAAGCCCTTTTTTATGCACGATTTCCATTCTATGCTCCGGGTAGGGATTCAAGACATGTCCTTGAAAGCGTGTACGAGGTGGGATTCAACGTGCCATAGAATCATGACCATTTCTCGGATCGATGAACCATCAGCTTCATTGGATTCAGGACATCGGGATAGTGCTAGCGTGGCCCTCTAATCTAGTTCGATGGAGAAGAGACCATTATTTTGGTCAATTTTGGAAACTAGGGTTTTGCTGAGTAATTGAATGTGAAATTTTTGCACATGGGGGTCAAATTCGCATATTGCTCAACCATGAAGGTGTGGCTAGTGTTCCCACATAATAGTTGCCTAAACATGCTTGCACGACCCACCAGAAGCCCTTTTTTATGCACGGTTTCTATTCTATGCCCCGAGTAGGGATTCAACAGGTGTCCCTGAAAGCCTGTAGGAGGTGGGATTCAATGTGCCACAGAATCATGATCGTTGCTCGGATTGATGAACCATAGGCTCCCTTGGATTTAGGACATCGGGATAGTGCTAGGGTGGCCCTCTAATTTGGTTTCATGGAGAAGAGACCATTATTTTGGTCAATTTTGGAAACTAGGGTTTTTCTCTGTAAATGAATGTGAAATTTTTGTACATGGGGGTCAAATTCACATATTGATCGACCATGAAGGTGTGGATAGCATTCCCACATAACACATGCCTAAACACGTTTGCACTACCCACCAAAAGCCCTTTTTATGCATGGTTTCCATTCTATGCCCTTGGTAGGGATTCAACAGGTGTCCCTGAAAGCTTGTAGGAGGTGGGATTCAACGTGCCACAGAATCATGAATATTGCTCGGATCGATGAACTGTCAGCTCCATTGGATTCAGGACATAGGGATAGTTCTAGGGTGGCCCTATAATCTGGTTCCATGGAGAAGAGACCATTATTTTTGTCAATTTTTGAAACTAGGGTTTTGCTCAGTAAGTGAATGTGAAATTTTTGAACACGGGGATCAAATTCACATATTTATCGACCATGAAGGTGTGGCTAGCGTTCCCACATAACACATGCCTAAAAATGCTTGCACGACCCATCGGAATCCCTTTTTTATGCACTGTTTCCATTCTTTGCCTCGGGTAGGGATTCAACAGGTGTTCCTGAAAGCCTGTAGGAGGGGGGATTCAACGTGTCACAGAATCATGACCGTTGCTCAGATTGACGAACCGTCAGCTCCATTGGATTTCAGACATTGAGATAGTTCTAGGGTGGCCCTCTAATCTAGTTCCATGGAGAAGAGACCATTATTTTGGTCAATTTTGGAAACTAGGGTTTTGCTTAGTAAGTGAATGTGAAAGTTTTGCACATAGGGGTCAAATTCGCATATTGCTCAACCGTGAAGGTGTGGCTAGCGTTACCACATAATACGTGCCTAAATAAGCTTGCACGAACCACCAAAAGTCCTTTTTGATGCACGGTTTCCATTCTATGCCACGGGTAGGGATTCAACAGGTGTCCTCGAAAGTCTGCAGGAGGTGGGATTCAGCGTGCCATAGAATCATGAACATTGATTAAAACGACAAACAGTTAGCTCCATTAGATTCTGGACATCGAGATAGTGCTAGGGTGGCCCTCTAATATGCTTCCATGGAGAAGAGACCATTATTTTGGTTAATTTTTGGAAACTAGGGTTTTGCTGAGTAAGTGAATGTCCAATTTCTGCACATATGGTTCGGCTTTGCAAATTCCTTGACCATGAACATGTGGCTAGCATTCCCACATGGAACCTGCCTAAGAACGCTTGCACTACCCACTGAAATCCCTATTTGATGCATGGTTTCCACTCTATGCCCTGGTTAGGGATTCAATGGGTGTCCCTAAAATCCTGTAGGAGGTGGGATTCAATGTTCCATAGATTGATGATCGTTGCTTAGATCGATGAACCCTTAACTCCGTTGGATTCAGTACATCATAATAGTGCTAGAGTGGCCCTCTACTCTAGGTCCATGGTTAAGGGATCATTTTTTTTGTCAATTTTGGAAACTAGGGTTTTGCTCAGTAAGTGAATGTGAAATTTTTGCACATAAAGGTCAGCTTGAAGGCGATTTTAGATCTTCCCCTCATACAAGAGATGTGAGCATTTGTACAATTGAATGTAGGAGGAGACAATTCCATTACATTAGTAACCATGTAATGGAACATGTTTATGTTTAGAAACAAGTGGCCATTATATTATGCCATTATTACAAAATATATATGTCTTCACGTTACGAATGCTTCGAAAATCCCATGTACATTAATCACACATAACTTTCATCTCTTTCAAAGTTGTTACTCGAGGCCATTCATCAAATGCCATGTACATTAACAAAATGATAAAATAATGTGCAGGACATACATAACGTGCAGGATATAATCATAACCATTATTTTGAATCAACCTTATAAAACTAGGATACATTTAGGTTTGATGTGTTTCCCATGTATTCGTTAGATGAAAGACATCATGCCAAACAATAATTTTATTTATGTAGACCACACTGGTGCATCACTTAAGTGTGTCAACTTCGTGCATCCTGTAAACGTTTGTTAGGTTGTTATGTGGGTAAGGTGCTTTTGTATTCCACCAATTTGGATCAGTTGCTTAGCTGTGCTAGCTGCTTAAATGTGTATTAGACCTATGCTTCATCTTTTTTAATACAATTTGACATTGTTAATATAACATTGTATGTGCAATTGGATCGTGGTAAAAAAAATTAAAATGTACAATTTTGTCATTATGTAATTTATTGTCATTGTGCATTGTTCACAAATTTATAACTAATATCTCCATGCAATCGTAAAATCTATAAAAAATTGGGAACATTACACATAGAAACATTCTTCGCCACACATGTATAATCACACTTAAAAGACTGAACCATGAATATCTCAAGAGCCTTGATATGAAATATTTTGATATCATGAAAGTTATAATACAAAAATAGAAGGCTGATCTATGGACTGTCAATGTACATGTATCAAAAACATATTTGATGTACATGTGCAAAAAAAAGTACATCTGTCTTGGATCGCGCCCCTATACTCTAACTCTGGATTGTACATAAAAATACATATTTGTCCTAGACTAACACATCAAAAATATAACTTTCTCTTGTTTTTCCTGGACCCTGATGCTCTTCAACTCTGAGTACAACCATTGTGCATCTCTAGCGACTACAAATAAATGACAATATTTGTTGATCAGGTAATTGAACTAGTATTGTCCATCAATAACAAAGTTTGAAAATTTAAAATATGACTCAATTGTAAATAAAACAAAGACTCACTACATCCATCGGGGGTATAACTTCCTGTGGTGTTGAGGGTGTAGGTGCCTCTGCTGTCCTCCACCTTGCAACGAGCCTCTCTGCCATGCTTCTCTACGAATAAAAAAAAGTATGTCAATTATCTCAAGAATTATCAACATGTACATGAATGAGAAAGTTCTAATCAATTATGTAAAAAATGAACATCTCAACAAAAAAACCATTTCTAGGGGATTAGGATAAGACTCTTCAGTAGTAAGAGGAGCCGTAGGTTGAACATCAACCTCAGTTGCGTGCACTAATGGACCAGGCTGTGGCTACATTCACCAAAGGATTAAATAGTTAGACATCGTGCATGCCCAGAAACAATACAAATGAAATGTAAAATTACAAATATTCAAGTAGATGTACCTCACTGTGACTTATCCCTATTGTAGATGCAGCAGTGGCATCAACAATCCCACTAAGGTATGGCATGAATGACTCTACATCCTGATGTTGTAAACATGTGAAAATAACATTAAAAAAAACCACTTATGAAGTGAATTCATAGCTAACCAACAACTGCCATTGGAAGTGTGTATGTTATCGTGGGATGAGTAGGTTGATCCTCATGCACACCCAACCTATTCAAGGAAGAGGGACCTTGTCTGGTGTAAAAAACCCCCTTATCTATGTTTGGACTACGGGGAGATCCAAACCAAAGAGGTAGTGTAGGGATCTGCGATGACGTCTGCATTCATAAAGTGTTACCATAGTTAGACATGGATTTGAATGGATGGAATAATATGTACTAAAAAAATAACATGTTGTAATATACTTGCCCATTCATGGGACATATCTCCACCATGGGAGTGAACGCTTCCATCAATTTCTTGCCCCTCTTCAGATGCCTCTAGCATCTGCAAGTTTAAAAATTATATTTACATTAGTGATCTATAAAGGAGTGTATAGTAATAAATTTAAATAATTTGAACAAGATTAAATCATAACCCATGTACTTACATTCTTCAAGTAGTCATAAATTCCACCTTGGACTATGTTGTTGATATCAATGTCTCTAGCATCACGTTCTAAGTGGGGTTCCTGCAGGTTCAAAAATTGTAAATATTATACATTTTAATAAATTAATCAAGACTAACACATGCATTAACAAAATTATATGTAATAACAAAATTACAAGTGTTTAAATATTACCTCAATTGTGGTTCTTTGGGCCTTAGGTACAACCACACCGGGTGCAGAGAGGCACCAATCTCCTGCAATAGTAAATATTGCAAATATATTACGAATCTTTTAATATGTTAGATATAGTATGGAACAATTAAAAATTGAACAATAACAAATTTTTAAAACAATGTCCTTACCTGACCACTAGTCATCATAGTGGTACCATGTCTTGGTCCAGGACCATAACAGGGTCCCCCACACGATGTGTGGATGTGTGGCTCGCTTTGAGGCACATGGGATGTCAGTCTATCCCCACCAATAGATGTCCCTCCACCACCGGAAGCTAGTGATTGTACACCAGCAGAGGAAGAGGGCGCTCTCTGGTTAATAGTGGTCATGTGTCGAGAGACCATCTGAGCTAGAGTAAAAAATGCCTCCTGTGTCTGGGAAACCATGTCACGTGCAAGAGGGATGTCTGCCCTCAGTAGCTGGGAATGGGGTGCAGGTATATGTTGATTGGAATCTCTATGCCTAGCATGGGGTTGGTATTGGGGTATCCCCCTACCAACTCCCTGGAATCCCAACATGTCAAAATAGTTGACATGATTCCCCATCACAAACTTTGCATACAATTTTTGGAGGAAGTACATCGGTACTTCCCTGTTGTTGTGAGGGGGAATTTCAAAATCCATGTACCAGCTATCCATCTAATTGTCTTTGATGGGTGGAAAATTGCACCACTCAATAGAAATATGTGGCTTTCTGATCTCTAGAATGTCATCCATTCCAGGAAGTCTAAACAATGAATAGATGGCTTGTTTTGTTATTTTCAGCTTTTTTACCTCATTGTAACTTAACCCATCATCATATTGTTGTTTTTTCTCTCCCTATAAGATTCGATGCTATACAAAGCATCGTTCGATCTTGCGATCGTATCAACAATAGACAACAATGAATCTGACAAGGAGCGGTAGAGCTCATCTCTAGCCCTCCAACCCGAACCAATCTCTCTCAAATGGACAATAAATCTTAGTATCTCTGCATTGTTATGATCCATAGTAGCCACCGCAATCATAAATACAAATAAAATATCATTAGAAATATAAACACATGATATAATGACATATCTAAGAACTAAAAACTGTATAACTAATGACATACAAACTAAATCTATCATGTAAATTTAAAAATCGATCTTGAATTTTACAGTAAAGAATCATTCCAATTTTTATGTCCTAAATTCAAGTATTAATTCCAATTTTTAAGTACATGCATGTGTACATAAAGTGTCTTGAGTGCATATGTTGATTGCGAAGCTCCTCTAGCTTATTTTAAGGCTTGGATTATGAAGTTTCGTTGAAATTGTGAGGTGTTGATTATTGCCTTTGCAGGACCAGCTCCCAAATTGTGGGTAGAAGAAACAACAAGACCCTAGAATAGGCGGCATAATGTGATATTGATGAATGCAATCCAAGTATAGGAAATGATTTTGTTAGATATGTAATTATTTGTTGTAGTGTGATGTTTTTTGGACTCCAAAGGCTATTTAGCAGAACTTTATGGATTTTATGGTTGCAAGGGTTCCACTGGATTAAATATCATGTATGATCTAGTATGTGATTGGCATGTTTAATCAAATACATCAACCTACCTATGTATCATCATGTTCATAGTTCATAGAGCCTATTGTTGAACTTTGTTGTCTTGACCTTAACCAAAAAGTACTCTTTGTTCAAGACGAAATATTTGTTAAAAGCATGGGAAGCTTCTATACCTTATTTTGACACATGGATTGGGAAGTTTCACCAAAACTATAAGGTGTTTATTTATGTTCTTGGAAGAGCAACTTCGAGAAGGTTCATCAAAATTATAAGGTGTTTAGCTGTGGATTTTGGTACGGATTCATAAGGATCCTTGTGAATATGCATATGGAAATAGTGAAATTCATTTTTTTCTTGATTTAATTGGGGTTTTGGTTTCCATTGGGCATGGAAATTTTGGGTATGAATTTTGTTAAATAATCAAAATTATTTAATTTTTATCATTAAATTGGGGAATTGGTTTCAATTGGCCAATTACATTGGGGTTCTTGTTTCCATTGGCCAATTCCATTGGGTTTTTGTTTCAATTGGGCAATTCCATTGGGTTTTTGTTTCAATTGGGAAATTCCATTGGGTTTTTGTTTCAATTGGCCAATTCCATTGGGTTTTGGTTTCAATTGGCAATAATATAATTTAATATGGTTTAATTTTTCAATCTAGGGAAAATAAATTGATGAAGAAAGAGAAAAAAACATGAAAAGAAATGAGGAAAATATCTTACAAAGGGGAGGTTTATCCAAAGGTGGAGATGGAGGGCTTTGGCACACCCAAAATCGCGCTTCTCCAGTCAATATTTGCTCCTCCTTGGTCCAATAGCGGCGCGGTGAGGAGAAAAAGACGGCCTCAGCCAATTTTAAAAAAAACTAGGCTTTCTAAATCACGCCTCCATTTTAGTGAACGAAATTGCGCACGTGATTTTGTTCACTAAAACGGAGGCATGATTTGTCTTACTATCCTAGTTGGCATGCCTATTACTAGCCTTGGGACTAGGCTTGGAAGGTTCGGGATTGCTTGGGATGATTTCATTTTTTTGGATTAAGAGTGATTGACTTCACTGCACCATTACATCTAAAAGGTCCCTCAACTTCTTCCACACACCCTGGAATCCCTTAAATCAAGGGAAGATCTAAATTTTCTATGTAGGAAAGGGATTTTTTATTTTTCATTTTGCAGAAAAAGCTTATCCAGGCTTGATCCTCAGGAATGGGTTTTATTTTATGGGCACTAGAGGGATTTACCTGAATTGTTGGTCTCCTAAATTTGATCTGATTCAATATGTGCCTTTTGTGATTCTTCTTTGGGTCTGGTTCCATAACACACCTCAAAATCCTTAAAGAGTAATTTAACCAAGAGTTTGCTCATGTTCTAAGTTATTTATGCTTTTGCAAGTTATTAATCTCTTTGTTCTTCTTACTATTCCAGGTTCCATTGGCTTAGGTAATATCCAACTCCTTTCATATCATTCAGCTACACTCGTAGGATTTGGGAGACTATTCATAATCTCGATCCCATTCATTAATGTAATAATGTTGGTAAATAGGTTTAAAGGCCGTAGGACTTACCATAGCCTAAGCTCACCGTACAAAGTGTTTCGTCCATCCTAGGAACGATGGTTTGGGGTTTGTAAGGCACATGGTACTTACCATATGATAAACACTTCATTAAAAAAATAATGCAAATGTTATAGTTTATAAAGAAATGATTTGTTGGCATAGTATAATGAGTATAATATGACGTGGTCTATGCCATCATTTTTATGATATATTATATGGTTTGTTGGTTGTATTTTTAACACATGGTTTGAGCTTGATGTCAACACATGAATGCAATGGTTAGGGATCATGATTTCCCTAGTTGTGAGTTAATATATTGGAGGGATTGTACCCTGGTTGACTTGGAGACTTAAATGTTTGTCCTGGATG
The DNA here is from genome assembly GCA_001517045.1 of Pseudotsuga menziesii. NCBI lineage: Eukaryota > Viridiplantae > Streptophyta > Pinopsida > Pinales > Pinaceae > Pseudotsuga > Pseudotsuga menziesii. The sequence goes on from LPNX010243981.1 coordinate 605,092, forward strand.
TGAGTTGATAGCGTAACCTGGATCTTCAAGCTGGATCGAGAGTGAATCTCGGCCTTACACCTATATGGTGAGATTTCAATGGTTTTGATTATGTCTCTTTTGCGTGTCTAAATATTTCATTAGTCTAAATTGGTCATTGGTCTGTAAAGTATAAGATCTGAAGCTCTACTCTGTCAATGGCGATGGTTTTAGGGTTTTCTAATTTAGAATTGTTGCTACTATGTTAATGCCAGTGTGCTTATTTTTATTTCGAGGTGTTTCGGGGTCCCATGGACTTCTTGGTGGTCTGCATTCCAATGCCTACACCTTAACGAACATTCCATCACTTCATCCATGCATACTTCTTGCTAATAGGTGAGAAAAATTCTGGAACTCGTCTCTATGTTTTTATTGGTAAAAATCCAAGGTTTATAGTGTTTACTGATAGTAAATGGTTATGGGTGGAGGTAGAGGATTGATAAGGGAAGCCTCAGAAGAGTTCCCCCCTAGACCTCTTTCCACCTTTCCAAAGGTAACTATAATATTCTTAATAATACAAGTTAAAGTTTTCTTTTAGTTATCCAATTGGTTCTTAATGTAACTTAAAATATTGGCAGCATCGAGGGCATTGGAGAGGAAGGTGACAGGGTCATCTACTCTGATATCTGTGTTTTTAAATGCCTCAGGTAACATAAATCATCCCTATCTCTAGGATTGTATTTTGAAATTGTGGTTTAAAGAAAACATCAGTTTAAATTACTTATTTTGTATGTGTTTCTACATGTAATTTAACTTGAGAATGGAGGAGCCAATAGGAGAGGACTCCAACTCTACATAAGATAAGTTTAACATTCTTTCAAACCCAAGGGGATTACTCTTTGTTTAAAGAAGTATTTACATCCTTGTTTCTTCTTGAGGGTTTAAGCATATGAGTTCTACAATCCTATACAGATTGAAATGATACTGTGGGTTCCATCATGGATGGTCTTACTCCCCGCCTCGCAGGTTTGGTTATTGGAATTTAATTATGGTTATTATAACATCGGGAAAGCTATCAATGACTGAATTATAACCATTCCTGTATGTGCATCTTATTTAATCATTTGTTTATAATGGAAACCATTTTCATGGGATTGCGATCATGTATAACAATTGATGAATTTTGTTTTAAGACTAAAACCCTACTCTCTGTTTATAATACCAGTGTGTAGAGTTAAAGGTTTTCTTATGATAATACGATATCATATGAGAGTTTTTTTTGTTGCATTGCACCGCACTAGTTTTGATTCATGTATGTATATCTTGTGTTGTTTAATCGATTACTGTTTATTTAAATAAACAATCCTTAGGGTCTTTATTGCAAAAAATGTCCCGTATGTAATATTTGGTTGCAAGCTTCCATATTCTTCATTGGTCTTACGACCATGCCTCTTTTTAATGAGTTAGATCTAGCTCCTTGAATAATGATATTATTATTCTTAATATTACTCTAGACCCATAATACGGTTTATAATGACTTACGTAACTCTGTTTGATTTGCTGCATATAGTATTTACCTTTTCTTATAGTATAAGTAGAGATATTAGTGTTTATATTAGTACTAAATCATATGAGGGGTTTGAATGGGTTTATCCTACACTAATCTTATTCTTGAATGTGTATCTTGTGGAAATATTCTGTAAACTAATGACATCAATGATCATGGGATTATTACCATAGTCAATCCACTTATTCATGCTTATGCGACTCCTTGAGTCGTGCGACTTATGTGGAAAATTTTTAAAGTAGAAAATCATAGTTTAAAATAGATAGCATGCAATTCGATTTGTAATTACACATGATCTTACTCTTAGATTTTTAAATCTTGGAGGCTATCATAGAATGACGCACTTGTATATATGATTTATTTATTTTGGGTATGACTGTTTACTTTGGATCTTCGTTTTGGTTATGACTATTTACTTGTATATGTAAAGGATTGTTTATATATTAATTGTGTTTAATATGTAGGTGATTATTCCTATAATATATGTATTGTATAAGTTTGTTTGTAAAAGGTATGTTCTATACGTATTCATAGGAATATTCGACTATAGATGATTATAATAAATACATGGCGACTATTCCTCCAGCTACCTCAATCATGAATTATTTAGATTAATTATAATATAAAAATGACCGAGATTAAATTATCCTACATACTATCATTTTAACTAGCAGTTTAACTTACAACCTAGAAAATTTGTAGAGAAGAAACAAATACAGATATAGATTAAAACTAAATCAATGTATTGTATCCATAAGTAGCATACACAAACAGATCTAGTTGCTAATATAATAGGAAGAATACAGAACCGTAAAAAATTTCTTCAAAATACATGCTAGATCCTGTCTAATATAAATACCTTTCCATTAAATGAAAATAACTGTGATTTAATTAACATGGAAATCTAACTATAATTAGTTTTCAACAATAGGAATTAGGATATAAAACCTCACACCACTATTAGGGGAAAAAGGAGATGGAATAGCCATTCCACCCAACCAACTCCTAGAGAATCCAAGTTACTTTCTCCAAAACCCCCAATCCCGTTCGTTGAACCACAAGAGAAAATCCTTCAATGCCCAATCTCTTGCGTTCTCAGATTCAATCCCCATCCAATGATAGCCTCCTGCTTACTTATGGATATACTATTTTTCCTATGAATTGGTCATTTATGAGCCTCTTGTTCTTTATTACTCACTAAGAGTTGTGACCTGGTTTCTGGGGATGACACCTCCTGTATATTGAGTTCGCACTCAATGGATTCAACCACTTCTCTTTTCCTATTGTGCTCTAGTAAACACTCTTTAACAGTTATTCCACTTCTATCCCTTCAATATCCTTTATTCATAAAGAATAAGTCATTACAAATGTTTTATTTCCGACTTTATGTTAAAAATATTTAAAACAATAAATAAATTATTTTCAGCAGAAAATAATAAATTATTAATTGTAGGTGCATTACAGGTTCCCGCATCTTCCTATCTATTGCTGGAACATTGAAGCTCTAAATACCCTTGGAAACACTCTAAGGAAATATATTGATCAAGTAGAACCTAAGGATCAATTTTTTGTGTTCTTGGGTCTATGTTGAAGTAGACTTGAAAGTTGGGATTCCGAAGGCCATCAAAGGAAAAATAGACTCATAGGAGCATATGTGACATCCTAAGAATTTACCCCTATATAATTTGTATATAAAACTATGTTTTGGCTAAGTCATAAGACTTGAACCTATGGCTGATGCAAGGCATCATGAAAAATAAGGTTTTTTGTAAGTAAAGTGAAGGTTTAATTGCATAATGCTTCTACCAACTTGATATGGAACTACTGGTTGAAAGCAAAGTCCAAGCTTACTAGGGTTTTAATATTTGTGAGAGTAATTAAAATTTAAAAATAAAAGATAAACAAGAATAATGTTAATTATGAATTTCAATAAATGTGAGGAAACTAAAATAAACCCTAAGTTCTCTTTAAACCAAAATAAACTATAAAATGAGTGAAAGAAGTAGGGAAATGCAGCTCTTCATTTTCTCTCTCCCAAGTATTTCTATTTCCTTTTGTTTTCTTCTTTCATTTCTTAATTTCTTCTTTGCTAACATTTTATGAACTAGAAAGAGACAGTAATATCTCCTTTTAAATTGGATCTAAAAGGATAAGAACTGGTTCTAGATAAGGGAGTATGGAGAGGCAATACTACCCATATTTCCCCAAAAAAGGTCTAGCCTAGATTTTTGTTTTGAGTAATTAGAGTCTCTTTTTTTTCTCTAGCAGTTAGGACTGGAAGGTGACCTCTTGAAAGGCGAAGTAAATGCACATCATGAAATTAAAAATGTTGAGTAAAGTGAACTTAATGGCAACATCTACATAAAAATAGATTACCACATTCAAACAACCATGAGTCTAAAATACTAGTAAACTTGGCCTAGCTTGGGGGTGATATCCGCAAGGGTTGATATTTTTTGAATTGTTGCAGATATATATGGTAGTGTGGAACTAGATACGCCCATATCAAGTTGCCATGAGTTTAATTTTTTTTCCTTAATCTAAGAGATTTATTAATATTGTATTGTTCTTATTTATGGGATGAATAGGTTAGGAATTGAGAACATGGAAAGGAAAATTGTTGACGTGGATTTATCAATGTTTTTTGAATTAATTCTTATTTAATTAAGAAATTATATTCTACTAAAATTATAGATTAAGAATTACTTGCTTTATGCAAATAGGGTTATACATATTTTCGTTAAATGGTTATAAATTTTACTCATAAATGGTACAAATATGTATATTATAAGGTCACTTAGAGTAACAGTTATTTGTTTTTGTCTAAGAAAAGAAATTAACACGAGATATGATTAGATCTGGTATCATTGTACTTACCCTATTTTTACATAATAGTAAACCTTATAAGGACAAATTAACACAAAAGAGAGTTAAATATATACAATGCATTGTATTCAAGGAAATAACTAAACCCAATATAAAATTGCAAACCTAATACCAGCCCTCCTTATTAAATTCTTGCTAGAATAGATATGTAAAAGAAATGTGTAATACATGTGTCTGAATTAGAACTACAATATTATAGAGTTTGTAACCTGCATTAGTAATATCCCAATCTAAAAATTTCACATAAACTAATCTTATACATACAAAAGAGAATTTCCATTCATTAAAAAATTAATACATTCGTCACTCACAAAACATCTAAATCCCATCTTAAAAATCCAAGGGTTTTTAGTTCAACAAATATCTGATACCAAATAGGGGGTCGTCTTCAAGGCCATGGTTATTTTATAGTAGCGAATGGAAAACAAAATAGAACTATAGAAATTTAATTATATAATCTCATATACAGAGAAAATTGTCCTCGGATTCATTACACATAAACTATGAAAAAAGAACAAAGAAGTAATCAGTAAAATCAAGAAGACAAACTTAGCTTGATTGAAGAAAGGAAGACACCCTTTTATTTCCACCAAAGGTAACTGGACTGTCAGTAAAATTAGTAGAGTACAAAGACTATCTAAATTTGAACATAGAATATTTTAGGTCCATAACATTTCATGCTCAAAAGTTACATACTTTAAAGAAAAATACCAATATTAGCCTTAGTGCTAATCAAAAGGATTGAACTAAACAATACAAGTGTTAGTACCATTTTTCGGTATGTAAACACATATTGGTAATTTATCTCATACAAACCACCGAAGGGTTAAACCCTTAGCCACAATATCCTTTAATTTTTTTACAAGGGTGTTTTCGTCTTATACAGAGAATACAACAATAAGACAAGAATAATGTTTGAGCTTTGAGGCCCAACAAAATTTGTATTGTGCCATTGTTGATCTACATGAAGAGAAAAACCTGAAGTTTTAGAGGAGATACTTCTGAAAAAAAAACCTCTAGTTTTCCTTCTTGGATATTGCCTTGATATTTCTCAACCCCGGAGCAGGACTCGAGGGCGGTGGCTTACCCAGAAAACTTAAACGCCCAAAACTCTCCCTTTGAGCTAATTGCTTGCATTTTCATTAGAAGTAACTTCCTCTACTACTAGAAAAGCAAAAAACAATTAAAAATAATTCATACAATTGTTCTTGTAAATTAAAAAAAGAAAATTGAAAACCGAGAAAAGTCACAAAATAATCACTTTAAGAAAATTTGGCAGAGCCACGACAATCCATTACTTCCTTGCTAACAGTCATTATTAGATCTATAAGAATCTGTAAGGCTAGACTGCTTGTAGAATAAGAGAAACCGAGTCGCTTTCACAAACAAGTATAACAAACAAGCTAAAATGGGACAAGCCCAACCATGGAGAAGCTGAGCGAAAGCAAAAACCTCAACAATGAGTCCTCAGAACTCTTCTACCAGGTTAAAACCCCCCTTTAGACTACAAATGAGGAAATTATAGGTTATTTAAATAATATACTCAAGGTGGATGCCAATGCATGGTCAATATGCATCGACAACTCCAATGGTAATCCGACGTTTTAATTCCATCGCTCGGACTTAGGTGGATTTGGAAGACAAGTCTTGACCTTGTATGTAATAATTTAATGCTTTCTAGTATTTTCCCCTAACCATAAAACCATGATAAACTAAAAACATATTTCTTTCATGTTTTTATAATTCTTAAGGCCACACTTTCCTAACGAGCATGTTTATTTATGCAAACAAGGTTGTGTGTTAGCTTGAAAAATCCAAGTAAGCCACCTCACTCTTGGTCCATCGCTTACAAGCACTACAACAAATACTGGAATTAGCATCTCTTTTTAGTGTAATTGTTTTTACATTGAGTGGTCAAACTAGACGCTAAATGGGACGCGTCATGGACAAAACTTAAAGCGTCTCAAAAAACGTCTATTTTGCTTCTTAGATAGCATCCTTTATGACTTCCAAAATAGCTTCTATTTTTTGCTTCCAGAATAGTGTCCAACTTTGCTTCCTAAAAAACATCGAGGTTTTCTTCCTAAATAACATCGTGTTTTGCTTCCTAGCGAGTGTTCGCTTTTGCTTGTTAAATGACATCCTTGTTAGCGCCATATTTGCATCCTTAATAACACCATGTTAGTATCCAAATTAGCATTGAATATTGCATCCATTTTTGCTACCACCGTAGAATCCCATTTTGCACCATGTTTTACTTCCAAATATGTGCCAATTCTTGCTTCCAAATGTGCACCAATTTTTGCTTTCTTTTTTGCATTTTATTTTTCTACCAAAATGACACCAAATATTTCTTCTATTGTCACACCATATTTTGCTTCCTATGTAGCGCCATGTTTTGCATCCAAAGTAGTGTCTTATTTTTCTGCCATATCAATGCCATGTTTGGCTTCATCATTAGTGCCACGTGTTGCATCTGTTTTAATGCCTAGTGTTGAATATCTCATTTTTTGGTCACTAATTTAGTCGTTTTTAGTATTTCTATATATGAATCTTTTTTTTTTGTTTAATCACTTATCTCTACTTGTTTGATCACTTATATCTTACTTTTTGCTTACTAATTTGGTTGTTTTTAACCAATATTATAATATCATTAGGGCATAGAGGAATCAAACTACCAACCTCTTGATTGTAAGGCAAACGCTCTTACATTGAGCTAGTACCCTATAAGAATTTGAGAACCTAACTTACATAGTTCTTTATAAATTTTAAAAGGGACCAATACACAACTTTCAGTATCTAATGGTCAGAAAAGGTTGATAGATTGTATAATTTCACAATATATGATCAAGAAGGTTATGAAATCCATAAACCTTTTCTAGGAATTTTGAACAAAACTCAAGAAATTGACTTAATGGGATTGCAAAAATCACTATTCCCTAGCAACCGTAAGTGTACTACTATATGAGACCTATAAAAAAATGACATTAGTGTGGATTCCAAGGATATAGTAGATAAGCATGATCATCCTAGAGGCATGTATAAGTGGAGCAATAAGGAGAATCAAAAGGGGATGATCAACCAAATGGTTGGTGCTTCACATGGATCCTATCCACCATGGGATGAGAAAAGTTCCTTCTTCCATCAAGATAATGAGTATCCACAAGGACAAATGGTTAGGATATATTGTGATTCCAATTCATAATGATTATTCGCTTTCCAGGGTGATGTTGTAGTGCTTGCATTGGGATATCTACATGATCCCCAACAACATTGGATATAAGAATATTCATGGGGCCATAGGGTATAGGGTAAGGCTATCTTTGCTAACCAATATGGAAATCAATATGAAAAGCTAACTAACACACTATATGTATGTTACAATATGGTAGACACAATTTGTATGTTACAATATAGCATGTTTGGCAATTAAAATATGATTCTGGGCATTTCAAACAATCATTAAGGAGTATGTTGGGTAGTAGCTCTTTGAAGAAACAACACAAAGCACTACTTCCTAGAACGGAAATTCCACATAGCAATAATTGGAAACAACATTAAAATTTAATCTGAGCACATACAACCGTCCTTTGTTGTTCAAGGAACTTTTTTAGATCATTGCAGTTGTAAGCATGCCCTTGAGAATCATAAGCAAGCCAAAGAAAATTCTAAGATCACCATCTAAAGGTATAATAAAGGTTGTTGCAGGGGTAAAGCAACCCTATTCTAGGGCATCCTTTTGCAACAAACAATAGTACACATGTCCGTTGAATGTGTCAAATATCTTGGATGAGAGATTTTATAGTGCTTTCTTGGATTATCTCAAACCTTAGTGGACTCTTGAAAAATAGAGATTTGAGAATATTTGAACAGCAGTAAAAGTATTTTTGGGTATTTTCTAAACAATTTTATCATCAAAACAATACTGTAGACATATGAATAATGGATCTTAAGGGAATTTGATAAAAATCATGTTCAAGTTATCGGGAACCATTTATACATTTGTATCAACTGGATTTCCTTTGAGTAGATTTCATATCAAATTACTATGTCCATGGAATTAACAAATAGAATGGAGAGTTTAAAACCTATAGCAGACCATCTTGGAGGTCCTCACTTTAGGAACAGGTTTCTTCATCAAGCAGCAAGTTGGTCTCTTTGTAGAAGTAGGTTTGGGCACTGAAAGGACCTTAAGAATAAATTATGGATTAATTATATTAAGAGTTTGACCATTTATTAATTAATAATAACATACTAAGATTTAACCATTTATTAATTACAATCTCCTAGAAAACAAAAAACAAAAAAATCTAGACTAGATCCATCTTAAACCTGTATCGTTTAAGAAAAAAGAGCTTTACAGCTGTCAATCTCTCTCTAGGGCCTTCTCAAAGAAGTATAGCTCTTTTTATGGCCTGTCCCATCCAGCTGCAGCCTTGTAAGGGATAATACTCAGCAATTGAATATACTAGGAAGTAAAGAAATCAAACAACACAGTCTTGTAAGCTTCAAATAGTCAACAACCCACTCAATGTGGTCAGCAACAGGTTTCTCCTTTGTAAATGGACGCCTCAGTTTTGGGTTTGGAAAAGTGGCAGTAGCTCACTTGTTTAGTAAAGTCATATTCTATGGGTTTTTTTCTCTTTGTATGTGTTCCCTAGACCCAACTTGATTGTCATGTAAAATTCTACTCATTATCTACTCATTTACAAACTCAGTCAACTCATTTAGAAGAAGAATTATCCATTATTTAAGGTTTTATTCCTTGAAGGGTTTCCATGTAAAAATATTTGTGTTGTTTCTTCTTCTATTGATTATATACTATCTACTTTACTACTTGTACAATCTTATATTTACATTTATTGAAGTCTACTAAATTTTAAAATGACCGTTACTGCTATTAAATTGAATCCATGTTAAAAATTTAATAGCAAGCAACCATACCTCTACATCATATGAAAAAGGTATGGACGTTGTTACAAGAGAAGAGATAGAAAATGTCAAAGGGTGAGGGGATATTGATTTTATACATGTGATTGTTGATGACCTTGTTGCAAGGTCTGGAACATGGCCATATTGTCTTGTCATTTTGCCCTGAAAAGTGCTATTTTTATTATGCAAATTCATCATTGGACAAGGATTTCCATGAACAGTTGGTGTAAAGTGAGGAACATAGTCATTGAAGTCTCAAAGAAAAAAGTAGGTGTGAAGGTGTAAAGTGAGGAAAGTTAAAAATTCATTACATAAGGTTAAAACCCATGGAATATTTTAAATAATTTGCATAGACATTTTTAAAATAGTTTAATTCCATTGCAATGGGAATCAAAGACAAGGGCTTTGAAAGTCAATAGTGGCACCCCATGTATTTTTATTTTTATTTCTTCTTGAAGGTGTTGATCTCTAGCTATTTATGGCATTATTCCTATTAAAATTTGCAAGCAAATACCTTTGAAAGTGAGACCTACCCTAGATGTGGAGAGACTATACCTTTGAAATTGAAACTTGATCCATGCGAGACATCAAAATTTATGCACATAATAATTTTCACAAGCGACACCATTTTTCATGTTGACCATGCAGATGGGTCATCTTATAATTATATGTATTGAAGATCAATGAATGGCCAAATAAGGTTGACAGGTGAAGAAAATATTTTGTTTCATGTTTTTAATATCCCAAGTCAATCTTCATATTGAATATCTATAGTATATAGTGAGGATGCCCATTAGTATCTTGTGGCTTAATTTTAATGATCTAATGGATGTAGAAGCCAACCCCTTCTACTCACTTATTGTAGCTCAAGGGGCACAAGTTTTTATAGAATCACAATTTCATTAAATGTAGATCCCAATAACACTTGACTGAGCACATGAAGGGTGGTTTTCCCTTTCTACTTGAAAATAATGAAGGATTATTGTTATCCCTAGTATCCTCATCATAACTTCTTCCCGTTCAGTCTTCTTCACTTATAAAATTACATTTATAAAATAAAGGAGATCCAAATACCATGAATTATATTTTAATATTTTAACTCTCATTTATTATTATCTTTGAAAAAATTAAAATATAAATCCCTTGTCTTTTTCTTGAAACAAAATTTGAATTAGGTTCTAAAAATATTAATATATAAATTCTTGGTAAAGAAAGTTTCTTTTAGGTAAGAACCAACATATTTAATAAAATAATAAAAACAATCTATGATTGCTCAAATAATTTTGATTTGGAATTATAAAAAACAAGTTATATATGCAGAAGAAATCTTAATTTAGCATGGATTTATATTGGTATGTAAAACATGAAAATACTATAATACTTTGTCTTTTTCTTGAAACAAAATTTCAATTAAGTTCTAAAAAAATTAAAATATGAATTCCATGTCTTCTGCTTGAAACAAAATTTGTTTTTAAGTAAAAACCAACAGATTTAATAAAATAATAAAACAATCAATGTTTGCTCTAATAATTTTCATTCGGAATTATAAAAAACAAGTTTTATATGCAGAAAAAATCTTAATTTAGCATATTGGTATCCAGAAAAGATGAAAAGACTGCAATCTCTTCTCTTTTTCTTGAAACAAAATTTCAATTAGGTTCTCAAAGAATTAAAATATAAATTCCATGTTCTCTACTTGATTTTTTTTTGTTTAGGTAAGAACAAACTGATTTAATAAAATGATAAAAACAATCTATTTTTGTTCAATAAGTGACTTACAGTGTTTGAAGTTTATTAAGGTGAAAATATCGGATGGGATATTACCCCGAAACCCCATGGCTGATAGTGTCTTGTACATGTTTATTAATTCTAAGAAAAATGCTTAATAGCAGAAATCTAGTCTAAGGCTTCCCTTAAACTCAATTCTCTCTCGAAAATTTGGAGGATGAAATCCTAAAAAATGTTGTATCTTCACATTTTTATCCTTTATGTAAGGCACGTAGTGTAACAGTTCCAAAAATATGTTAATGAACGCATCCATGGCCATTGATTCCATCCGTAGCTCATGAAATTATTTCACTTTCCCATCAAATAATCTTTCAAACATGTATTTATCCTAAAATATTCTACAAAAATGACTCCATCTGATTTCTTTTACCTCATCCTTTTTGGTATGCTTTAGGTCTCTCCACCATCTAGATGTTTTTCCAATTAAATTACAGATGGCTATACAAACTTTATTTCACTGGAGTAGTTGTGTGCTCAAAATTATTTGCTCAAACCTAAAATCCATTCTTCAGCTTTCTCCTCGGTGTTCGTCTCTCCTTCATAGGTTGGGGATTTTATCTTTCTGAAATTTCCTTGGAGGTTTTCATCATTCCCCTGTTTCTTTCTAGAAGGAGAAATTGAATTATCACTGGAAAGACTGTGATAATATATTTTTGGAGGTTCAGGTGCGTATTCTTCTTTTTAGTCTTCCTTTGGGCTGCTACACCATTTACGATAAAAATATTTCTTAGATTTATTGGTTGAAGGAGTAGGTTGTCCATGAGGGACCCCTCCCGTAATGTTTCGAAGTAAAGGTTCATTGTATGTTTTTTAGTATATCGAAATTTAATTCAACCAAGAGTTCTCCTTCATATGTGGGGGTATTCATATTTCCTTGCCGACTGTTATCCTCTTCTTCATTCATTATCGAGACTGTTCTTTAATCCTGCAATTTAAACATTTAGCAACAAATACTTGCATGTTAGTTAACAAAATTTCAAAAATACAGTTTTGAAATTTTTTAATTCTGTAATGAATGTTTCATAGTGCCCAATAGACCTCTTAGTGTTTGAATCTGGGCTCTGATACCACTTGTAATGTCCCTAAAATTTATAAATAAATTTTTTCTTCATAGATTAATAAAATACTAAATTTTAAGGACATCTTTGTTTCTACTACGGAATAAAACTTGTTTGTAAAACTGAACCAAGGTTCTATTAGAATCTTTCCCTATATGTGTTTCCTCTATGAGAATGATGTTTACATAATGTGGTTCTATTACTTCAAAATGTTTATAAATTTAGTGTTCCTTTCTATATTAGTTGCTAAAATTTGTCGATACTTATTTTGTTTACACCTTACTTTTGTTTTACGTGTATTTAATATGTTTATGGTTTATCAAAAAGAGGTTTACTTATCTATGTATGTCAAGGGGTGGAGTGGCGGGGTTATGTCCCCCAAAGGTCCACTCAAAAAGTTAAGGTTCCTATACTAAGGGGATTACATTGTTCTTCATAAACTAATGCATGTATTTATTTTCCTATGGAGGTGATTTTGTTGGTGAACTTAGTCTTAGGTATGTGACAAAAACATCGTCCTAAAATATACAGGATTCTATGCCTAAACAACACTATTCCTATGCTAAAAAGTAAAATAGGACAAAGTTCCTAAGTCTAGACTACACCTTGTATCTATTCTAAGAAGGGGCTTGAGATATAATTATATTTCTATGTTATAAACTATGTGTTGAAGGTTTGAAAACATTGGATGTAAAACTTTATGTTTTGACCTATAGTGTGGAGGGGAATTGTAACGTCCTCGACCCTCCGACCGACGAAGAGGATGCTACCATGGAGTTACCCATCCGGGCTACCAGCCCCATGAACATGTGCATTCATAAAAATTGCTAAAATAAAATACTTGAACTAAAACATGCATATATAGTTATTTATCATACATAGCGGAAGTAACATACATTCATACAAGCATTCAACATGTTCATCATGATCATTAACAGTAAATAGGATTGCAAAAGTAAAATAGATAATATTACTTATCTTTATAAAGAAATCGTTCCGCAACCAGCTATGTCGCTGCAACGTTCCACCCAACCATAGGCTAGCACGCTCCTAGATCTCTCAGCAATGCTGCCACCCCCGAGCAGGGCATGACTCCACAAGGAATAAGGAACTAATAGGATTACACATAGAAAAAGGGTAACAAAACCACAAGAGTACACAGTTCAGCCAAGCCAACACGGTTGGTTTTATCAGGCGAACAACAGATCAGCCAAGCCAACAGAGTTGGGTTTACCAGGCCATCTAGGAGCTGGGAAAGGCTAATGCTAAGCTAGTGAGATCACTGAAGAGCTGCAGACACCAACACCAGAGCCATCCTGGATTCTAGAACAACCACACACACCCAACACAAGGAAGTCATCCCCTTCTTTGCAACAAAGTCCCTTAGACCCTTATCTTCCCTCCAGTGCTCTTCAAGGGTTGTGGAGAAGAAATCCATCTTAATAGCTCTGTCTGTGTGGTTCTCAACCCACCAGGTTTGTCAAGCACCTCAGGCCATCATTAACCAACCCAAAAATAGTCCAGGGACAAATATGATGAAGCCACAACAATCCAACCTTCAATACTATCGCTGGGAAACTTACACAAATCAGAAAATGATCAAAAGTCACGGCCAACATACACAGTTCAACACGAATTCATAGGAAGAATCACCCACGATCCCATCAATTCGTGGAAAATAAATTCCAATAATTTCCACTGCGATCCGCATGGTGAACGAAAATAGTACACAATCCAATGCATGGAGGCAAAAGTTGGTTCTCTGTGTGGATGAAAGAAAATGAATTGCAGACCGGCAATTAGCACGAGAGAGAGGAGGCGAACCCCCACACAACGGTTGGTAAAACGTTTTATTCCCCGTCCTGCATGAGGAAGACGAACGGCCAAGATCCGAGGGAGTGGGAAAAATGGTTCCTACATCGTGGAGAGGAGAGCAAGGGTGGCATGGCAATGGTCTTCTTGCCAGCCAATCGCTGCCTGAACCAACAAAAGAAAAATAACAAAGGGAGGTGGTGACATATAATTTTCTCTCGTGACTCCATGTTCCACATTCACATCCCCCTTTTCCTTATGCTTTGGAATCATGCCCCTTCTCAATTTAGTTGCTGCGAACATAGCTGGTTGAGTTATTTTAATTAAAAAGCGTGTTTACATGATGCCATAATTAAATATATGCTGCATGTCCCGATATACCATTGGTGACCATTCCTAATCAGAAACACAACATAACCAAATCTTATGGTGGGGCCTTGGCCTTGAGCTCCGCACCAAGATTATTTACAACATATGTATCTTATTTATTTTAATGCAAGTGGGGATTAAAACCGGGGTATTACAGGAATAATGTTATGACATATCCCATGCCATCGAAAATATGGCTCAAAATTTTCCATATCGCTATGGTAGAGGGTTTAAGACTTAAGGTGGTGGGGTTTCAAACAATGGTTAGAAAACGTGAATCCAAACTATGCAATGTTGGGTTTTGATATGCATGGAAGTGGCGGACAGGGTGGCCTATTTAATGTTCCTTGGAATTCATGGGTAGACTAACTTAAGAGTTGTACTAGGGTTTTGATGTTATTATTTTGATTTTCATTGTGTTTGAGATGGAGATCTCACTCTCCACGTGATATCTGTGCATTCATGTTGTGCAACCAACATGCTCTACGCTCCTTGATAGATATGCATTCATCATTGTTTGCACCTTCGCATTGTTTTTTTTGTTTAATGTTTGAAATGGAATACTTCTGATCAATTTCATTGCACATGTGAGAAGAGAATGGGTACTCTGTGTGGCTTAGAGATGAGTGATGTGGGTTGTCACGCAACCAAACTCCTGGTAAGCCCCGAAAAGGAAATGGCCTTTACACTTGCTGGGTGGTTTAACAGAGTGTTTGAAACTTGGGTGTGGGGAAATGTATGCTTGAGCCATTTTGTGTTTTGGGGTTTATTAAATAATTTTGGCATTTGGTATAGACAATTGTGGAAGCCTTTCATGGCTCTTCCAATTGTAAAATTTGATATGTTTGACTGGTTAAAAGCTATTTGGCTATGTGTATGATTTTACCATTTGCTATGAAATGGATTTGGGTTTTATATTCACTTAGTGGAAATATTTTTTTGAGTAAATAGCTCTGTGTTTTTAAATAATGTATTTTATTTTAAAAAATATACTCACATTTATTTGCAACGACACAATTGATGCCATGACTGGGTAAATCTTGCATAAGGTAGGAGTGTGTGGTTTTTAAGTGGATTTGTTTGTTTAGATGATAGTATGGCTCGGTTTTTTTATAGTTCGGTTGCTTCTTACAGGTAGCCATAAGCATATAGCTTGGGATTTAGCTTAAACAATGCAACCTATGTATATTAATTAAATGTTTTTATGTCTAAATTGTGTCTTTGCATTTGACGGTGTTGGGAATGAGCATATCTCTATTCCATAGTTAATATACAACGTTTATAATAAAAACTTTTACGAGAATCCTAAGGGGTGGAACTCTTTGTGGATGGTACCCCTTGTAATACGGTTGAAATTTTGTGTTATGTGCTTAGAGAATCCGATCATGGGTATTTTATTTATCGTGACTAAGTTTTAAAGAATATAATTCCTTGCTTTGATAATATGATTTTATGCATTGGTTACTAGAATTCCAATAACACGATGCGCTGGGAATAAATATGTTTTATTTTGGATGTTTATTTTGTTCATATTGTAAATAGTTAGACCCACTTCACTAATAGTGTTTTGTTTTGTAAATAATGAAATAAAGGCCGCCTGCTGCCTATCCTTACAAGATTCAATGGTTGGAATGGGTGAGATAAATCTTGGATGTGTGGTTATATTTTATTAATATGATTTGTAAAATCTTGATTAAGCTCTTGGCCTTCACACTTTGGGTAAATTTCATGATTGTGTTTTATGATATTGGTTACACATGTTATTAATGGTATATTTGGTTCAAGTAATGTTGTTTATGAGTATTTATATTTGGAATAATGTGTTTGGTGGAAATATGAAATCTTCCATCACGGTGATTTGTTTAATGGTTTGAATTAGTGTGTTAAGAGATTCAATCTCTCGTTTGTTTTTTTTAAATATGTAGTTACTAATTATTTTAATGTGTTGAACAGAGTTTTAAAATGTATTTTGTTTATTATTAGGGTTATTTTATTCAGATTTGTTAATTCTCTGGTTTAATTTATATTAATGTTTGCACAAAGATCCAGTAGCTAGTTTATCTAACAGGTAGGGTTTTGAATCTAAATTAAACTATTTGACATTTAAAATTTCTATAATTGTCTAAATCAAAAGCTCACTGATAATTTAAACTTACAAATATATCTAATAATTAAAGGTTGAGTTTATGTTTAAACAAATATATTAGCTTGCAACATAAAAATTAACCTTAGAGATTATCTAAAATATTTCAGACTAAGTTTCATAATTTAAACAAATGGGAACCTAGTTGGAGCATGTATTCAAATATGCAGATCTTCAATAAAGATCATAAATGCTACAAGTAAAAATATATAAAAATCGGAGAAGGTAAAAACCTCATATGTGCAACTTTCAGTTTATTAATGGCTAGGAACCCTGCACATTTGAACACAGAATTAATAAAAACATAGATAACTCTGGACTCATATATGTTAACCGGATAATTTGGGAACAACCTTGTTCCTCCCAAGCATGACTCGAAACTGTTCATGGTTTTGATCCAAATCCCCCAGAGCTCATTACAACATGCAAGTAACCTAGAGCTCCTAAAGGTAATGCTTCTCCTATCCGGAATATAAGGTTCTATACAAGGTTTCTTTGCTTTTGAAAATGATCTCCAAAATTATTAGGAATAATGATCAAATCCCTAATCCTTCATTTGTCTTGGGTCTTTATAGAAAATCTTTAGGAAAAGGGTAATTAAACTTTAGTTAGATCAAGAATCCATTAGTTTCTTGAAAATAATATTTTATTGATTTATGTGAGGTTAATAATTATTTTTCTTAACTTAGGAACTCTTGTACTAGTCTCTAATTTGAGTCTTTAGGATTAAATATCTATTTAATCATTTTAGTAAATAATAATACATAGGTTCTTTATTTATTATTTATAGTTACTATTATTTCTTTATATTTAATATATATGCTTACTCTTTTATTCATAATATATATAAGCTATATATATTATTGTTTAATATTTATTTAGGCATCATATAACATGATCTCATTTACATAGTGTTTTCATTAGCTTATAATATTTTATTTTATCAAGGCCTTTAGGTAGGGTTGGTCAACTAAGTTAGGCAGCTCTAAACCTCCTTGCATGTTGGATTACCTCGTACACCATGGTAATTGTTCAGTACTTGATGAGAAGTACAAATTTGAAATTTTATTTGATCAACTTAAAAATAAGATAAGGTCGATGCTTTTGAGAGTTGTTTTCACTCAACACAATTTAATTTTCAGTAACTCCTAGCGCTATCCAGAGCCCAACCTCAATGCTAAAAACTAGGAGTTACACTTAGTGCAATAACAAAGCCTCTCACTCAACACTAATGCTAGGATGTACTTGCATAATACACTGAGGGATACAATGGCCAACGATCTGATGTTCTAGAGCTTATGCTCAATATCAATTTGGAATGCTCTAGGGCTTATGCCCAACACTTCGAATTCTTATTATTCATGTGCTTCATAGCTTATTCTCAACACAAAGTCTCATAACTCATGTGCTCTAGAGTTGGAACTCAACAAAAAATATAATCACTCATGTGCTCCAGAGCTTGAGCTCAACACAAAATCTCATCACTCATGTGCTTGAGGGTCCATGCCCAACACATCATATAACTCAATCATGCATTCATTCTTATGCATATTTTATAACAATAATCATTTCATTATGTACATTTTAAATCTAAATAACATAATATATCCAATGCATTGTACTATGATAATAATCTTGTCTATCAGGGTCCATTCCCAACATATACAATCACATACATTCCAAATAGACATATTCATTGGATTACTCCCAATATATCTAATAAATCATCATACTCATGTGTAGTGGGATCTTATGCCCAATATACAGATATAAACATCAAAGTAACTCATGGGAAATGGGACTCATGCCCATTATTGTTGAGGTGGTGATTCAAGATATTACATCCTTCCCTGCTTAGAGCAACACCATCCCAATGTTCTAGGGTCTAAGAATGAATTCAAAAAATAAGGTGGGGTAAGCCTCTTTCACAGTGGCTTCATTCTCCCAAGTAGCCTTATAGTCTCCAAAGTGCTTCCATTTAAATTTCAAATAGAATATGGTACGCTTCTTGAGCTGTACTTATCTTTTTTCCGGAATATGAAGGGGTTCGGGTACAAACTCCCCTTCAGGTTCCACCTATAACAAGGACCAATCAATAATATGTTTAGTATCATATACATATTTCTTCAATAAAGATGCGTGGAAAACATTATGAACCTTTATTTGAGTAGGTAAGGCTGATTCATAAGGTATTGGCCCTCTCTTGGCCAGTATCTTAAAGGGTCCACAAAATATTAGTGCCAAATTTTTTCACTTTCCCCAATATCAATGAGCTTCTCTTCGCTTTTACTTTTCAGTAAACATGTTAACCAATCTAATATTTTTTATCTTTCCTTTTCTTATCCGCGTAACTCTTATGAAAGTCTCGCACTTCTTTAAGGTTTTGTTGAAATTTAGTGACTAACTATTCCAAGTCCTCTAGTAAGTTTGGCCCTAACATGAGTCGATCCACCAGGATATCCAAAGTAGCTGGTGTTCTACACTTCCGACGATATATTACCTCGAAGGGAATCATCTTGCTAAAGGTCTAGTATCCATTATTATATGAAAATTATATGAGGTGTAGATAATCCTCCCACTTGGTGGGGTTGTTCATAACATACATTCTAAGCATGTCTTCCAAAATATGGTTTACCATTTCTATTTTCCCACTCGTCTATGGGCGGTAATCAGTACTAAAGTTTAACCCCTTCTCTAAATCGGAGAAAAATGATCTCCAAAATTTTCCCATAAATTTCGTGTCTCGATCTGAGATGATTTCCTTGGGTATTCCATGCAATCTGAATATCTCCTTTAAGAAGATGTTGATAATGTGAGCTTCCTTGTAGGTTGATTTAACTGGGATAAAGTGTTTCACTTTAGATAACTTGTCAACCACTACAAAGATGGAATCATTTTTCTTCTTTCTCTTTGGTAGACCCATAATAAAATAAATACTAAATACCTCCCACTTTGATTCTGGATTGGGTAACGATTGTATCAATCCCAAAGGATGCTAGTGCTCAGCTTTGACTAACTGACATTCTTGACATTTTGCGATAAATAATGCTATGTCCTCCTTTAACTTATGCCAGAAAAAGTGTTTATTTAGTGTTGATATCCTATTTTGATATACTGGATTCCTTATTAGGGTTTCCTATGGAACTCTATGAGGATGCTGGGCCTAATGTCCACTTCTTTTGGAACATACAATCTCTCTTTGTACCACAATAGTCTGGTCTCATCTACCTTATACTCTTTTTGTTGTTGAAATAAGTTTTCCTCTTGAATATTCTTGATGATTTCAACATAGAAATAGTCAACTCTATTTTCTGTTATGATCCTATCATGCAAATTGGAATCAATTTGGATTAAGGTTACCTCATATAACATATGAGCTTGTCAACTTAAAGCATTGTCAATTTTATTCTCCTTTCCTTTTATATGCTTTAATTCAAAATGGTACTCTCTAAGGAAGGCCAACCATATGGCGTTCCTAGAATTTATATTTTTCTGGTCAAACAAATATTTCAGACTGATGTTGTCTATTTTTAGAAGAAATTTATTCCCCATGAGGTAGTGCCTCCACATATTCAAGGTGTGGATAATGGCTGCTAGCTCAAAATCATGGGTGGGATAGTTTTGATCATGTTCCTTTAATTTCCATGATTCATAATATTTTGTGCAATAGTTCTGCTTGAGGAATCCTCTGATTCCTTCCTTTATTGAATCAGTGCAAACCACAAAATCCCTTGCGATATCCACACTTTGTAGTATCAGTGCAGTAGTCAAAATTTGTTTAAGCTTCTGAAAAATTTCGTTGCACTTGGTCATTCATAAAAAATTGTTTTCCTTCTTTTGTAAGGCGACCATGGGACAAGTAATCCTTGAAAATTTCTCTATGAACTTTTGGTAGTAACTTGCTCATCCCAAAAATTAAATAATGTCAATGAGACAAGTGTGGGTAGGAAAATCCTCTATAACCTTAATCATTTCTAGGTCAAGGGCTATCCCCTTCCTAGAGATGACGTGACATAGATTTTGTATCTTTCGTTTGTAAAAATCACATTTACTAAACTTAGAGTAAATCTAGTGTTCCCGTAACACCCATAGTACTATGTGGAGATGCTCCTCATGTTCCTCTTTATGCTTCGAGTAAACTAGGATTTCATCTGTAAAGACCAATACAAATTTATCTAGGTATTTACGAAAGATATTGTTCATCATGCACATAAAATTTGTTGGTGCATTGGTCAACCCAAATGGCATTACTACAAACTGCTAGTGGTCGTATCGGGTTTGAAAGGCCATTTTATGTATATATTCATAATCCATCTGTACCTGATGGTATCTAGACCACATGTTGATCTTTGAAAATATCTTGGCTCCTCGACTTTATCGAACAAGTCATCGATCCTCGGGAGTGGGCAACGATTCTTGATTTTCATATTGTTAAGTTGGTGGTAATCGATGCACATCCGCATCGTATTATCCTTCTTCTTTACGAAAAAGTATAGGTGCTCCCCAAGGAGACACACTAGGTCAGATATAACCCTTTTCAATAAAATCCTGTAACTACAACATGAGCTCCACCAATTCTGGTGTGCTCATGCGGTATTGAGATTTTGAATCTGGTACTAACGTTGGTTTAAGTTCTATTAAAAAATTTAAGTCTTGTTTTGGTGGTAATCCTGGTATTTCCTCAATAAATACATCCTTAAAGTCTATTAGAACTGTAAAGTCCTTGATGTGCTTCTCTCTCTCAACATCTACATCCTAGATGTTTACTACAAAAGGTGTGCAGCATTTCCTAATGCACTTCTTTGGCTGTAAGGCATATATCTATCTAACGAAAACCTTCTTAGGTATTCCCTGAATGTTTGTTTGATTCCCTTGGCTATTCATGCACAATATTGACTTGTTTAGAAAAGCAAGCATGACATGGTGATGATCAAACCAATCAATGCCAATAATTACATCGTACGATTCTAAGCGAAAGATATTCAAATCTATTTTAGTAGGGAAATCGTTCAAGTTTACGTGACAGTCTCTTACTATTTTTGAAACCTTTATTTTCATACCAGTGGCTAATTCTACCACCCAATTTTTCTCATGATTAACTTTCTATATTTTAAATGTTTCAAATTTTTTTTGTGATACATAGCTTCGACAAGCACCTGGATCAATCAAAATTGAAATAGAAGCTTTGGAAACCTTACATTCTATATTGACCATAGTATCCTAATGGTATTCTTGTCGGTCATCCAAAGCTGCATAAATTCTTGGTGTGCGAGCTATGTCCTCTACCATTGGGTCTTACTGTAGATTGTTTAACACTCCACCATTCTTGTTTGGATAATCTATCACATAGTGGGTTCCTTGGCATTTCTAACATTTAATTTGCAACGGGGCAACATTGCCTCCTCTATTTCATGCTGGTTTGTTGGCATTTGGTGTAGCCACATTTGTCTTTGCAACCATCTTGTTGAATTTTTTGTTTGATGGAAAAATGTTGTTATGTTTTCTATAAGGTGGTGGTTTGAAACCAAGTTTGCAATTGTCTCAGAAGGTTCTAGACCTGTCTTGAATTCTGTTGATGTTTTGATTCCTTAACTATCAATGCTCATAGAAAATCCTAGCTTTGTGTATGGTAGTGTCCAAAGTTTTATAAATATCAAACTCAATTCTCTCTTGAAAATTGGGAGGAAGACATCCTAAAATATGTAAATGAAGGAACCCATATTCATTGAGCCCATCCTTAACTTGTGAAATTATTTCACTTTCTTGTCAAAGAATATTTGAGACATGTATTTCTCCTTAAATATTCTGCGAAAATTACTCCATTTGATTTCTTTTACCTCGTCCTTTTTTGTATGCTTTAGGTGTCTCCACCATCTAGCTGCTTGTTCATTTAAATTATAGATGGCTAGATGCGCTTTCATTTAACTAGAGTTGTTTAGTACTTGGAAGTATTTTCTCATATCTAGAAGCCATTCTTCAACTTTCTCCCCGGTGTTCATCTCTCTTTCATAGGTTAGGGATTTTATCATTTTGAACTGTGATTGTAAGTTCTCATCATAGGCTTTGTTTCTTTCTGCAAGGAGAAAGTGAATTATCACTGGAAAGACTGCGATAATCTCTTTCTCAAGGTTCACAGGTGTGTTCTTCTTTTTCTTCTCCCTTTTGAGTTTTTGGCCTGTTTACGATAAAATATTTTTTATATTTATTGGTTGAATGAGTAGGATGTCCATGTGGCATTCGTCCTGTCATGTTCTAAAGTAAAGTTTCATTGATTTCTTTCTCTCATTTAAATTATCATCCTTGAATATTTTGTAAGTATGGTTTCCGACTCTGTATGGTTTTTAGTATATTGGAATTTAATTCAACCATTAGTTCTCCTTCCCATGTGGGGGTATTAAGAGTTCCTTGCCAACTTATATCCTCTTCTTCATTCTTGATGTGGACTCTTCAATAATCCTACAATTTAAACATTTAGTAACAAATAGTTTCTTGTTAGTTAACAAAATTTCAAATACAGTTTTGAAATATTTAATTCTGCAATCAACGTTTGGTAGTGCCCAATAGGCCTCTTAGTGTTTAATTCGGGTTTTGATACCACTTGTAATGTCCGTAAAATTCCTAAATAAATAAATAAATTAGTAGACTAATAAAATACTAAATTTTAAGGAAATCTTTGTTCTACTGCAAAATAAATCTTGTTTGCAAAACTGAACCTAAGTTCTATCGGTTTCTTTCCCTATATGTGTTTTGTGTATGAGGATGATGTTTTACATAATGGTGTTCTATTACTTCGACATGTTTAAAGGATTACTTTTCCTGTCTATATTAGTTGCTGACATTTGTCGATAGTTATTTTGTTTACGCTTTACTTTTATTTTACGTGTATTTAATTCGCTTATGGTTTATTATGAATAGGTTGACTTACCTGTGTATGTAAAGGGGTGGACTAGTGGGGTTTTGTCCCTTAAATATCCACTTGGAAAGGTAAGGTTTTTATGCTACAGGGTTTACTTAGTTATTCATGAACTAATGCATGTATTTAATTTCCTATGTAGGTGATTTTTATTGATGTATATGTAACTTCGGAATGTATTCACATGTATATCTTCTACTATACCCCGATGTTCCTATTGGGAGATTAATTTGTATTTCGTTATACCTCGATGTTCCTATCAGGAGAGTCATTAATATAATAAAGTCATGTAAATTCATTTAGGTTAACCCTCTGTTCTAAGTTGGGGAAATAGTCCCCACAATTGAGTTAAGGTTAACTGTCCATGTTCATCAGAGGGAAAAGTCCCCAAAGTTATGGGACACTAGGGTTATCAGACTGTCCTAGAGATGTCGGCCCTGGTAAGTAATTGACATGTCATAAACTAGTATAAATAGAGAGTGAGATTCTCTATTTGTCACACACACTCACTCAACTGGGGTTCATGAGTGAGAGAGGAGAATATCTCTCAAGTGAGAAAGAGAAGAGCTATTGGAGATCATCTTTTGTGTCTTTGGGTTTTACTGCTGCTATTGGTGCTCATTCTATCTCTGAGGAAGTTGAGAGGTTTTATCCTTTATGGTTTCCTCGACGAAAATCTTTTTGTCTCTTTTCTCTTATGATTATTGTTGTGCATGTCATTCGCTCATATAAGATCCTAAGATCATATTTCTTAAATGATAAAAATCTAACATGGTATCAGAGCTAACTTGAGAAGAAGACACTGTGCATATGCAGAAGCTAGGGATTCTTACTTTTTGGGTCTCTCTCCACAATCCATCAGCAAAATGATTTTAGGATAACTCTCCATCGAATGATGCATCTTTCTGTCGAAGCGGAATTTGATTCCGGGCATTTTCAGTTTTTGATGTGGGAAGTTAGGGCTTTTTACAGAAGATGAATTTTTGAGTGAGCCCAGCAGAGGATTGATATCCTTATAAAAATTGAAGTTTATGCACCAATTTTGAGATTTTTGGTTGGGTAAAACTCTAGGAAAGTCAAACCCTAATTTGACCTTGGGCCTGAAAAACACTAAAATACTATACTGGTAGTTTTGGTACAGTCACTATATCTCGGGATTTAAGAAGTATCAGGGGCCAAAATATTCATAGGCCGAAGATAAAATAATGATGTATCCTGTGCAAATTTTTTATCCTCATATTCTCTATATTCTAGGATATATGGTTTCTCCAAATCAGGGTTCCAGCCTCTTCCAGAATTCATCCCTAAAGAGAACACCTAGGGATAATTTCTATATCTCAAGATACGAAGGTCGAAATGAAATTTTGTAAGCTTTTCCAGATAGGGAATGGACTCCACTTTCTGTTGTAAACGTTTCATACCCCGAAGGTATAACAGTCACACGTAGAAGTCCGTACAAGTTCGCTATGATGAACGGTCCTTAAATAATTCACCTTGGGAAACCTTTCATAAGTCCAATTGGTAAAACCAATTCTTCTCAAACCTATGGTGTTGGAAATAAGACAAACAAGGCTACCTCAATACAAAATTTCAGACATAGAGGATCCGTACCTTTGGATATACCACAGAAACAATGTGAAAAATTTATGTAGAGGAATTTGAAAAAATAGGGTTTCCTGTTCTGGGAGCTTCCCTCCACTTTTTTCAGAAAAGGAGTACATTGGACAACTCGCCTTTAAAAGGTGAATATTTCTATTCAATAATATCTGAAAGATTCCAAGTTTTGAAAATTAGGGTTTCTCTGACAAACCCTAGATCATCCAGATACGGAACCGGATGGACACCTCAAATTGGTAAGATCTAATATTTTGCTATTTACATTTGAGGTTATCATTTCAAGATGATTAATCACACCATATTTATGACAAGCTTGGTGAAGCTGACAACTTCCAAGCATGGAAGTATATGATTTCACTGGTTCTTGAAGAAAATGAATTAGACATCTACACAAGTGGAGATGTTCCATTTCCAGAGGGAGATGAGGCTAAAAGACTTACATAAGAAGAACTTGGTCAAGGCCAAGAAGATCATTGCTAATTCAATTATACCACAAGTGTCTTCCCTTAAGACACGTAAGGATATTTTTTATTCCTTGGCCAAGCTATTTGAGGAAAAGAATACAAATCAAATGAAGTGTAGGAACTCTGTGATCCTTCAAGAAATTGAATTGGATCGATATTTCAGTAAGAAAGGTCTAGGAGACAGAGGGAGATGATGCTAAGGATAGAGCTAAGAGAATAATTGAATATTCTATTAAATATCATCTCACCCCTCATGTTTCATCCCTGCAGACACCAAAAGGAAGTGTTCGATGCTATGATGAAGCAGTCAAAGAAGAATAAGATACTATTATAACCACCTTGAATGGTCTCCCATGATCATGGGATTCATTCATTCGAGGAATGTATGCTAGAAGGAAGTGATTACTTTTAGTATACTTTTGAAAGAGTGCACACAAGAAGAAGATCAACTCATGAAAAGAGAAAATAAGATGGGAGCAACTGAAGATCAAGCCCTCACGATTCAGAGAAGATCCCTTAAGCGATGAGGAATATGAAGCACTCAATTCTTGAAGAACCTCTTATCCAGCTTAGCATTTGGATAAGAAATGGTGTCTTTATGAATGAAGAAGATGATGAAGCTGAAAGAAGGAGTCTACCCATGAAAAAAATAAAGATAAGTATTCAATTTTCATTTCATGATATTATTTTGTTATGCATTTATTTATATTCAGTTGATGTGTTATGCATGATAGAATGTTTGCATTAATGACAGTGTACTACTAATATGTATGCGATGGGTAAGCAACTCATGGTTCTATACAACTCTCCATTTCTACTTATCTAGAATGAAACCTCATTGCTGACATATTGGATTCGTGCACAATCTCAATGATGAGATGGAAGGCATGTAGAAAGTTTTCGTGAGATATGGATGAATCTTGTATTGGATAAAATAGTTGCATGATTATATTTTTATCAATAAGAATTTTTCCATTATGAATATTCCTTATGAAATGTTTCTAACCATACAACTGGTGCATTTGACTTGTAGGAAAGATCACGTACAATAACCTACAAGAAAATAAGGATGAGACTTGTTCCCAAGAATAAGTGATGAGAGTTCAAGATGAAGAATAATATGACGATACTTTCAAAGAAAGAAAGAGGACTCAGAGACATTCCAGTCATGTTACACTGTTGAGCGACATCATTGACACAGATCCTTCTAGGTATGAAGAAGTAGCCAAGAAGAAAGGGAAGGAGAATACCAGTTCAAGAAGAACGATGTATAGGATGCAGTATCGAGACCAGAAGGTAAGTCTATAATGTCTTCCATATGGATCTACAAGATCCAACATCTAGTAGATGACAACATCATGGGATACAAGATAGGATTCGTAGCACGAGTCTTCTCATAGAAGGAAGGCATAGACTATGAAAAGATATTTGCAGCTAGTGGGAGTTAAGACACATGACAGGAAGAATCATGTGTGCAAATGAAAGAAGGCCTTGTACGAGCTCAGAAGACACCCATGGGATAACACATATAAGAAGAGCTTGAAGATCACCTAGTGTAATGAATATATTAACCTTTGCTACAAGGTTGAAGATGAAAGCCTATAAAGGATGACAAGCTCAGCCATGGGTGTGAGAAGAACTTTTGAAAAGGTTCAGGATAGAGGATCTTGGTATCCAGTGACACTAGATGGATACATAGAATATTAGTAGCAGAGGAAGCTACTTGTCACTCCAGTACATAATGTTTCAATGCATAGAGTAACAAAGATAGAGGGAAAATGGTGCTTTGCTTCAGAGGGAGTGACTGCTGAATATATTGAGGTTCAACATAGTACAACAGGATGGATAGCTTACTGATGGCTCTAGGATTTACTAAGAGCAAAACAAATTCCAACCTTTTCTTCAAGGTTGAAGGTGGAAGACCGGTGATGCTCCTGTTATATGTCGATGACTTGTTCTTGACAGAAAATAGGAACTCATTAAAGTTACAAGAAGGAGACTTTCTTCTAAGTTCGAGATGAAGGACTTGGATATAATGCACTACTTTCTACACATGGAGGTGTGACCGAATGTGGATGGAACCTCCCTGGGATAAGGAAAGTATGCAGTAGAGATCTTGAAGAGGTTTAGTATGATGTACTGTAAGGCCATGACCACAACTATGGGATCAAACCTGAAGCTATTGAGTGTTTCTTCATCGGAGTTAGTTGATACCACGATGTATCATCAGATTATTTGTTCCTTGATGTACCTGACAAATACGAGACCATATATTTTCTTTGTTGTGAACACATTGAGACATGTTCACTTGATGGTTCCAAAGCATGAAGTGAGATACCTGAATGGTATAGTTTACTATGTGCTCAAGTATGATGCAAATCAAAAGATTAACCTGGAGGGTTATGTGGATTCGGATTGGGTAGTACCATTGATAGGAAGAGCACTTTGGGGTGCTGCTTCAATATGGGATCAAGTGTGATCTCTTGGTTTAGTAGGAAGAAGTCCTCCACGACACTAAGTATAGCCGAAAGAGGAGCAATGAAGCTCCAGTATGTGATCCAGATCGAGATCTCTCGAAAGAGGGAGTTCTAGCATAGTCGGTGAGATAGGTTATCTGAGCATAAAATATTGGTGAAGCTCGTAGGTGGCTCAGACGTAAACAATCCTATAGGTTGTCCTCATATGTAATCAGTATTGGAAAAGCTCATAGGTTATCCTTGGATGTAATCATCCATGACGTGATTCTATGCTAGAAATGGCCAAAGTGAAGTTCGAGTACTTTAGGGAGAAGCTTGATTTTCTCCAGATCGAGGTTACCTCCAAGGGGAGAATATGAGTTCGAGAGCCTTTATGACATGATAGGATTGGTTCCTTATATGGTCAATTGTAAGTGTAGAGCCTTTCTGACATGAATTTTCGATTGGTTCCTCTCATGGTAAAATGTAAGTGTGGGGACCTTCTGACATGAATGCTGGATTGGCTCCTTTAATGGTCAAATGTAAGTGCAGAGCCCTTCTTACATGAATGCTGGATTGGTTCCTCTCATGGTCAGATGTAAGTATAGAGCCCTTCTGACATGAATGCTGGATTGGTTTCTGTCATGGTCATATGTGAGTGATGGGGATTTTTGACATGGTGGTGGATGTGTTCCTCCCATGGTGAGATGTGAGTGTTGGGCATGCCTTTCGGACATTGTGGTGGATGTTCCTCCCATGGTTAGATGTAACTGTTGTGCAATACTTTCTAACTAGGTCAGATATAAGTGCTGAAGAAGATGAATACCTACATGGAGGCTAGTCCTACAACTAGCATGAAAAAGGGCTGGCTATGTAGAACCTCCTATGACGATAAGAATTAAGAGATAACACTAGTTGATCGAGATAGCGAAAGCAATGATTATGATGATCCAGTGATGATCTAGCTTTTATGATGATCCAATGATCATCTAGCTTTGTTGATGATCTAGTGATGATCCATTTTCAATGATGATCCAGTGATGATCTAGCTTTGATGATGATCTAGTGATGATCCAGTTTCGATGACGATCCAATGATGATCCAGCTTTGATGATAATCCAGTTTTGATGATGATCCAACATTGATGATGATCCAGACTTGATCCAGACAATAAGACTTGTGCTGATGAATTGTGTCAAGAGAATAACTTCCTAGTTAAGAGGGAGTGTTGATGTATTTGAACTTCAAAATGTATTCACTTGTATATCTTGTATTGTACCCCGATGTTCCTATCAGAAGAATCATTTTTATTTCATTATACCCCGATGTTCCTATTGGAATAGTCATTAATATAATAAAGTCATGTAAAGTCATTAAGGTCAGCCCTCCATTGTAATTCAAGGCAATAGTCCCCACAATTGAGTTAAGGTTAACCCTCCTTGTTGATTGGAGGGAAAATTACGCAAAGTTGTGGGGCACTAGTGTTATTAGAATCTCCTAGAGATGTCAGCCCTAGTAAGTAATTGTCATGTCGAAAAATAGTATAAATAGAGAGCGAGATTCTCTATTTTTCACACACACCCACACAACTGGGGTGCATGTGTGCGAGAGGAGAAGATCCCTAGAGTGAGAAAGAGAAGAGCTGTTGGAGATCATCATTTCTATATTTGGGTTTTACTGCTACCATTGGTGCTCATTCTATCTCTGAGGAAGTTGCAGGATTTTCTCCTGTATGGTTTCCCCGAGGAAAATATTTGTGTCTCTTGTCTCTTGTGATTATTGTTGTTCATGTTATTCTCTCATATAAGATCCTAATATCATATTGCTTAAATGATAAAAATCTAACAATTTCGTTGGTGAACTTGGTATTAGGGATGTGATGAAAACATTGACCTAAAATATACAACTTTCTAGGCCTAAAAAACACTATTCCTATGCGCAAAAGTTAAATAGGACAAATTTCTTAATCCTACACTACACCTTCTATCTATGGTAAGAAGGGGTTTCATAAATAATTATATTTGTATGTTATATACTATGTGTGGAAGGTTTGAAAACCTTGGATGTAAAACTTTATGTTTTGACCTATAGTGTGGAGGGGAATAATGTTATGATATATCACATTCCATAAAAAATATGGCTCAAACTTTGCAATATCACTTTGTTAGAGGGTTTAAGACTTAATGTGGTGGGGTTTTAAATGATGGTGGGAAAATGTGAATCCAAACTATGTAATGGTGGGTTTTGATCTGCATGGAAGTGGTGGATAGGGTGGCGTATTTAGTGTGTCTTGGAATTCATAGGTAGACTTCTTTAATCACTATAGTAGGGTTTTGATGTAATTCCCTTTGTTTTCATTGTGGTTGATATAGAGGTATCATGCTCCACATGAGAGCTACACAACCAACATTCTCTCTGTTCCTTGACATGTATGCATTTGTCGTTGTTTTGCACCTTCAAGTGGATTGTTTGGATTAAGGTTTGAAATGAAATAATTCTAATCAATTTCATGTCATTGTACAGGTGAGCAGAGCGTGGAAAATATGCATGGATTATAGGGAAATGTTGTGGGTTTCCACACAACCAAACTCTCGGTAAGCCCCTAAAAGTAAATGGCATTTACACTTGAAGAGTGGTTTTAACACAGAGTTCAAAACTTGGCAGTGGGGAAACATATGCTTGATCCAATTCGTTGTTTGGGGTTTATTAAATTGATTTTACATTTGGCATACATGACTATGCAATCCTTTATTTCCTTTTCTTATTGTAAATTTCAATATGTTTGACTGCTTAAAAGCTATTCGAATCTATGTATGAGTTTACAATTTGCTACGAAATGTATTTGGTTTTAGTTTGACTTAATGGAAATGTTTGTTTGGGTAAATGGCTCTGTTTTTTTAAATAATGAGTTATCTTTAAAAATTTATAGTTCCATTTCTCTGCAATGGCACAATTTGTGCCATGACTCGGTAAATCATCCGTAAGGTAGGAGTGTGTGGTTTTTAAGCTGATGCATTTTTTTAGATGATAGTGTGGCTTGGTTTGTTTATAGTTTGGTCGCTTCTTACATGAAGCCATAAGCATATAGATCAGGATTTATCTTTTACAATGAAACCTTTATATACTAATTAAATGTTTTTATGTGTAAATTTTATATCTGCATGTGACGGTGTTGGGAATGAGCATTGCTTAGTTCCGTAGTTAATATACAATGTTTATAATAAAACCTTTTATGCGAAGCTGAAGAGGCAAAAACCTTTGTGGATGATACATCTTGTCATGCATTCAAAATTTCGCGTTGTGTGCTCAGAGGATTCGATCCAGGGTATTTTATTTATCGTGACTGAGTTTTAAAGAATATAATTCCTTCTTTTGATAATATGGTTTTATCTATTGTTTACTAGAATTCCACTAACGCGATGCATTGGGAATAACTCTGTTTTAGTTTGGATGTTTATGTTGTTCATACTATAAATGGTTAGACCCACTTCACTGATAGTGTTTGGTTTTGTCAATAATGAAATAAATGCCTGCAACTAATCCTTACAAGATTCGAAGGCTGGGTTGGGTGAGATAAATATTGGAAGTGTGGTTATATTGTTTTAATTTCATTTGTAAAATCTTGATTAGGCTCTTTGCCTTCATGCTTTTGGTTAATTTGATGGTTGTGTTTTATGATATTGGTTACAACGTTTATTAATGTTCTATTTGGTTTAAGTAATGGTGTTTATGAATATCTATATTTGGAATAATACGCTTGGTGGAAATATGGAATCTACCAGCACGGTGATTTGTTTAAGGGTTTGAATTAGTGAGTTAAGAGATTCTATCTCTCGCTTGTTTGTTTTTAAATATATAGTTACTAATTATTTTAATGTGTTGAATAGAGTTTTAAAATGTATTTTGTTTATTATTAGGGTTATTTTATCTAGATTTGTTAAATCTCTTGTTTAGTTTATAATAATGTTTGGGAAAAGATATGGTAGCTAGTTTAACTAATAACTAGGGTTTTGAATCTAAATTAAACTGTTTGAAATTTAAACTTTCTAGAACTGTTTAAATCAAAAGCTAAGAGAATTTAAACTTAGAAACCTATCCCAGAATTAAAGGTTGAGTTTAAGTTTAAACAAATATATTAGCCCACAACATAAAAATTAACCCTAGAGATTATCTAAAATATTTCAGACTAAGTTTCATAATTTAAACAAATGGGAATCTAGTTGGAGGATGTATTCAAGTATGCAAATCTTCAATCAAGATCATAAATACTACAAGTAAAAATATGTAAAAACTAGAGAAGGTAAAAACTTCATACTTGCAACTTTCAATTTATTAATGGCTAGGAACCTTGCACACTTAAACACACATAATTAATAAAAACTTACATAACTCTGACCTCAGATCTGTTAACCAAAAACTTAGGAACTACCACATTCCTATGAACCATGACCCATCACTATTCCTAGTCTTAATACGGACCCCCCCGAGCTGGTTCCAACATGCAAGTAGTTTAGAGCACCTAAAGGTAAGGCTTCTCGTATCTAGAATATGATTTTTTGTACAAGATTGCTTTTATATTTGGAAAATATCTCCAAAATTATTAGGAATAATGATCAGATCCTTAATCCTTCCTTTGGATTTGGTCTTTATAGACAATATTTAGGATAAAGGGAAGTTAAACTTCAGTTAGATCAAGAATCCATTATTTTCTTAAAATTAATATTTTATTGATTTATGTGAGGTTAATAATTATTCTGCTTAATTTAGGAACTCTTTTACTAGTTCCTAATTTGACTTGTTAGGATTAAATATTTATTTAATCATTTTAGTAAATAATAAACATAGGTTCTTTATTTATTATTTATAGTTACTATTATTTCTTTATATTTAATATATATGCTTACTCTTTTATTCATAATATATATAAACTATATATATTACTCTTTAATATTTATTTAGGCATCATATAACATGATCTCATTTACATAGTGTTTTCATTAGTTTATAATCTCTTCTTTTATGGAGGCCTTTAGGTAGGGTTGGTCAGCTAAGTTAGGAATCTCTAAACCTCCTTGAATTTTGGATTACCTCATACACCCTGGTAGTTCTTCAGTACGTGATGAGAAGTAGAAATTAAAAATTTATTTAATCAATTTAAATATAAGTAAGATAATGTTGGTGCTTTTTAGAGTCATTTTCACTCAACACAATTTATTTTTCATTAACTCCTAACGCTATTCAAAGCCCAAGATCAACACTAAAAACTGGGAGTTACACTTTGTGCGATTCCAGAGCCTCTCGCTCAACACTAATGCTAGGATGTACTTCTATAATACACCTAAGGATACAATGGACAAAGATCCCATGTTTTGGATCTTATACTCAACATCAATTTGTAATTCTCTAGGTTTTATGCCGAACACTTCCAATTTTGATTATTCATGTGCTCTAGATCTTATTCTCAACACAAAATCTCATAACTCGTGTGCTCTAGAGCTGGTGCCCAACACAAAATTTAATCACTCATGTGCTTGATGGTCCACACCCAACACATCATAGAAATCAATCATGCATTCATTCTTCTACACATTTTATAACAATAATCATTTCAGTATATGCATTTTAAGGTAAATATCATAATATATCCATTGCATCATACTATGACAATAATATAGTCTATCATGGGGTATGGCCAACATATACAATTACAAACATTGAAAATAAACATATGCATTGGATTACACCCAATATATCTAACAAACCATCATACACATGTGAAGTGGGGTCTTATGCCAAATATACAAATATAAACATCAGAGTAGCTCGTGTGCAATGGGATTCAATCCCATTATTGTTAAGGTCACAATTCAGGATATTACAGCTAATTAGTTGCAATATTACTCATTGTTATTGTTATACTTGTTTTTAAAATGAAAGTGATGAACTTTAGTCCACAAATTTGTATTTGATTGACTTGGAATTAAACACATAGTTCTTATATCCATGCATTGTATGGGACAAGAGTATGAGCAACACCCTGGGGCTCTATCTCTACCCTTCATATGACTAATACCTTTAATTGATCAATGTGATGAATAATGAATGCGATAAAACTATAGTGCACTTTATTGGACCTATTATTTCCATAATGTTATTTTATAAATTTCTCTATTATATTTATTGTATGCTCTAGTGTAAAACATTACCCAGTAGTATGATAAAACAATTCGATTACAAGAGGAGTACTTGGAACAAAATGTACTAATAATGTATATTTCTTATGTTTTCTTCCAATGTGTAACTCTTAGTAAAACATACATATCTGAGCCACTCTCATAATTCTATGGCACATTGAATCTCACCTCCTACAAAATTTCAGGGACACTTGGTGAATCCCTACTCAGGGCATAAAATTCCAACCGTCCATCAAAAATTGGTTCTCTGAGGTCATGCAAGCATGTTTAGGAAGGTTCCATGTGGGAATGCTAGACACAAGTACTCAGTTGAGGAATTTGCAAAGTTGACCTTTATGTGCAAAAATTTCACATTTCCTTACTAAGAAAAACCCTAGTTTCCAAAAATTAACCTAAAATAAGATCCCTTGTCCATGGATCCAAATGACAGGGCCTCCCGTAGCACTACCCTGATGTATTGAATCCAGGAGAGTTGATGGTCCATCAATCTAAGCCACGTTCATCATTCTATGGCACGTTGAAGATCACGTCCTATAGGATTTCAAGGACACCTATTGAATCCCTACTTGGGGGATGGAATTCCAATAGTGCATTAAAACTAGGTTCTAGGGGTTTATGAAAGTTTTTTTAGGAAGGCTCCATGTGGGAACTCTAGCCACAAGTTCTCAGTCGAGGAATTTTCAAAGTTGACTCCTATGTGCTAAAATTTGACATTCCCTTACTATGTAAAACCCTAGTTTTCAAAATTGACCCAAAATATAATCCCTTATCCATGGATCCAGAGGAGAGGGACACCCCTAGAACTATAAATATGTCCTAAATCCAACGGATTTGATTCTTTGTTATTTTGAGCCACTGTAATCATTCTATGGCACATTGAAGCTCACTTCCTATGGGATTTCAGGGACACTTGTTGAATCTCTATGAGAGTCATAGAATTCCAACCACGCAACAAAACTAGGTTCCAAAGGATCATGCAAGTGTTTTTAGGCACCTTCCATATGGGAAATCCAAGCACAAGTTTGCAGTTGAGGAATTTGTAAATTCAACCCCTATGTCCAAAAATTTCACATTTCCTTACTAACCAAAACCCTAGTTTCCAAAATTGGCCTAAAAGACGTTTCCTTATCCATGGATCTAGAGGAGAGGGTCACTCCAAGAACCATCCAGATGTTATGAATCCAATCTATTTTATTACTCATCAATCTGAGCCATTCTCATCATTCTATGGAACATTGAAGCTCACCTCCTATAGGATTTCAGGGACACCTATTGAGACCTTACCTGGGGCATAGAAATCTAGTCGTGTATCAAAACTGGGTTTTTGGGGGTCATACAAGTGTGCTCAAAAAGGTTCCATGTGAGAATGATACCCATATGTTCTCAGTTGATGAATTTGTAAATTTTACCCCTATGTGAAAAAAATTCACCTTCCCTTACTAAGAAAAACCCTAGTTTCCAAAATTGACCTAAAATAGGATCCCTTGTCCATGGAGCCACCCCTAGCACTATCATGATGTCCTGAATCCAACATAGATGAAGGTTCATTGTCCTGAGTGATGGTCATTATTATATGGCACGTTGAAGCTCACCTCCTATAGGCTTTTAGGGACATCTATTGAATCCCTACCTGAGGCATAGAAATCCAACCATGCATAAGAAATGGGTTCTTGGGGGCCATGGGAGTTATCTTATGAAGTATCCATTTCAAAACACTAGCCACAAGTTCTTGGTTGAGGAATTTGAAAAGTTGACCCCTAAGTACAAAATTTCACATTCCTTTACTGAGAAAAACTCTTGTTTCCAAAATTGACCTAAAACAGGATCCCTTGTCCATGGAGCTAGAGGAGAGGGCCACCCGAAGTACTATCCTGATGTCTTGAATCCAATGGATAAGATGGTTTGTCGATCCAATACATGGTCATTATTTTATGGAATGTTGAAGCTCACCTCATACAATATTTCATAGACACCTATTGAATCCCTACCCATGGCATAGATTTCTAACCGTGCATCAAAACTGGGTTCTGAGGGGTCATGCAAGTGTGTTTAAGAAGGTTACAACTGGGAACTCTAGACACAAGTTCTCGGTTGAGGAATTTGAAAAGTTAACACCTATGTGTAAAAATTTCACATTCTTTTACTAAGCAAAACCCTAGTTCCTAAAATTGACTCTAAAATAGGATCCCTTGTCCATGCAACAAGAGGAGAGGGCCACCCCTAGAACTATACGATGTCCTAAATCCAATAGAGTTGACGGTTCGTCGATCTGAGCCATGATAATCACTATATGGCATGTTGAATCTCACCTCCTACAAGCTTCTAGGGACACGTGTTTAGTCCGTACCCGGGGCATAGAATTCCAACTATGCATAAAAATAGGGTTCCATGGGATCATTCAAGTGTGTTTAGGTAGGTTCCATGTGGGATTTCTAGCCATAAGTTCTTGATCAAGGAATTTTAAAAGTTGAACCCTATGTGCAAAATCTCACATTCCCTTATTTATAAAAACCCTAATTTTTAAAATTGACCTAATATAGGATTTCTTGTCCATGGATCTAGAGTAGAGTGCCACCCCTAGCACAATCCCAGTGTCTTGAATCCAACGGAATCGACGGTTCATTGATCCGAGCCTTGGGTAGGGATTCAACAATTGTCCATTAAATCCTATAGGAGGTGACCTTCAACATGCTTTGGTATCTTCTACAACCTTATTTCATATTTAAATTCATTCATTCCTGAGGATCCCAAGCTTTGCAAAATTAAACACAGCAGATGCATTGTTATAAAAAAAATTCACATTTCTTACTACTGTATTATATCTATCACTCATTAAATATTTTCCACAATTATATCAATTATATAGACTATAAACTAGATATTAATGTTTCAAATTGAAGATCACCAGTAGGATTGTAAGTGGACCTCAAAAACAAATCACTAAAAAATTGTCCAACAAGATGAAGTATTCCAATATCACCAGTAATGGATGCTCTTGATGTAGTATTCCATGTGGATACTTCTCTTTTGCTTCATTTGACAATGTTAAAAATTACACTCCATCATAAGCTACAGTTTTAATGGTTCTCTAACACAAGGGGCTACAATACCTCACCCTTCATGGATCACTTGTTAGGATATTTAGACACTTAGGAGTTAGTTAATATCAACTTGTGTAATATATCCATTAGGTAAAAGTGTGTTTCTTTAGTATGCATTAGCATGCATTTGTAAATATTCTAATCCGATGGTTATGATATGTTCTAGATATAGAATGATCCGACGGTTCAACTTCTATTAGATCATACCTACCATTGATATGTGGCTTAACACTTAATTGGTCCATGATCTCTATTTAAAGAGTATGGAGCGTCCTAGGCTAGTTGATCGATTATGAGAAGCTGGCATGTAAATTTCTTTCTTTTGCATAATAAATTGTTCCAAGTAGCTATTTGGTAGGGGCCATGGACTGTTTCCCTCTTGAGGGTTTAACCATGTGACAAACATCATCATGTTGATCTATGATCTATTTGTGTGAAGCGGTTTCTCAAGGTTTTCGGTCTTTTGGGAGTACCCTATGTACCCGACCATGGTATCATAGCGTTTATGAAGAGCCGCTTTCGGTTTTGATCAAGATCTGGAACCAGTGTTGCCAAAAATTTGAAAGGGTTTCTGGTTCTAGATTTTTCATGCATTTGTGGCCTATGGGAGTTGTTCCATTGCATATGGAGCACCATTTCCATTGGGAAATAGTTTTCATATCATCGAAAACTATTTCTGTTTGTTTCAGAAACACCCATTTCAGAAAATATGAAGTTATAATGTTACAGTAACAGATTTGTTTTATTTATTTTAAATCTCTCATATTTTATCAGTTTTATTATTAGATCTTTGCTGTTTTAGTCTCGTACTATTTCCCTCTCAGTTATCTCCTTCTTTAAAAAATGTCAAAGGATCCAAGCCAAAAGGAAAGAAGACTGAGCTTCATTGCAATTTTTGTGGGAAAGATAATTG
The DNA here is from genome assembly GCA_001517045.1 of Pseudotsuga menziesii. NCBI lineage: Eukaryota > Viridiplantae > Streptophyta > Pinopsida > Pinales > Pinaceae > Pseudotsuga > Pseudotsuga menziesii. Next base: position 643,263 of record LPNX010243981.1, read on the forward strand.
TGATGAATCTAAGTGTTTCAAGAAGATGGCAGCCTTGGAAGTAGCAATGAAGAAGCACCACATCTGCCTAGATTCATGTTCAGAATCTACCTCTCATGGACATGCACTTTGTGCTTATGGTTACTCTTATACTACATCTTCTTCTTCTACTTCAATTGAATGGCTCATTGATTATGGAGCATCCTATCATATGTCTAAGGATCAAGCCATCTTTTCTACTATGCATGAATGTAACACCAATCAAATATTTGTTAGTGATGTTAGATCTTTAAGTGTTGTAGGATTTGGAACAGTTCCAGTAGAAAATGGTCATTTCAGTGATGTACTATGTGTTCCAAAAATTTCTTGCAATTTGTTATCAGTCTATCAAATTACTCACTTGGGCGAAAGTAAAACTATGACGTTTACACCTCACCAAGTTGTAATCATGGATTTTAAAAATAATCAAAATGTCCTTGCTACTAGAACTGTTGATCATATTACCAGGTTGTACAAATTTAACAACTTTGGGTCATCACCTTTTCCTTCAGGTTTTGTTGCTCATAGTGATAACTTGAGCAAACTTTGGCATGAGCAATTTGGTCACTTAAATTATCGCTCATTGCAACAACTATGTAAAGGCAATATGGTGACTGGTCTTTTGATGGTATCTTGCAAGCATGGTGTTTATTCTGGTTGTGTTCTCGGAAAACATCAATGGGACAGTTTTGACAAACGTGCCTCTTGGCATGCCTCGGTTTCCCTTGGAGCTTGTGCATAGTGACTTGCGTGGCTCTCTTCCATCTGCATCCTTTTCCGGTTTCAAATGTTTCTTAACTTTCATTGATGGCTACTCCAGATGCACTTGGTTTTACTTCCTAAAACATAAGAGCGAAGTATTTAACATGTTCTTGGCCTACAAGACCCTTGTTGTAAAACAATCTGGTCATCAAATTATTAAGTTAAGATCTGACAATGGAGGAGAATATGTTAACAAGAAGTTCATTACTTTCTGTACTGAACAAGGAATCCAACAACAACACACTATTCCATATACACCAGAACAAAATGGTGTAGCTAAACGAAAAAACCACACTTTAAAAGAAATGGCTAATTGTATAATCCAATCTAAGGGACTAAGTCTTCAATATTCGGCTGAAGCCATAAATTGTACAAATTACATAGTTAATCACAGACCCACTAAAGTTTTACAAGGTATAACACCAGAAGAAGCATGGAGTAAAATTAAACTAGATGTAAGTCACATTTGTGTGTTTGGTTGTGAAGCATGGGATCACATTCTAGATGAAAAACGGAAAACATTGTAGCCTAAAAGTGAAAAGTGCATATTTTTTGGATATTCTGAAGATGTAAAAGGTTACAGACTTCTTCATCCCCATTCACATGATATAATCATTAGAAGAGATGTTATATTTAATGAAAATCTCTTGTCCTGTGAGCCTAACTTGGTGGGTGTGCCATCTTTGGCCTGCGAGCCTAACTTGGCGGGTGTGCCATCTTTGGCATGCGATCCTGATTCGGTGATTGTGCCTTTTTCTTCTTCTTCTTCCAGCTTCCTTGATATGTTTCTAAATCCAGTTTTCGATGATGGAAATGAGGATGGAAATACACCTTCGCCTGCTCATGTTCCTCCAATTGCACCAGTACTAATGCTTCCTTGATGGGTCCATTCAACAAGTGAAGCAGCTGGTGATCTTGCTAGCGATCCTAGAGATCAATGTTGAACATGTCCTCAATTTCAGTGAGCCTCTTCTCTTTTGGCTCAAGTTTTTGAGAATCAAGATCCAAAAACTTTTGCATAAGCTTCAGCAAATCCAGATTGGGATGCAACTATGGATGAAGAATATCATTCCTTAATGGTGAACGATACTTGGGATGTTGTTCCTCTTCCAAAGGGAAGAAAACTTGTCAGATGTAAATGGATCTACAAAACTAAGTATGCATTAGATGGAAGTGTTGAAAGTCTTAAGGCAAGGTTAGTTTCCAAACGTTTTTCCCAAGTTGAAGGGATTGACTAAAATGAAACCTTTTCTCCTGTTGCAAAAATGAATTCCATCCACCTTGTTCTTTCCCTTGCAGCCTTACATAAATAGGAATTCTATCAAATGGATGTCAAGTCGGCCTTTTTACATGGTGATTTACAGGAGGAAATTTACATGGAGCAACCTCTTGGATATGTTTAGGATAACTATAGCCTTGTCTACCTCCTTAAGAAATCCTTATATGGCCTTAAGCAAGCTCCTAGAGCTTGGTATGCCAAAATGGATAGCTTTCTCCTTGACACTGGTTTTTCTAGATGCCATTCTGACCCCAATGTCTATACCAAGAAAGTAGGAAACCATCTCATCGTACTTTTTCTTTATGTTGATGATCTTATCCTTACTCGTAGTGAACCTAAACTTATAACCCATGTGAAATCCAGCCTTAAGCAAAATTTTGAAATGCCAGACTTAGGACATTTGCATTATTTTCTTGGTCTCCAAGTCTTGCAAACCAAAGAAGGAATCTTTCTTTACCAGTCTAAATATGCTTTTGACCTTCTTCGTCGCTTCCACATGGAATATTGTAAACCAGTCCCTTCTCGCTTCCAGTCTGGAGTCAAACTTTCTGCCACTTGTACTTCCCCTGAAGTAGATTCCACCTTGTATCATCAGCTTGTTGGTAGTCTTTTATACTTGAATCATTCATGTCCTGACCTTTCCTTTGTCATTGGTCGTGTTTCCCATTATATGCAAACTCCTCATGAAAGTCACCAAAAAGCAGCAAAAAGGATACTTCGATATATTCAAGGTACAGTTCAGTTTGGGATTAATTACAATACAGGGGGGGAACCTTTGTTGGTTGGTTTCACTGATTCAGATTGGGATGGCGATCTTGATGATCGAAATTGTACTGCAACTTATGTTTTCAGTCTGGGATTTGGACCTGTCACTTGGGCTTGTAAGAAACAACAAGCTCTTGCTCTTTCTTCAGCAGAAGCAAAATATCGAGCCGCAGCTAATGCCAGTTAGGAAGCTTTATGGCTTTGATAGATCCTTTCAAATTTTTGGTTCGAGCAGCAGGAGCCTACTCCACTTTGGTGCGACAATCAAAGTGTCATCAAGCTTTCCAAAGACTCAATTCTACATCAGTGTGGCAAACACATTGAGCTACACATGCAATTCATCAGGAATCTTGTTCATGATCGTGTTATTGAAGTGCTTTATTGCCCTACAGATGATCAAGTTGCAGACATCTTCACCAAGTCTCTTACAGAAGTGAAGTTTTCTAAAGTTTGGTCTATGTTAGGAGTTCAAGAATTTATCCGTAAGGGGGGATAGTCTCTAATTCCTCCTTCCTTCTCCTAATAGTGTCACTTTTTTAAATCCTTCAATCCTATCCCAAGTTGCTCTTAAGGGGGGATGTTAGGATATTTAGACACTTAGGAGTTAGTTAAGATCAACTTGTGTAATATATCTGTTAGGTAAAAGTGTGTTTCCTTAGTATGCATTAGTATGCATTTGTAAATATTCTAATCCAACTGTCACAATATGTTCTAGACATAGAGTGATCCGATGGTCCAACTTCTCTTAGATCATACCTACCATTGATCTGTGGCTTAACACCTGATTGGTCCATGATCTCTATTTAAAGAGCATGGAGGGTCCTTGGCTATTTCATTGATTATGAGAAGCTCATGTAACTTTATTTCTTTTGCATACTAAATTGCTCCAAGTAGCTATTTGGTTAGGGCCATGGACTATTTTCCTCTCGAGGGTTTTAACCACATGACAAACATTAGTGTGTTGATATGTGATGTATTTGTATGAAGCGGTTGCTCAAGTTGTTCAGTCATTTGGGAGTACCCTGTGTACCCAAACATCACTATCATGGAGTTGCTACAAATCCCTTAAGATTAAAGGGGCTCTAATAGCATATTAATAAATAGAACATATGATAAGAACTTGGTGGAAAAGGATTAAGCCACTCTTAACACTTGTATTCATCCAATGATATCACTTTCTAGTGCATAGATATAACCACATATATATATATATATATATATATATATATATATCTAACCATTCATTAGTAGATGGCGATGACACCTCATGTGTATATAAGGATAAAAACTCATAAGAGGTGAACTCATAATTAGTGATATCTAGGGACTCATTGCCTAGGAGCATATCTAGGGATAGGGGGTTGTTAGGGGATTGGAGGGATTGGGTGGGGTTATATTTTAGGGGAAAAAGAGGGGGGTTAAAGGTAAGAGGAGGGGTTAGTATGAGTACAAGTAAGAGTTGGGGTCAATATGGGGGGCTAGTATGAGTTAGAGGAATATTGGGCGGGGAGATAGAGAGAGGAGGGGGGTGCTAGTGCTAAGAGGATACATAGGGACGTGTGTGTGTGAGAGAGATAGAGATAGAGTGGACATGGGGTCTTAGTGGTATGGGGTGACCTGTTGATGTTTGTGTGTGTGTGCATGAGACAGAGAGAGGAGATTGAGGAATAGATATTGGGTGCATGTTAAAGGTAGTTGTATGAGTTAGACACCAATGCGGGTGTTAATAGATTGGGGGTAAGTGGAGAAAGGGGGAGAGAGAGTGAGACGATGGGTCAGTAAATGGGTTGATAGAGAGGAGTAGAGGATGGGGGGGTTAGGAAGAGTTGGGGGGATAGGGGGGGATATTATGGCTTTGGGGGAATATTGGGGGGAGAGAGAGAGAAGAGGGGAGATGTTTGTTAGTGGGGAACATAGGGATGTTTTTGTGTGAAAGAGAGATAGAGTGGTTTAGGATTCTTAGCAGTATGGGGTGACTAGTGGATGTGTGTGGGTGTATCTGTGTGTGTGAGGGATAGAGGGAGAGAGATAATAAGGGGGGGGGTGTTGGTGAATAGATTTGGTGGTGGGGATTAGAGGTATTTGGATGAGTTTGGGAGTGAGAGAGAGCGGAGAAGGGTTTAGAAAGAGTTATGGGGGAGGGGGTTAGTATGAGTATAAGTAAGAGTTGTGGGGAAGAGGGGGGTTAGTATGTGTTAG
>LPNX010243981.1:650452-717386 GCA_001517045.1 Pseudotsuga menziesii
AGACATAAAATAATAAAATTATTGTTATCACTCTTACAAAATGCATGTAAGTTTTGCATAAATATAAAGTGCATGCATTTATGTTTGGCATGAAGAAAAATTTGAATTTAAATACATTGTCTTCGCGTTTAGTGCCACTATGGCCTAGCTTTCACCCATGATGGCATGGAATTATTATACCTATGTGTCTGCTTCCAAATATGCTTCAGATTCATGATGACTATGCCTTGAAATATGATAAACCATGGCTAATTGAGCATTACATCCAAATTTTCAATATGCTCATGTTTAGCCATTGGTTACAGTATGCTACACACCTCCATTTTTTATGAAAATTTAGAAACATATATGGTTTTTTTTGCAGATTCCAAATATGTAATTTTTAACAAGAAAACATATTTTTTTCTATTATTTATTATTTATATTGTGTCATCACTCCTTGTCTCAAAAAACACATTGTTAGTGTTTCGTCCATAACTCTTCTATTTCTCAACCATTTTGAAAAAAAATTGTATGGTGCAGTAAAGAACAACGACCTGTACATGCTATAAAAAAATGTTTCTAAATAATTTCATTAAGATATTCAAATGCCACATGCACAAGTGATACACTTTTTTCGAGGTTTGGTCACTTGGATAATTAAAAAAATAAAAAAATTATTTTTATTTTTGAAAAAATAGTCGTGCACTTGTACTATTGGTTCTCTATATGCTTACTAGTTTTCGTTACTTGATTCCATCATTTAGGAACTCACGGCTACACTCACAAAAGAATATACCTTGTAATTTGTCCCAAAAATAAAAGTTGTAATGTCTAGGTTTTGATCCCATTTGCATTAAAAGATGCATGATGTATACTTTGTAATTAATCGTGGTGTACAGCTAAAGGCAAAAGCCCCACCATCGATTTGGTTGTGTATGTTTCAGTAAGAGGGATCATTGCCGATGGTATATCATGCTATCTGGCACATTATAATGTTGGGATCATGTAAATACACATGTCAATTTAATTAAACCTATAGCCAGCTATGACAGTGCAACGTTAAATGAAAAGGGCATGATTCCCAAGGGTAAGGGGGGCGATTTGTCAAACCTGGACCCCATGGGGAAAAGGCACGTGTGACCACACTGTTTGTTTTGCTCACCTTCCCTTGTCTCATACAACCACCATTTTAATGTTCTGCTGAGTTGTTGAGGTAGTTATTGCTAGAAGTGGAGGGTGGCAAGATTGTCAATCTTTGCCACACGGTCACTCCACTAGTCTTCTCTCCACCTTCACATGGGTAAGGGAACCATCACCACACCACTCTATTAGCCGTTGCTTTCACTCTCACAGAGGGATGCACAGGGGACCAGTTCATCTTCCTCATGCAGAGATGAGTTAAGAGGGGGTGTGTTTTCTTGTTTGGGGGTTCGTATTTCCTTACACACATCGCCCTGTTAATAAGAAAATGCTCTTTCGTTGGTTTAGATAGAAAGGTTGTGTTCTGACCCCTCCATTGTTGGACTATAAAATGTTGCTGTGATTATCCACTATTGGGCATTTTTCCATGGTTTTTGGAGTGATATGTCTTCCTCCTATTCATGCAGGGATTTTGTATCTTCTACCATTACCAGACTGTGCAGCATTCTATTTACTCCACCATTTTCGATTGTGAAGGGTGTGTTGGCTTCATCGTTGAGAAGGGACCATCGTTGTCCAATGATGCTAGTGTGTCTATATTGTGGAGCGGTCTATTATTCATCATGACCCATGATGTGGGTTCCTTCTGTGGGTTTCGTCCACTTTTTTATTTGGCCATGTCTTTTTCCCCTCACGCATCGATTGAGAATTGGTTCCTTCCCCATCTGTAGACTGCGTATTATTTCTGTTGTTTCTTCATGGGATTGGGCTATTTATCTATCCCTGGTTGGGTTACCGTGGTGCAAACATCCTTTTTGGGGTTTTGTTGTGCGTCTATGTTTTCCCCTGTCCATGATGGGAGTTTGGTTTCTTCCCCAATGGCGAACTATGTAATGTTTCCATTGTTTCATTGTGATATTGGGGCAGTTGTATTCCCTTATTTTTGGTTTGATGTTTATGAAAGCACCTTTTGGGTTGCTGCTGAGTTTTTTTGGCCATGCTAGGGCCAAGAAAAACTCTGAGTCATCTTGTTTCCTTAAGCTGTGTTCACCTTTTCGTTTGGGGTTGTCACCGTGTGTCTTCATCTTCTTCATTGAGCTGTGAGCTGGTTGTTTTACTATGGGTATGCAGTGGTTGGTCTTCGGATTGTTAAGAGTAGGATTAGAGGATAGGTATGCTTCAGAAAAATAGTGTTTGAGGCCACCATCTTAGCATTTAGCCTTCCCTAGCTCCTTGACAACCTAATAAACCCTACTGTGTGGGCTTGGTTGATTGGTGTACCTTGGCTATGTGTAATCCTTCTTTGACCCTTATGTCTTGAGGAATCATGCCCAGCTCAGGGGTGGCAGTGTTGCAGAGAGGTTGATGAGCATGTTGGCCTATGGTTGGGTTGAACATTGTAGCGATGTAGCTGGTTGTGGGACTAGTTCTTGTCCATTTTAATTCTACATTTATATTTACTGATTTATGAATATGATGAACATGTGGCATGCTTGAATGAATGTATGTTTTCTTCTACTATGTATATGAAGGATTATGCACCTTAGTATGTATCATGTTTAATATTTTTATTTCAGCATTATATGCCTGTTCATGTTCATGGGGCTATTTTCACGTATGTTTGGTGTTAGTAGCGTCCTCTTCACCGGTCAGAGGGTTGGGGACATGAAAGAATGGTATTAGAGATCTGGTTGTAGTATGGGCCTAAATGGGCCATGAAAGGTCAGATAAAAGAGGAAGGTTTCCTTCTGTCGAGTAGCAATCAGAAAATTGTGACAGAAAAACTTGGACTTCAAAATTTGTCCAAGTAATGGAACCATCGGCCCATTCGGAGACTAAGTGTGAAGCTCTTTCGATGTAGGTACTCACTTAGTATGAAGGTCACCACACAAGGGACAAATAGCCTTGGTTTTGGAAAATTTATAAGTGTTTGGCCATCGGCACATCGGAAAGCTTAGATAAACGGATCGTCGATGCTTAGCTGAACGAGTGCCACCATTGCTGATGGCTAGAGGACTATCCCTCTAAGGGATAGAGCCTCCGACTTCCAATGCCATGGAAGGAATATATTTCAGCAGCCAACACAATAGGAAAATATTTTTGAAAAATTCTCTAAGGCCTAAAATCATTGACCATTGGAAGAAGATATTGGTTCGTGCACCCGCTATTGCGGAATCCTAGAGCACTATTCTTTCGATGAGGAAAAGCTCCGACTACTAATGACCGATGTGCTTCAGCCCGCCAATTAGAAATGAACAGTTGATTTGATCGCCATTGGATAAGAGATGGTTGATCCAATACGATGATGGGAAAGGATGAAAGGTCACCAAAAATTAGTTGGTTGAACCACCAACAATGACAACGGAGTGAAAGTTTTCAAAAAAAATTCTAAGGCAAGAAAATCATCGGTGATTGCTGGACATTAGTGGTATTGATCGCTGATGAACATAGGCAAGGCGTAGCAGATGATGTGTCTATCATTTTATCTATGTAATAGACTATCCTCCCGATGAATAGTTGCTCCGACGGCCGACAGTGGCAGCGGACAGAAGAGACTTAAAGCGAAAATTCAAAAATTTTCTAAGGCACGAGATCATTGGCCATCGAAAAATGATAGGAGATTAGGTCACCGAGGAACAGTGCACTAATCCCCTAATGTATACAGGTTCCCAATGATGATGTGTTTTAGCCTCTTATCGGAAAAGGATAGAAGATGATGAGCCATCGTTACGGCTGCAGAATGAACTATTCTGCCGATGCTAGTCCTTCCAGTCGCCGATGCTGAGGTGTTCAGTGAACTACGGTGGAAACAAACATAAGAGGATTAAGCAATGAAGAAGCCAATGTGGAGAATAAGAAGAAAGAAAATATTCTAAGTATTGAAAAGTTTTGGAATTCGGTGAAGTCTGAGGTTGTCGGCGATTGGCGAGAGAAAGAAGAAGCAGACGCCAGTACATCGATGAAAGTTAGAGGAAATAACCTCCGATGTTTAGATGATAAAACTGTCGATGGCGGTGAAAAGTTTGGCGACTACGTTGGAGGAATTTATCTGATGGCGCACTGCCATTGCCGACGTCTAGAGGACTAGGTGCCTGATTCCATAGTGGGTTGTCGTTCTGAACACCAACAAAGCTGTGATCCGCGAAGGTTTTAAAGGTTGTTGGCCACGGTTGTGAAATAATAGACCACTACAGACCCTATACAGTAGAAGGGAATATACAAGTGACCCACCAATACAGTGGATAAAATTAGACGTTCTAGCCGCTGAAACGTCGAAATTTTTGTTGGGATGAGACCTGATTTTGACAAAGGAAATTTTTGGGTTTTCTAAGTGGAATTTTCTCTGCAACTTCCAACTATTTTTCAGTGGATTTCAGCAAACTGTCAATGGGTTATAGGGCTGAAAAGGAAGAAAATTCCAGGTGGCTGAAGTTTGCCTTTCAGACCAAAATACATTTTGTAAAAAGCGTCATTTTCAAGCGGTGTAGTTTTCACACCCAAGGTCAGAATGAATCTTGTGGACAGAATAAGTCCATTATTAAATGCGTAGGGTATAAATATCAATACACATTAGGGAAAAATTGTAGAGTCTCCACTCAATCATTTCCAAAGAAAAAATGAATCCTTATGAGCATGCCAATGGGCTATGGCACCATTGCAAGCAATGGTGCATCCCATGGCTCAAAGGCCCAAACCATTATTTAATTTACAAAACCAAAATTTATACACACAACCAGAGGTGATGTTATTCTTCACTCCACGAACGAAGCCATTTAAACCTTTAAATAAATCCAATTATGTAATCATATGCCCAAAGGATAAATTCAAACCCCACATCGAAACCCACAGCATGAAACCCAAACCAAGCAACCAATCTATACGCAGTCTATCCAAGAGGGATGAGAGATAGCAAGTAGAGGATTTCTCATGGGCTTACCCTAGCCATGAATGCAACACTTGGAGCTCATAGAGTTGAAGCCACGCTACTTCTCATATTGGTCGGCACCTGCAAAACACGAGCAAAAGGAGGGATGAGGAGTATGGACACATTATCAAACCTTAAACCAAACCAATGTGTAGGCATATAAACTCAATATGGGCATAACTCATAGAATTGAAGGTTGCATCCATGGAATTCCTCCTTCACAGAGCCAAAACGGAAAAACCTCAAATGACAACACATTGCACAACCCTCATGAGCCAATCCTAATGGAAGGTTGTCACGCCTCTCCAAGCGCATTGAATGCACCAGCCAGAAACCATTAAATCCGTATAAAAACCCACTCTCCATAGTTTATGCTTCTGTACATTACAATGTATCACCACCTCCCACATTAAATCTTAAACCCTGGTATTGTATGGTTTATACCATATGCTATGTCGCCACCCCAAATCCCATCGCATCATTAATGTTTTACAAGGTTTGCATTATGGAAAGGTCACGATATTACATATCCCATAGGTGGAATTATTCCAAGGTATAGTGCCATAAGGCATACACCTTAGAAGTTAAAAAAAAAATACACTTTAGGCTCACAACCTTGTATTAAAATCCAATACAAAAAGTGTTAAGCATAGACGCTTAGTGAACATGGCATATGCAATATGCCATGTTAAATTTTTAACATAGTTGACGATCATAACCTATCAAATAAAAGAACGTAAGAGATGGTAATAAATATATTTAAAATGTACATAGCACGTAAAATGTATTAATGACACATAGAATAACGAATTTAAAACATAATGAAGAATAATTAGTGTACAGGAAATTTCACCGTAATAGTTAAATTGACAATAACGACACTTACCAGGTTATAAAATGAAGTCGTTAATCAATATAACAACTAGTAGCAGGTCCACTAGGATCAAGACGGTCAACACACTTTACACTAGATCCCATCGTAAAGTAATGAACTGTGTAAGTAAATAAAAGATGTGCCTTAGCTCGATTAGACTAAGTAAGCCTATGTAACCAAGTAATACCTTACCTCTCAGATAGTCACGGGAGAACAAGTCCTGCCACTCCACCACTTTGTTCCCATCAACAAAGTTAAGTTAGATTTTTTTTAAATAAACAAAGTACACATGTGCAGGAGTAAAGAAAGATCTATACAATTCGTTAGGTCACCGACAATAATAACTAAAATGTGTAAATAGTTTCTAACAACATTAAGACATAAGTAGTAAATGAACTAATAATCATTCAATGGATAAGATACTAAGAAGACAATATGGGCAGTTTCTGAAGAGATCGAAAGTATAAGTAGCGTATGTAATTCCTCATGAGTATTAATGATCCCCTTTGGGTAGTTTTGAGTAGCCTACAATTTTTTTTTTCAATTTGTGGGGACATTTACATCCAACATGTCAAAAGAGACCCTCATTAGCTTGCACACACCCATATATATCTCATCCCTTAAAATATTGAAGTGTATGGCCAAGCATGTTGACAAACAGGCCATGGATCATAAGTTTAAATCGGAGCAAGTCCTCTGGAGTTATTAGCCACTATTGTCGTGAGTGATTGAACCACTCTCCATTTGGATATCCCAAGGAAACTTACGTATCATGCTTTGTAAAAGAGAAGAAATATAAATGTTGTCTACAGATAATGGTGTATAAAATCATTGTGTATGAAACATTTAACATTAATGTTTGTGTATTAATTTTGGATGTCATTTTTCTCAATTACACTAGAACTAGTTATCTCCATGGGATGCCTCTATTGAAGCTATAATCTAGAGCGTGTCACCACTACAATAGTAATGAAGGAACCTAGTACATTTTAAATAGTTTTTAATGAATACTTGCCCATTTTATATTGTTTACCAAAATGTAACTTCAATGAATGGGTAATATCCATTTATATATACCAAGGAAAATTAGGTATCATGCATTGGAAAAGAAAAAATATATAAAAATTGTCTACAAATAATGGTGTATAAAAGCACTATGTATGAAACATTTAATAAGAATGTTTGTGTATGAATTTTGAATGTATTTTTCCTCAATTGAAATAGAACTAATTATCTCCATGGCATGCCTCCATTTAATCATGAAGCTAGAGTGTGTCACAACTATGAATGGTAATGAAAGAACCTGCTACACTTTAAATAGTTTTCAACCAAGACTTATCCCATTTATATTGTTAACCAAAATGTAACTCCAATGAATGGGTCGTCTACAATTTTCTACCAAAATACATATCTAGTGAATGGGGAATTATCGCAAATCATTCATGTGCAATGGAATTTTAGATATACAATAGCATTATGCTACTTACATAAAAAACAATTCTCTTGGGAATTCGCTTGAGGTTTAGGGTTCTATTCAGTGGTAGTCGTAGGAGTTCCACTACTTCCCCTAATGGACGCATCCCTCTTCTCATGTCCCTACTTGTACCCTTTGTCTACCATCTATAACAAGAATCATGCATGAGAAGCAAGAAAACACAGTCGAGTCCAAGAAGCCTCCATGATGCATCTCTAAATGGAGCTTCCTTTTTAAGTCGTCTAGGTGGTGGGGGACGGTAGAGATATGAGGAAAAAGTTCATGCAGTCTCGACACATGAGCCCTTATTTCCTCTCCGAATCTAGAAAATGATCATAGATCATGCCCTTTTAGACCTAGTGGTTCCAATGGATCTAGTAATCTTGATACATGCCAAAGCCACCAAGACTCCTTAAGACCTTAAATATTTTTCGATTTTTGTAAACTCTCTAAAGGGGGTATCTCTCTTCTTGTGAGTGACCCCACAAATCTTTGTTTTGAAGCTGAAATCCTTGATTCAAGAGGCAGAAGGAACCCCTTTAGGACTGTTGGGGCTTATATTTACATGATAATAACTCGCATACGACTAGCACCTCCATACCCTTGGGATATAAAAAGACACTTGCATTCCATTGTGTTTTGTCTACATGGAGGAAATGACGAAACCTCTACTTCTTACCTATGTCATTCAAGGATGCAACATGAGCAGGGCTCTCTGATGCACATAATTCAGTCTAGAACCCACACTCAATATACATTGTAGATAAATACGAGGTTCCCACCTTGGATATTACACAACCATAAGTCATTCAAAAAATTATCCAATTCAAGGAGCATACCCTAATCTCTAGATTCAATGGATTGTGTCCAAAAACAAAATATCTCCTTGAGTTAATCAACTCAAACTGGCCCCAGGAATCTCAGGTATTACTATGATCTAAATGGATTTTTTTAGTGATTTTTGCTTCTCAAGAAGATATTATTTCTATTATGAGAAAATGGACTTGGTTTTGGGGATCTCCAGGGCTTTTCACAATGCCTTGGTTCCCTAATTTTGATCGTATTACTATGGTAGTGATGAAGGTGCTCATCTGGGTACGTCTTCCAAACTTACCAATCCATTTTTGGACTCAATCGGTCTTCAAATAGATAGGTAACCCTCTGGGTTTCTATTTTTCCTTAGATTATTCTCGCTCATCACAAGGTCATTTCACTTTTTCTTGCATATGCTCCACTATTGACATCAGTTCAGGGCTTACCAACAATATCAACCTAAAACTTAGTAGCTCCATCTAGATCCAATCCTTGGACCATGAAAACACATCATTTAGGTGCAATATCTTTGGACACATGAGCCACCTTCTCAATGCATTTCCAAAAGGGATACCGAAAAACAAAAAAAATGAAGGCTCACAAAGCCAAAAGCTGGCCAACCTAGATTGCCTTGCATGAAGAAAACAAACAAGATGACCAGCTTGATGAAGAATTTCCCCTAGAAAAACAAGAATAGAGACCCACTCCACCTCTGCTTGAGGTGTACATGCCTCTTTAAGAAGATGAAAGCACAAAAAGTAGCCATCCACAAGGGGAAAAAAATACCATGAATATTCCTCTTCATATTCTGATAAGGAACTCCACCATGATTTGAGTGACGCGATGCAACTAGCCTCAGTGTCCCCAACTTGAGGGGGATGGATACAAGTCAAGAAAAAAAAAGGAAAAAAAGGAAGACCTAAGATTCAACCCAATTCAGGGCTGGGATCATCATCTTTTTAATATCCAACTCATAATTTCTCTTTTATCTATCCTCTGCCAAGATCCTATATTGGATGTAGATTTAATGTTCAGCTGTGCAAATTCGGCTGAGTGTTCTACGATCTTCTGCTGTCAGTCAGCCACTCCTTTCCACCTTACTTGGTATTTGGGAAAGTAGCGGAAAAAGATTGTAACATTATTTTCTTTTTAGGTATTACATGGTTCCTCACTACCAAAAAAGAAAAAATTATGCTACTCACAATTTCCATGACTAATTTAAGTTAAAATTTATATGCAACTCAATGTAATTAACACAACCAAGAATGTCTCTTATTGATTGGTGGAATATTGGTTTAGGGTTTTTCAAGAACTATAAGTTGTCAATTCAATTTCATGATATGTCTATGATATTCCAAGTTGTAAATCGTAACCTAATATTTATTTAGAATGGTGTTGAAAAAAATATTCAATAAGTGGGGTAATTCTAGGTTTCATAACATCATCCAAGATGTTTATTGTTTCTTAGGTTGTAAATATAACATGTCTACATAATTTTGTTGTCTGAGTGAAACCATATATAAATTAGTATCCTACTCTAAAGTACAATAGGATGAATATGGTTTAGACAATGTAAAATCATACCAAAAGTACATGAGGAAGAATATTGTCTAAACAATGTAAAATCATATCAATGTAAATGACTAGATAAATTATTTGTAAAATATTTCCACTCAAACTCTTGTCTATAGTAGTTCATTATTCACTCAACAAATTGTTCCTAATAATTAAGATCCAAATCAATTAAGTCTTACCCTCTTACCCTTTGGTGTCTACTTCTTGAAATGATCATTAAACAATATCACTATTATCATGGCTTTTCATTTCGAGAGGCAATTGCTAGTATTATAATTTCCCTTAATTTTATGTTACAATGGATTTAACATTTTACATAAGATTTAAACTTATGTGCTCTAAAATCAAAATTCATTACAACTTTTCCATTTCAACATTTTTTCTCTATCATTTCATTGTATATTTTATGTGTTTTTTATAGTTATTTTTTCATTTATTTCAATTGTTTCTTTGAAAACATTTAAACTTATGTACTCCAAAACTAAATTCTTTGACCTCTATTCAATTGCATTCCGTGTATATAATCTCTTATCCCTATTTCATTCTAGAATTTGTACTTTATAACTTAAAAATGTGAGTTATTACTTTGCATCCATTAAAGCTTTTGTAGTTTATAACTCAAATGTTTGAACTAGTTATTTTGCATTCACTCAAATGTTTGGGTTAGCTATTTTACCTTCATTATAACTTTTACAATTTATAACTCTGATGGTTGGTTTATTTATTTTGATCTTCACAATTCACAAATTACAAAAGAAAAACAAATTGATAGTCAAATCCATCCATTGATTTAGGGGACTCAATACTCATGAAAACACATCTAATAAACTATTTATTGCACATATTAATTGTAACGTGGGTTTCCCTCCTTTAGAATTCAAATTATTATATTCTTAAATAAATTTAAGTGTTTAACTAGTTTATATGTATAGATACATATTCATATGCAAAAGTCCTCCAATCTTCTAACAAATTTCCCTCGAATTGCTGAAATTTGATGATATAGATTGTCAAAGTTCGCATCAAAACTTTTTTTTTATGTGATGTAACTTAACTCAATTAAGAATTGGGAAAAACCCAAAATACATCATTCCACTATTCACAAATCTTAAATCATAATAGAGATTTCTCATACCACTTTAAATTTTTACCAAATTCTTCTTAAAACTATGACCCTCGAAAAGAGGATATATATACTACAAAATTCACCTTGCTTACTCTATATATACAAGGATAGGAACACACTATGTGTGCACCCATATCCCACCATTTCGACAAACTATATGTGCTATCATATCCACACACTGTTCCTACACTCCATATTCCAAATTATCACCTACAATGCAAAGAAGCTTGATTAACTACACAAAAGAAATATCTGTGTAAAAAATCCCAAAATTTCCCAACTTTTGATTTTACAATGAATGCTGGAGATGATTTATTGTGCTAAGAATAAAATAGTTTAATGATATATGAGTGTGCAAAAATATTATAAAATTTACACCACAAATGTTTCTATCGCTAACATTGAAGCTGATTCATGTAGAATGTTTCTTGGTCTTTCTTAATGGATCATGGAAAGCATGTATTTGCTAAAGAAATTCTATCGATTAAAACCCAAATGCAAGGTCATTTTAAGTGATGGTATAAATTTAGTTGAACCAGATCAACAGTAGTTCAGACCCACCTTTAATATGGTATGGCGCTATAACAGCTTACTTAAATCTTTTGTGCTCTTTCCAAGTCTTAAAATAGTCTATATATTCATTAAAAAAATATTTGAAAGGAAAAACATTAACATGTAATTGGAAATACGACTGTTAGCACCTTGCAAATGGGAAAGAAACTTAATTTCATATCTAGTTTATCTGAGACTAAGCTATGGATCTTCTCCTATGGATAGGTTTCCATGCCTTAACATGACAAAACATGAAACTATGAACCTAACAAAACATTTCATATCTATATTTTCAAGCACTATGAAATGCACTTGACATGACATGACATCGAAACCAAGCCACCGACAAAAGATTCAAATCCATATTAGATTGTTGAGCATTGTTTGCACTATAGTCTAAAATTTAGGCTTATCCTTGAACAAACTATATGACTAGGACTCATTTTGTTAAAGTGTTGGATTTGGATAATATACAATTGGATTTGATAATCAAATTGCACTAGCTGGGTAACTTTTCAGATATAAGAGAAATCAATCTTAACAATGAAACTACATGTGAGGAAGACAGAAAACAAATCACTTGTTAGACTATAGAACCATTTTTTTTATTTTTCTTCTCTCTTCCCTTTTGCCTAGTGCTCCTTGTTGACACATACCAAAACAGGTGAAGGACGAGTTTTAAAAACTCATAGAGCTAAACTTGAGCTCAAGGAAGAAGGTGACAACTACGAATTCAAATGGTAGGCCATTGAAGAGAGCTCGTAGGGGGTTTCTAAGTAATGAATTAATTGGTAAGATATGATCTCCTTTGAATAGTGTGAAAGAAGATGCTGGTTGTACAATTGTATCGATTCTTTAGAAGAATGATATTCCATTATCTGAATATGAAAGGGTGTTTATTTTATTTTATTTTCGTACAGTTATAATAGCTTGAAATGGCTTAGTCTCATGTATCATAAAATAGCTTATAGTTTCAACTTGAGAAGGTGGGAAATAAAGTGATAACTAGGAAATTTAATGATGTTGTTACAAGTGTCCCAATAAATAAATGGGAATTTTCAATCTGTTCTGCTCTTCCTCTCCACCAAGATCATCATATACAAAAAAAAATTGCAAAGCCTAAAACATTTTGTAGTGAAGTTTCTTCTCGAAAGAGATCCCATTCCAACTTGAATTGTTATGGAGAACAACATATTCTGGTAACTTTTATATAACAAGGGAATGTCCTTAATAGGATCTTGGAGGCGTAAAAAAAATGACTCTCAATATAGTAAGATTTGCATCAAACTAAATTTTATTCTTGAGAAAGTTGTTAGCAGTGAATATTTTTCAAGAATTGTAATGTTGGAAACAACCACTTGTATAAGTGATCTTGGGAGCAATGTCAATGACCTAGAGGATGGAAGGTCCAAAGCACAATTCCAGATGTTAGAAAGTGCAAAGTGAATGTCACTAGGAGTGAAGGATGATATGAAAATTCTAGGTGGAGGAGAGGTTACTACATAATTGCAAATTCATGAAAACTATTGCAAGGATCAAACACACGAGACTCCCAATATTGACCAAGAACTTGAATTAAAGGACAAGAGGCACATAGGTGATGAGATAAAAAAATA
The DNA here is from genome assembly GCA_001517045.1 of Pseudotsuga menziesii. NCBI lineage: Eukaryota > Viridiplantae > Streptophyta > Pinopsida > Pinales > Pinaceae > Pseudotsuga > Pseudotsuga menziesii. The sequence continues at coordinate 663,530 of LPNX010243981.1, forward strand.
TTTTTCTCTTGGTGATAATGATGGGACCTTGTTGGTAATGATGGAGTGGTTCAACCAATAGATCTCGGACTAGAAAGAAATAATATTAGTCGAGGACATGGGATTTCTAGTTTATACAATGGTGGAAATGTAGTAGGTTCTTTCCCTACAATGATGCAAGAAAACATAGTAAACTTAAAATGTAGAATTTTAAGATTGGATTTTAGATTTTGAATAATGAAAAAACACATTGCGACCTCAATAATTTGATAGACAAATGGGAAAAAATACCATAGGGTTTACTTAGAGATATTAAAGTAAATTCTTCTCCAAATCAACAGGAGGATCTATACATCACAAGAATCTTGGATGTTCAAAAGATATTCGTGTTCAACTAGTAGGTGCAGAATGGAAGATTGATTCTAGAAGTTTAGAACAATATATGGTCGGAAAGGGTTTCAAGATGGCATGGATGATTAATAGCTGAAGGTTTCATCAATTGAGAAGCATGTTTATTATAATGTTTCTCTTGGTTTGCAAGTGACACCATTTTTTAACATCAGTTAGTTCACAATGGAGTGTTGGATAACTATAATCATTGGCAACTAATGTTAAAGACGCTTATACTAAAGTGAAATTTGTAGACAATAAGATAACTATGTGAATAAAGATTTAGAGATGAATATTCTAATACTAGCTAATAGACACTTTAAGTTGATTCCACATATTGATGCATCATGTAAATTAGAGCATGGAATATCTCTTATAAAGGATTATATAGAATTATCCAATGCAACATCCACTAAAAACACACTCTAGATATAAAAAGAGTTTTTTTCTCTTAATCATGCTTTGGATCATACCAAACATAAGATTTAAGTCTGTGATGACACTAATATTAAAAAGGGGGACATTGGTCCTGGCCTAGCTCGACCTAGCTCATGAGAATACTGAGAATGAACCAAATGAGAGTGTTTATTCTAGTTAGTAATTTATTGTTAATTAAATTCTCCACGTAGTGAAGACATTATGGATTTTAAGTTAAAAAAGACATTATGACTACAAATGTATTTATTTTATTAAAAAAATCACAATACAACAATTACAAAGGACTAACAAACCATATAGGTCTATAAGCCATCCTATCCCCAATCAAAGCGTTGCTTAATATTTTCCCAAACTAAATCAAGAATGAAGTGAATAGTCTACTAATTTAAATCATATCAATGTATAAGCCATGCAAGTTGCAATAAAATCATTGATTCTTATTTTCCGAATCTAAATCAAGAATGAAGTGAATAGTTTACAACCTGGAAATTACAAGTTTATAGCTCCAATGACGAAAACTTATTGTTCTAATCAAACCAGTTCTGTCTCATAATTGCTCATGTTTCCTACCATAAACATTTTTAGCAAAACCAAATTCAGAAAAGGGAATATCAAAAATCACATAACTTCTATATTTTGCTAAGAGCTCATATAATGTCAATGCAAAAATATATCATTTATTTTCAAGATAAGAGATATAAAGCTTGTGATATTCTTGCTAATGTTTCCTCATAAATTTAACCAAGTCTCCTTATTCTGGTTAAGGATTTCTTTGTCCACTATAAAGTAAACTTCAAAATATGTTGGAGAAATAGAGAAAATAAAGTCTTCCAACAAAAATCCGTTTGACTTGAGATGAATGCATTAGTTCAAATACTTCTCATCTTATGAAAAATCCAAACAAATACATATTTAAGTGTGATAGAAATGAACAACTATAACTAGACATTCATGTGAGACTATTTCATATCTTTGTTAAATTATTCCATTAGGGGATTTTTGAGGTCTAAAATGGGCTTATTAAGGCAAATAATAAAATAACAGTTATACTAATAAAATAAAAGTTCTAAATTTTGGAGGGGAAAAAGAAAAATATTTTTTCTTATTGTATTTTTGACATATCTCCTTATTGGTTCACCCAAATTTTGAGTTTGTGGACTCAGTGGATGGAAAGATACGTTTTTTTATTGACCTTTTCATTTTTTGGTGCTTTGAGTACCTCAGAATATGTAGTGTGGGTATGGGTTGGATTAAGAATTAAATTATGCATCCAATGATTTCCTAAACTCGAAATTTGGGTGAACTGATAAGGATATATGCCAAAAAAATGATAAGAAAAAGTAGTCTTTTCTTTTTCTCTCTATTTGTTTTTAACAATTTTACCCTTATGGTTGAAATCATCATCTTCAATCCGATTTGTTTTAATAAAGTGAATCTTAGTGGTACAATTTCTGTTTTGAAGCCGCTTTCTTACATCATAACTCCCTAATGCATACTTCTTTCAAGACCATCATGACAAGTGGTCTTAACTCTTCAAGTGGGACTAACCCAATAAACCCTAAATGAATACCACTTGGAAATATCCATTAACTTTCCCTATGCAAACAAAGTTATTTGACACATTTTTTTACAGGTGTCAATCATAAACATTGATCCTTGACATTTCGTTGCACTATGTAACATATTAATTGTTGTTAATGCAAATTTGCAAGTTTATAACGGTTTATTCTCTAAGTTTTTATTAAAATTAAAATTAAAAATCAATATAATTTTTTTAATATATATTAACTATTATAATAACGGAAATATTGTAACAATATATAATATATTTATATGTTAAACTATAATATAGCACAGTGGGCTAGGTCAAGTGGTTGAGTGTTGTAAGTTGTGACCAAAAGGTCTCAGGATCAAATCCCTAGATGGCTATACATTGCTATATAAGTGCCTCACTTGATGTCCCCATCGAGTTAGCTATGTAATGAGTGAGAATGGGGTAAGGCCCCTTCAGGTAGGCCCCCTATGACTTGAAGCCATGGACATAGCAAGCCCTGCTGGCGGTAGGTGAACCACAATTGAAAAAATTTATATGTTAAATTATAATATAGCAAGTGCATCAACATTTCTAGTAATTGGGAACAACCATAATTGTAGTGTGTCCCAAATTATGTCTTACAACAATATTGCAAATTACTTGTATGATATCTAGATATGGCAATCATGTTTGAGTAATTTAAAGACTTAGATCTAATAAGATAGGAGTCATGTCCTTATTCCAAGGGGTATTCAAAACTAGTCAATCTCCCATCCACAGTGTATCAACTGAAGGTATGGATTAACGCACTACAAGATGAGGGGACCACTAGTTATATAAAATGTCGAGGGGTAGGCATGACCTATACCATAACCTCTAAAAATTTAATCTCGTGTTAATTAAATTTGTAGGGCATAGCCTCGTATCCTAAACCTGGATATGTTGCAAATGATTTTTCTTATTAAATAAAATTTATTTTTTCATATAAACACACATACAACTTATATTTTTTGTCCTAGTTTAGTGGCCTGGATAATCCCCCTTCCCCTTTCCGTGCAATGTCCCCTTCCATACAATCACATATCCTTATCCATAGTGTGCTCTCTCTAAAATACATTGGCAGCAAACAAGATCATTGGGTAGTTCTTGCAGCAAAAAATATGCTATATTATCATCTACTTGTATGTAGGAAAATGCTTCAAGAAAAATTCAATATGTCTTTTCATTCCAAGTTAACACGTATTCAATGTTTCGTTCTTTCTAAGAAAGAAATTTGTTATCCTCATATGACGATTTTGTCCTTTTATGGTTATGGATAGAATGATCTTATATATCAATAATATATCTCTACGTTCACAAAGGATTTTCAAATATACATCCATTCTCTAGAAGCACTTGATAGTATATCTTATATTCCAGATATATAATGTCAATAACTCAATTCATCACAATTATGATACATTACGGATTCGATGAAAGGAGAATGTTTACATAAGAAATAATTGTTAGATTATAAGTTTATGTTTCATATGTTGGATCAGCTTTTCTCTCTAGATATATATCATTATCATTATCAATATCATATTCATATGCGTTATGCAATTATCTAGTATGGATAAAAAACTATTGATACTCAGACGATGTTGAACACATTGAAGCTTACACATTTCATGCGCACATCTCTATATTTTGGATGCCTCAACTATATGTTTATTCAAGCAATCCAACTTAGCAACTACTTAGCTCAAATTTGTGTATATATGTTTGTATAGTTTTGTTCTAATGCCATTGTCCAAAAATTGAACAAGACATAGTTAGACATGTCGTCATACATGGTGTCACTCTCAATTTGTATAATAGTCACATCAATAAATTAGCCATATTATTACTTGAACCTACTTATCACACATATGTTCTCATTGACAATGATGGGTAGACTACACAAATAACCTGATTGTTAATGTTTTGAGCAATAATGGATATTATTGAACTTTAATTTTTTATCAATGATATGTTGAGGATCTGTAACAATTCACATTTAAATCACACAGAATAATTCATTCACAACACAACATGTACCCTAGGGAAAATCCTCATAATAGAGAGTATGAAAAACCCCATCAAATATTCAGATTATAATAGATAGATTGCAGAGAATGACTTTTACAACATAATCAAATTGTCCGATAAGATATAATACAGAGAAATAGAGAAGATATATATGTTGTTACAATGGTTATGAACTTTCCATATGACTAGCATATTAATAAAACGTCATAATGAATGTCATGCAAACCCTAGTGAGGGTTTCATGATAATTAGCTACAAGTGCATATCAATTTCAAATTACATATTTCAAATAATCATTTCATGCATTGAATCTTCATCATACACAACTAATGTGCCATACCATCAATCATGGATATTAACTGATAGTTCATTGACATTGGAGTGAACTCAATCTCTAACTGAATATTGATCACTTAGTTAACATGCTAATGTAAGTTTCATAGTGCAATAACTCAAGTGTCACATCCAACACACTTTCTTAATTGAAGTGTCGTCCTTTCATTAACTTAAGTGTCTTATGTTTGTCTAACTAAAGTGTAAACACTTTAGTTAACTATTCCATCTTTCTTTAATCAAGTAGTGAATCATTATTAACTAAATCTTATTGATTGATGGACACTAAGATTTTATTTACTCAACTGAATGTTGATCATTAATAGTTCAACTGCTTCTTTAACTAAAGCATTGATAAGGAATTCATATTTAACTAAAGCTTTATAACCTGAGTTCACTTCGAATTCTCTTTCTCTCATTATCTCTTTATTAGTTATCTCTTTAAATCTTATTACATGGTCTATGTTTAATCATCTATCATATTATATTATAATCATAAGAATTGTTCCTTATATATGATCATATGTATTACCTCGGTTCATATAGTCATATGCTAAAGTAAATTACTCTAGGGGTAGCTAATCCCTAAAGGAGACTTGTATCACCTACTACTCATGACTAGCCATACATCACATATTATATCCTCATGACTTGATACAACACAAGTCATATGGTATTGATACAATGTACAAGACCAATATTGATACAACACAAGACTCATGAAATTAATACAACATAAGTTACAGAGTGATACAACACGATTCTCTGACCTTAATACAACACAAGATTCCAATATTAATACAACGCAAGATCTTGATATTAATACAAGATAAGATCGTAGTAAAGGCATCTCTCATGACCTCATCATCCTAGATTGATACAACACAAGGTGTTAGCTTAAAATACAACATAAGTTCCAGACTTGATACAACACAAGTCTCATGGAGAGGTTTATGAACTTAATACAACATGAGTTCTAGAATTGATAAAACACAAGTCTAATGGAGAATGACTCGTCATGATGTACATTTAACACCAATAAGATGAGTTAATTTGCAATTAATGTGACGAAAACAAGTTTGGATAGAAAGAATAAGAACCACTATCATACCTATATTTCATTAAGAACAAAACAACCCATAAATTATAGAACTTAAAAGATGATTTGAAGGTAGCTTCCAAAAATAATCACTTTAGGACTAGCGTGCAACCCGTAGAAGGGTAAATTGAGTGTTCTTCTAGAAATTTCACAGGGTGCAAGTAATGAGTACCAATATGATACATAATGGAAAGAGATTCAACATCTTCTACTGGAGAGAGTTAGGATGCCTTTAAACCACATCCTATACGTGTTAAAATCTGTACTAAGAAAACAATATTTTAAGACTGGAGAAATGAACAAAAACCATTGAAATGAAAGATGTAGGGTTTCTAGGGTCTTTTAGAGAAAATAATAGATAAATGATAAATAATAATAAATACCTGGAATTGATTCACATAATATTGAGAAAGAGCATTTCTCTACATGTTTCACCTTTGAGAAACATAAAAGCATCAAACACAGCTTCAATACATGCACATGTGTAAGAGTGGGGTTTGAGCAATAGTGAGGGTATTTAAAAAAACACAAAATTAGGATTTGACGCAAATGCACAGGAGTGAGTTTTGAGTAATATTGAGAGTCTTTAAAAAACACAAAATCAGGATTTGAAGCAAATAAATCAGAACAAAAGTTGAAGTTTTAAGTGTTACTCATTAGAAGAACAAAAATTGAAGTTTTAAATGCTTACCCATTAGAAGTGATGAAGAAGGATCACATAAATTTAGAGTTATCATGGTGTCTCCAGCTCAATCCATGGAAAATTAGATCCATACCTATTGAAAAAGGAAATCTAGAGCCCATGCAATTCTAAGCGATGAAGAAGGAACACATAGAGTTAGAGTGACCATGGTGTCTCCAACTCAATCCATGGAAAATCATATCCAAACCTTTTACCAGAACGAAATATTGAGCATCCATGGAAAATTAGATCTCGAACACCTAATAGAATGAAAGCTTGAGCCTCAATGCAATTCTAGACTCCACTTATCAGAAGGAAATCTTGAACAACAAAGCAATTCTAAACACTTCCTGCACAATTTTCAAAGCAGTAAGTTTTCAAAGGTTAAATGTAAGTTTTTTTTTTTGTTTTCTTAATTTTTTTAATCCTTTCAATGATAAAAATAGTCAATTCTAGACATTTCATCCAATAAAATGTCAACACAATTTTTCAAAAATTATTCATAAATACAAATTTTAATAGAACTTTAACATAACTTTATACAAACTCGAATATTGTTACTAATTAATAGGTAATGATGGAAAATATAGTATCTACCAATGAAAATGACAAACAATAAGTTATATATATTTACTATAAGACAACTACCTGTAGTAAGAGCTTATTTGAAACTATGTTTGAATCATTTGGAAATATGTTGGGTTGTCATGGATATTGTAATAATGATGTTTAAAAGTCTATGTGTAAAAGATGCAATCACATATGATTTAATGTGTTATTTGCACCCATTAATTTTAACGAATGTTATCATATATGCACGGGGACTTCACTTAGTGAACATCTCACATAGCACGTGCAATCGTGGGACATTAAAGAATACCCTTAATTTTCAGAGATATTGACCCAAACTATTTTTGTTGAAACCCCCTCCCAATACTTAAAACCTCCTACCCATCCCTTTTTATACCTCAATCCTTATAAACCACCCTACCCACCCCCAACCTTAAACCCCTCATCCCCCCAATACCTACAATATATTGGTTCAATTTTTAATAATTTTAAAACCCACAATATGAACTAACATGATAGGATATTGATCAACAAGTGAATCCCCCATGCATATATGTAGTCTATGTAACGAGATATAGGTTTTATCCTAACCTCGCCCTTGGTACCTAAAGGGAAAGGGAGTTTGTTTAACTAATTCACATTGCAATCACACTCATCAAGGACTAGTTCCAATGGTTAATTATAAATATAGATAAGATTTGATGTTAGCTTACATGTAATTGATTAAATGTTTTAAAATATATAGTACTTCATAATTATAGTTAACTAACTCATGGAGTAAATATACTTAGAAAATTGTATGGATAATTATCTTATGTGGATTATATACGAAGCGTAATGTTGACAATCCAAAACATGAATTTCATGTGTATGTATGTATAAAGACTCTCATTGGACTTGTTCTGCATTTAAATTCCATTTAATGTTTTGTTATTGCATTGATGTTACTAACACCATACCTCACTTGCATATGCCTTTATTAGAAAGCAAATGAAAATAATTATACTCCATTTCCCTTATAATTTATTGAGAGTATTTTGGATACATTACACTAGTATTATTTCAAAGTATTTTCTCTACTCAAATTTCAAGGAAAAACCCTCAACCCTGGTCTTCTCTCACAATATCTATTCCTTTTAAGTATAGTATAAAGCTCTACACCTCAATCCGAACTGCACAAATTACAAAGTAAAAAACTGAATCTTGGTATGTTATATTCTCATTACAGTGAAATACTCTAAAATGTGGTGGTGGTGAGATGTCAGTGTCTCGATTGCATGACATAAATTAATAACAACTCATGCACATACAAATAATATCATTTAAAACCATAAATTTGAAGGTTTGTATGGAATATTTTGAAGGAATCCACAACAAGCCCAGCTATGATTATTATTTGAATGCATAAATCCAAAGCCTTTAGATAGAGTGGACTAGTGAGGAATAAATGAAGTTGTTGGAAATAATGAAGTAATGTTAAGATTACACCTATGGACATGGTCTAGACCTTGTCTTCAATACTAAGCATAGTCGTCAAGATTGTTGTAGAGGATTATTAATTATGGTTTTGTTTAGTTTTGATCATAGTTATTTTCATATGCTAGCATAATTATCAACGCTAATAACCACATAGGATCGTGAACAGAAATATTAGTGGATTATGTGTTAAATGGATGACAATTGTATATTTTTAATGTGTTCGATGCACTTGTAATAGGATCTGCACTTGGACATAAGGTGAGCATGGATTGAGTCCAAGCTTGATTACACAAATGAGGCCAAAGTTCACCTTTTGCGTGCATGTTGTTTCAAAATTCTTGAGCCACTACAATGAAGTACAACGTCCAAAATATGGCCTGGTCAAATCAAATATGAATTTAAAATCATTTGGAATAATTTTATTGAATAGAAGCACTATGATTTTAACAGTGGTCAATAATTTGTCAGACGCCCTCAATCGCACTAGAGATGCACCCAGTTTTGAAGTGAAGTCATCGTGATTACAATTAAGTGCACTTGTTGCATGCTTTTCATGTCAGGCGCAGAGGCTATCAGTCGAGATAGGGAGTGATATCTGGTTCAAATTAATGTTTAATGACCCACCAATTATACTTCTCGATCGCAAGGTGGCACTAGGTGTCATTTTTGGTACAATGACTCTACTAATATAAAAATGGGTTCTCAATTATAGTAGTTTTTCTCCTAGGGTTCATTCAACCACACCTTTCATTGCAATTGAGGGTTTCACTAAGAGCTTGAATTTGTTTATAAAGGTCACCCATCACTAAAAAAATGTAGAAATACTCACAACATGAACCATTTCTTCGCATGGTAAGGTAATAATATCAATACCATTACATGTTTGAATTCCAATTGGCTATTATGCTCATTGGTTTGTATAAAACAACATCTGCTTTCTTTTGCATAGTTGTATCCATCTCATTGACTTTGTTTACTCACTTCTATGTTTATGATTCTTTATAGTTTAGGCATAAGGAAGATTCTTTATAGTTTAGAAATGTGACGCATAGGTAAAGAGAATTCATTGCATGCAAGCAATAATTAGCTTGTTTCCCACCATTAATGCTTCGATGGTTTCTTTGCTTGCCATTGGATCTCAAGCAACCACCAAAGCATTCAATGCTGATTATTTTCCTTCCTTGCATGCTTATTCTTTTATTTTTAATGTAATTATAGTTACATTTCACATCTCTTATCTATTACACGAGATTGCTTTAAATTATCTTTGTATTTCGAACTACTAGGGTGGATGTACTTCTTATTAGATGAATATGTAGATAAGGAGGGAAAAAATCCATCCAATTTTGCTTGTGCTAGAGTAAGAAGCTAGTCTAATGCACAATTTGGGACTAGTTCCTAGGTAATTGAATTATTATCGAGCAAACAATATATCTCTTAAACTCTTTCTATTACAATTTTGTTTTGCTTTATTACTTAGATATGCTCATAATTGAAATCTATCATACATACTCTTCATCGCCTCATGTCACTTCTTCAATGATATTTCAAGTCTTGGTTTGGACATAATTGTACTAAAAGGATGGTTTTGATTCTTTCGAAGAATTCTCGTACTCCCAAGTATATCTCTTTATATTTTATATGAGATAGGGACAAATAAAACTGTTTCAAGGGTTTGATCGATGATTATGGTTAACCTTCATAAATATCTGCATGTTGTATTGATCAATCTTATCTAAGAATTTCCACCATGAGTTGATATTCAATTGCTTACCACCTAAATATGAATCTAAGCAATTCTTATAATCATTGAGGCACATTTAATCTATTTAGGCATTGATTAATTTATTTGAATATGAATATAAAAACAAATTCGATAAAAAAAAATACGTTATAAAAAATTCTAATACAATAGTAGGTTGCCAATAACTTAAATAAAACATAGTTTTTTAAATTTAGAAATGGTAAAAATATAAATAAACTATTCAATATTTTCATATAACTTTTACTCTTCATTAAAAATAACTCCAAACATATTAAAGTGGATATTATTTTTTAATAAAACTATGTAAAAATAAATATTAATAAATTTTCAATTTTCAATTATAAAAAAAAACACAAAAAAGTGAAGAGTCAATTAAAAAGATAAAAAACAAATTTAATATATATATCAGTATGTCTCTTGATAATTAAAAATAGATATTTTTTATTTTTTAATAAAATTATATAAAAACAATTTTAATATTTTAATATTAAAATGATAAAAAAAATGTGATCATGGATAATAGCAGAATAATATCAAAATGAAAAAGTGATCATTTGATTACTAATCCAAACCTTTAAAAAAATCACATTATAAAATGGAAATTTAATTACTTTTATGTTTTATACTTTTTATTTTAATTAAATTTATTTCATCTCAAATTAAATTTTAAATTTATTATTCTCTATGTTAAAAAAACTTCAGCTACTGACTATTAAGACCATACCGACAATATTAAAATTATTCTCTGTTCAATATCATTCTAAATTGTTAAAATTATTCTTTGTTCAATATAATTCTAAATTTATCCATATTCTCTGGTTCATTACCGCCATAAAATCAACAAAGAGCGATAGGATAACATACTTTCTTTTTGTCATAAAGACTCTCCTCGTTAAAAACACTATATAACTATTCGGCCATGTCAGTATGTAATTTTTTGCTTATTTAATTGTATGTATAAGAAATTGAATACGGATACCATATAGTCAACTATATGTATTGTATTCAATATTAATGGATTATTTTATTTCTTCAAATTTCTAAAAAAAAATTAAACTATCATGAATTTTTTTATAAAATTTTCCTATATAACTTTTTAATTAAATTAAATGCGATGGTTATCCGTTTTATACATTGTTTTTTTAATTGATTATTTTATTTAATAAGACCATAATTACTTTGTGTCATTCTTATTATGATTATGTATATAAAATGTACTCGGAATTTATGTTAGATAAACAAGAAACGTGAAGGAATTTATGTTACCATAAACGAGAAACGTGAAACTTAATGAGAAATGGTCTTAGAAAGGGTGTTTAAAGGTTTCGCATATCAGAAACAAGGAGGGAGAGAAAACAAGAACATTGAATTTAAAGAGGAGCAGAGATAATGAAATGTAATTGTGGATATCAAAAGTATTGATTAGTGGGCAGAATAGGATTGCTTATTAGTTGGTAACACAGGTTAGTTTCTATGTCAAGAGGTATTTTATATAATCTAAATTTTCTTCAAGCTTCTTAATGAGGAACGTCTATATATATAATAATTTGAATTTTCTTTCCACCTAAAACCAAAAAATCTTTATAGAATTCACACTGCTTTATACAAAGAATGCTACAAACTAAGAACCTATGAACCCACTTTAGAAACTTCAAACATGATACATGGATAAAAGTGGTCTAACATTTTCAGAAAAGATTAATATATAGAAATATTTATTAGTTGGTAATAATGTTAGTTTCTATTGCAAGAGGTATTTCATACAATCGAAGCTCCCCTCAAGCCTCCTAATCCTGATCAGGAAGGCCTAAATATATAATAATTTAAATTTTCTTTCCACCTAAAATCAGAAAATCTTCCATCCAAAACAAAAAATTATAGAATTCCCACTACTTTATACAAAGAATGCTAGGAAATTACGAACCCACTTTAGAAACTTCAAACATGATATATGAATAAAAGTGGTCTAACATTTTGAGAAAAGATCAATATATAAAAATATTTTAAAATGGAACGGGTAACATGTTAATAAGATATCATGGTAACAAAAAGAAATAGAATAAGATTTTAACATCGAATTGCAATTTGTGTTGGGTTATGGCACATAGCTAAGATTGAAGTGAATTTATTGTATAATTGAATTTCTAAGGATTGATATAACTTTATTGTATAATTTAATTTATAAGGCTTGAAGATACCAACAAATTGGTTTTTGAGTTTCATAATTTTATGTAACTTTTTTTTTATGTAATTATATGTAACTTACATAGTTTTATGTAGTTATATATAACTTTTTATTTATAGGATAGATAAAAAAAATACAAATAATATTTAATAATAAAAATAAAATAATTATTTGTTTAAAATTAAAATTTATTATATTTTAAATAATAAAATATTCTCAATTATATTGATAGTTTGTGTTAGTTAAAAAACAAAGCACACTAAATTTTTTTTTTTTATAAATGTTGCTAATTATTTTGGATTGAATTAATTAAATAATGTTGAGTCCAAGAAACCAATAAATTTGAAATTAAATGACTATCAATTGATCTAAATATATAATAATTTAGTTCTATTTAATGTACAATGCAATAATGCTAGTTTTACACCATATATATATTTCTTTAACCAAATCACAAGGACACTCACAATATCCTCTTGAATAGCTTTCACTAATGACACTTTAACAATATCCCTTTGAAATAGCTTTTTCTAGAATCTGACGTCTCATAGGTCTCTTAAAACTTTCTCTTGCAGTACTTCCCAAGAAAGAAGAAAATAAATCTAAATTTCAATGACGAAAGAAGAAAATAAACACTCTCACAATATCCTCTTAGAATAGCTTTCCCAAGAATCTGACTTCTCCAAGGTCTCATAAGACTTTCTCTTACAATGCTTCAAATAAAGAAGAAAATAGATATAGATTTAGACAATTAAAAAAGAAAATAGATCCAGATTCACATGACGATCATGTTTTTCGGTAAAAGCATATTGACATTTTGGTGAAAGCATTTGCTTATGATCTTATTAGAGTACCGTATGAAGACTGTTCTTTTTAAGTTTGTGCACAACCTAACATTGGAAACTATGTAAGAAACCAAAGAGGATCTTAACTTTTCATACTATTTTCAACCCTTTCACATTGGAAATGTCATACCCTAGCAACATTTTCTCTTAAAAGCTTTGGGTATCTCAACGAGAGTGCTTATTTGGAACAATTACTTTGCTTCTAGATGAAAACCAAGTTTCGATCCTGAAACAACATAAAGAGAGGTGAAACAACATTTGTCTCATAGCATTAGCAGGCTAAATTCCTCACTACAATGAAGCCTTTGAACATTCCTCACTACAATGAAGCCTTTGAATGAGACAAAAATAAAACAACCACCATTATACCATGTATAGAGTTCCTCAATAGGGTATTCTATTATTTCCAATCTTACCCACTCCAATCAGCATCACTTGTTCATTATAATAGCACCCATTAGATGGAAGTGGAAGACTACATTCTTTTCAAATTGCGAAAATCCTCTCCTACCAGAACACTGAAACTTCCACCCATTTGATGGAATTGAAAGACTACATTCTTCAAATTATTGACATCCTCTCTTAACAAAACATTGAGGGTTTATATAAATTAAAGTATCGGTTGGCCCAAATGGTATGTTCAAACAGACCAAAAACATGACCAGACTAAACTGTACTCTAATAATGTGAGATAGAAATGGCTTTCTAACCAAATGCGTCACGTGAGAATCATGCGTTTCCCTTGACTGATTATGCCAACCGTAACTATGATAATAAAAACAATAAAAAGACTATAATTTCTCAAATCACGCTTTTCCATGGAACGGAAAGCTCGGCCTTTCCAAATAACATGACAATCATGCGTTTCACAGGATAACTCGGCCGCCATAGTTACAGTCAAAGAGTAACACAACTTAAAAAAGTTTGAGCATATCCGGATCATAAAAACGATGAGCAATAATTTAAGAAAATCTTGGGTATAGCAAATCAATATTGAATATTTTTAGTCAAAGAGATAGAGGATTTCAGACTATTCTTTTGAAGATCTTTATTTTTAGAGTACAACTTAAATTTTTTTAATTTTTAAGAAATAAATATTAAAATTAATTTTGATTCTTTACAAGCAAAGATTTAAAATTACTTTTAATACTTTGAAAATAAAAATTCAAAACTTTATTTGTGATGTTTGAAAAAGTAAGGTTTTAAGCTTATTTTTTATTTTTTAAAAACAAAGATTTATAATTACTTTTAATTGTTTTAAAACATTATTTGTGATGTTTGAAAAAGTAAAGTCTTAAAATAATTTTTGATTTTTTAAAAGTAAAAATCAAGATTATAGATCAAAGTGCACGGCCAAAAATGGAATAATGTCCCTTTAAATGAACTATCAATGAATTATTTTAAATTATTTAAGTGTTCTTGAGTAAAAACATTTTTTTTTAATAAAAAAAATTAATATAGCATCTTATTAATTTAAATATCTTTATAATGAGTTACTATAGTAATTTGAGATGATCTAATAATACTTTAGATAATTTATCAAATCATAACCTATATTATTTAAGAATATAAATATAATAAGTTTCTAAATTTTATTTTTTTATATAATTTGCTTAACCTATATTATTTAAGAATATGAATATAATAAGTTTTTAAATTTTCATTGATATATAATTTTGTATATTTATATACAAAAATATGTATAATATTTTTTTAATATATTTTAAATTATTTATTTTTTGTAATTTCAGATACTAATTTATTGAATTAAAATAGTAACATAGTAAAAAATACAACTCATAGTGGAATTTCTGCAAGAAAAACGCAATGGAAAGGGAGTTAAGACCTACCCTTTATGAGGATTTAGGTTGTTACAATCAAAGTGATCCTCCCCGTGGTAGGGAAAACAGATCATTATAATATTAAAATTAAAAGTATGAAAGGATAAAAACTGATAATAACTTATATGATAAACAGGGAAGCCTATACCCAAGATGACCATGTCAAAATATGAAAACATAAAACCCATGAAACTTGGACTTAAGGCTTGGACGGCGGCTCCTCCATGATAGGAACCGCAACGCCGGATTTGAGTTGTGAATTAGGTCCTCCAAGCATTGGGGGAGCGGTTGGGTTAACAAATGCTTGGCCATCATTTTTCCTGGGATTCTTAGCTTCACTGCTCATGTCTTCTTCACTATTGGTATATATACCTCGCTACTAAAGGGATTTCACTTGACTAAGAGTGGTCCAGTTTTCCAATACTCAGCCACAATGTTGGAAACTACTTTTCCGTACATAGTGCTTGTACTAATGGGCCTCAGAGGAGGGGGGGGGTTGTTCGATGTCCATGGGGACTGCAAAAGGAGTCGGGGGTTCATTATGAGAGCCTAGGAGATGGAGAATAAGTCGATCCAGTAGGTTTTTGATAACCCAAAAATTTTGGTTGTGGAGTATCGTCTAGTTTGTCGTGGAATGTGCATCAGTAAGCTCATCCTCTTAGTCATATAAGAGTTGGAAGAGAGAATCATGGATTTCAATGTCATAACCATTTGTGTTAGCTTGAGCTGTACAAATCTGTACGGGTTCGTTGTCATTGCTACGGACACCACATCCTCATCTAGGTGTGGCTTGTATTCCATGTCAAATTATCAGGTGGACCAAAGACGCCGAGAGATGAAGATTTTGAACATCGACAGAGAAGATGAGTGCAAGGGACTGGGAGCTAGAGAGTTTCTCAATCACCATGGACACTACAGAATAATCAGCATTCATAAGAGGGCTAGTGCAAGGTAATGCTGGTCGCTTATGACGTGTTCATTGCAATGGACTTCTGGAAAAACAAAAATATGAACGTCAAAAAGCAATATTAAAGGTACCTACACAACTTTTTGGAATATGGTGTAAGAATATGAAACGTGGAGAATAGGATTACCTTCCGAAATATATAACTTTTATTTATGGAAACTAAGCATAAATCCCAAAAAACAAGGTTCTTCTAAGGTTGGTATGTTATATTTTTCCCAAAAAATAATGAATATGTTTGCGTTGGTCAACTCATTTGGTATGCAAATGGTGAAATTTTGTGAAAAATTATATAGAGTTGTAGATAACAGGTGTGTCTAGTGCAGCGTTAATTTTCCATATTTATTTATGTTATATTTTTTATTTTTCAAATTAAGGAAGTTAGTAGCGCCCTAAAATGACAAGGTCGAGCATTGGTCCACCACATCTTGGTCTTAACATAGTCAACGAACGATATTTTTTTTTAGGATGTAGGTCTGTGTTTCTTATTCTATGGAATTTTTTCCATTTTCTAAATATGTGAGCCAATCAAAAGTTATAGCCGAAGCAAATAGCCTACCTTTTGTGTTAGATTGACGTTAGTCCATTTAAAATTAAATAAAAAATAGAAAAAGATAATGGATTAAAAAAAAATTACATATTCAGAATCTACAGATAGAGTTACACAAGTGTGTGAATTTTCATTAACAATGGACAAGCGTGGCATATGGAAAATCATGCACGAAAAAGGAGAAGTGATACAAAACAAGTTTTTATGTGATAAGATGGTCGAAACCACTTGGTTGGGAAACCCAAACCTAAAACCAAAGCAGCCATGTCATCCACCACGTTGGTTGGAAAAAAGGTGCTGCCAAAATTGTAAATTTAAATCATGCGCGCACGTAGTTTAAAACGCAATGCACGCATGTAGTTTAAAACACAACGCGCACGTACTAGAAGTGCGATCACACTACTTTGTGCACACGCACTAAAAGCATGATTGTGCTACTTTGTGCGCATGCGCTAAAAGTGCGATCGTGCTACTTTGTGCGCATGCCTTAAAGACATGTGCACACATTTGTTAAGTAAACACTTTGTTTTGATTTTATTTTCAAGCATTTGCAAGGGAATGATGATGATGAGGGGGATGATGACAATGATGATGATGAGGATGATAACCATTATGATGAGGAGGAGGATGATGACTATGATGATGATGAACAACGATGGTGATGAGGAGGATGAGGATCACGATGACTATGAGTATGATGATGATGATGATGATTACGATGATCAGGATGATGATGTTGATGATGACGATGATGATGACGAGGAGGATGCTAATGACTATGATGATGGACAATGATGCTGATGATGATGATGATGTTGATGAGGATGATAATGAGGATGACGATGTTGATGACGAATATGATGATGAGGATGAGGATGATGATGGCTATGATGACGACTATGATGATAAACAATGATGGTGATGATGATAAAGATGATGATGACGATGATGACAATGATGAGGAACAATGATGATGATGATGATGATTGTGATGATGATGATAAGGATGATTTCAATGATGATGATGAGGATGATTACTATGATGATGAGGATGAGGATGAGGATGATGACGACAGTGACAATCATGATGAAAAATGATGGTGATGATGATGATGAGGAGGAGGATGAGGATGAGGATGAGGATGATGACGACGACAATGAGGAACAATGACGATGACGATAGGTTTAGTTGAAACTTTACTTTTATTTTATTTTCAAGCATTTGCAATGGAATGATGATGATGAACAATGATGATGACGACGAGGAGGATGCTGATAATGATGTTCAGGATCATGATGAGGATGAGCATGATGAGGATGATGAGGATGATGAACAATGTTGGTAATTGTTCATGATGACAATGAAGATGATGAGGATGATGACAATGATGGTCATGATGACGATGACAATGATGGTCATGATGATGACGATGATGACGATGAGGATGAGGATGAGGATGAGGATGATGATGATGACGATGATGATGAGGAACAATGATGATGATGATTATGATGATGATGATAGGTTTAGTTGAAACTTTGCTTTAATTTTTTTTTGAAGAGTTTGCAATGGAATGATGATGATGAACAATGATGATGACGATGACGAGGATGAGGATGATGACTATGATGATGATGATGAGGATGATGATGATGATAATGAACAATGATGGTGATGATGATGACAATGATGAGGATGATGATGATGATAATGAACAATGACGGTGATGATGATGACGATGATGAGGATGATGATGAGGAGGATGATGATGATGATGATGATGATGATGATGGTGATGATTATGATGATGATGATCACGATGATGAACAATGTTGGTGATGATGATGATGAGGACGATGACAATGATGATGATGAGGATGATGACTATGATGATGATGAGGATGAGGATGATGATGATGATGACAATGATGATGAACAATTATGGTGACGATGATGATGATGATGATGATGACGAGGATGAGGATGATGATGATGATGACAATGATTAGGAACAATGATGATGATGATGATAGGTTTAGTTGAAACTTTTCTTTGATTTTATTTTCAAGCATTTGCAATGGAATGATGATGATGAACAATGATGATGATGAGGACGATGACGACAATGATGATGATTAGGAGGATGACTATGAGGATGATGATGATGATGATGATGATGATGACGATTATGATGATGATGATGATGATGATGATGACGATGAGGATGATGATGATGATGATGATGAACAATGTTGGCAATGATGATGATGAGGATGATGACAATGATGACAATGATCAAGATGAATATGATGACTATAATGATGATGAGGATGATGATGAGGATGATGATGAGAATGATGATGAACAATGATGGTGATGATGAATATGATGATGATGAGGACAGGGATGATGATGATGACTCCGATGATGAGGAACAATGATGACAATGATGATAGGTTTTGTTGAAACTTTGCTTTGATTTTATTTTCAACGATTTGCAATGGAATGATGAGAATGGACAATGATGAGGAGGAGGAGGAGGACGATGACAATTATGATGGTGAGGATGATGACTATGATGATGATGATTATGAGGATGATGATGATGAGTATGATGAGGATGATGAGGATGATGACGATGATGAAGAATGTTGGTGATGATGATGACGAGGATGATGGAAATGATGATGATGATGATGATTACTATGATGATGATGAGGATAAGGATGAGGATGATGAGGATGGTTACTATGATGATGATGATGATGAGGACAAGGATGAGGATGATGATGATGATGACGATGATGATGATGATGAACAATTATGGTGGTGATGATGATGATGATGATGATGATGATGGTGATGATGATGATGAGGATGAGGATGGTGATGATAGGTTTAGTTGAAAATTTTCTTTGATTTTGTTTTTAAGCATTTTCAAAGGAGTGACGATGATGACCATGACGATGATGATGATGAGGAGGAGGAGGAGGATGATGATGATCATGAGGATGAGGACGACAACGATGAAAATGATGACGAACAATGACGGTGATGATGATGATGATGATGTTGAGGAACAATGATGATGATAATAGGTTCAGTGTTGGAGGCCTCCCTAACCCTTCAGTAGCCATAGGCAAGGAGCCTAAGACCTCATAATGGCACCCATGGGCCAAAGAAGAAAGTAGTGGTGAAGACTATATTGTAAAAATACTTGAAGTAATCTCTTAGTATTTGCCAACCATATACCATAGAGAAAAGTCAAAGAGTTGTTCATGTTTAAGAGATACAATTTCTATCATATACCATAGCTAAATACACCCATCTTAAGTCTTCTGGGACAACTCAGATTATTTCTTTTGAAGTAACATTTCTTTTATCTGTTTTTCTAGAAATATAGTTCATGCCCAATATTTGTTGTGTTGGACCAATATCTCTCATTGAAAATTTACTTCCCAAGTACTTCAAAATTTTAATAATTCTCTTACCATTCCCAATAACTAGCATGTCATCCCGGACTGAGAGTGACCAAGTGTCCTTGAATGACATTTCCATGCAACTTGCAGCTCGACATAACTCAACAACCAGAGGTCGGATCGATGAGCCGTCGACTCCGTTGGTCTCCTGGAATGACATTACCTATAGAGATCCATCTCCATCGTTTTTGCATGGCCTAGTAACTCCATTGTGCATCGGTTTTGTAAACTAGGGTTTTGCTCAGTTTCCTTCAATGCAAATGTCGCATTGGTGGGTCAAATCTATAAAACCGTCCACCATTGTAGTCTTGGTGGTGTTCCCATGTCGGGATTGGCCATACACACCTATTGGAGCCAATGACATGTAATCTTGCTTCTCCATTTGGTTTTTCGCTCCCTAACCGAGAGTGACCAAGTGTCCTTGAATGACATTTTTATGCGACTTGCAACTCAACATAACTCAGCAACCAAAGGTCGCATTGATGAGTCGTCAACTCCGTTGGCCTCTTGGAATGCCATTACCTTTATAGGTCTCTCTCAACTATGTTTGCATGGCACAATGACTCCATTTTGCACCGGTTTTGTAAACTAGGGTTTTTCTCAGTTTCCTTCAATACAACTCTTGCATTGGTGGGTCAGCTCTCTAAAACCCTCCACCATGCCAGTATTGGTGGTTTTCACATGTCTAAATTGGCCATACACACCTGTCTAAGCTAATTTCATGCAATCTTGTTGCTCCTTTTGGTTTTTCATTCCTAGAATGAGAGTGACCAAGTGTCCCTGAATGACATTTTTATGCGACTTAAAACTCGACATAACTCAGCAACCGTAGGTTGGATCGATGATCCTTAGACTCCATTGGTCTCTTGTCATGCGATTACCTCTAGTGAACCCTCTCCACCACGTTTTCATGGCCGAGTGACTCCATTGTGCATCGGTTTCGTAAACTAGGGTTTTTCTTAGTTTCCTTCAATGCAACTCTCGCATTGGTGGGTAAACTCTGCAAAACCCTCCACCATGCTAGTCTTGGTGGTGTTCCCATGTCGAAATTGGCCATACAAACCTTTATTATCCAAGGACATGCAATCTTGTTGCTCTGTTTGGTTTTTCGCTCCCAGACCAAGAGTGACCAAGTGTCCCTAAACGACATTTTCATGTGACTTGCAACTCGACATAACTCAACAACCAGAGGTCAGATTGATGATCTGTCGACTCTGTTGGTCTCCTGGAATGACATTATCTCTAGTGGGCCCTCTCTACTAGATTTCCATCGCCCAGTGACTCCATTTTTCATGGGTTTCGTAAACTGGGGTTTTGCTCATTAGATTTATTGATGTCGTAATTTGTTGTAATAAGAGGTTCCAGATATGTTATATACTTGGAAAGAGTTCCCTAAAGGGATGTATCTCCATGTTGTTAACATACAATTGGACTAGGGTTTATTTTTTAGGTTTCCTTGTGATATTAGGATGAACATAAGTGAAATATTGGATCATAGTGACCACGTTCACACACATGTTGAGGAGAACAAATGAGCATAGTAACCACCTTGGCACACATATTTAGGATAAGCATTACAGAATTGTAACCACCTCTGACACATATGTCGAGGAGAATTAGGAATAAGAATATGTGGTACACAACTAGAGGAGGAATGCATTACATGATGAAACTTGGATATGAATGAGGACACTAGGGTTTATATATGTAAGTAAACCTTGGAGAAGGAGATATAATACTAGAGGAATTCATAGTTGTCTTCCAGAACCTATATCTCTTGCTATCAAGGAAAAGGAGGTATAATTAAGGTTCCAACCCTGTAGAAGATAAAAAGAAAAGAGATCATATCTTTGGTGATATTGCAGTCTTGTTCTTGTGTGATAGATGGAGGTTAGGGAAATACCATGGAAAACTTAACTTGATAAGTATCGAACTTCTTTTGATTTGTTTCTTAGAAGAAGATTTTTTTAAGTTTAGTTAATTTTCCATGGAGGTATTGGTGCTTGTGTTGATGCAATAGACAAATGCCTAGGGCTTGAGGAATCATCCTAGGATAGACATGTTGATGTCGAAACTGGTGCTATACTTGTCTGAAATTCCATGTGATTCTATGATGAAATATGATTAGGGTTTATAAACCCTAACGAGGAAAACAATTATAGTGTGGATACCTTAATGCATGCTATGGTTTCATGAACTACAATTGCATGCTATAACTAGGATTGAAAAGTTATGAGATGGAAGTAGGGTTTTATGACCTCTTTACAAGTTATGAGATGGAACTAGAATGTTATGGTATGTTATATGTTAGTATGGTATGGTATGGTATGTTGGTACATGGTATGATGTTAGTATCATAGATTATTGTAAGGTATGTACTATGATGTTAGTATTGTTTGGTATGGTATGCTATGCTAGTATGGTATGGTATGTTATAGGATGTTAGTAGGGTTTCATGAACTCTTTGTAGGTTATGATATGGAAGTAGAAACACATGTACATGTACAAATCATAAACCAACTAGGATTTCATGAACTACAAATGCATGCTATAATTTGGGTTGAGAAGTTATGAGATGGAAATAGGGATTTATGAACTCTTTAGAAGTTATGAGATGGAAGTTGAAACACATGTACATGTACAAATTGAAAACCAACTAGGTTTTTACGAGCTACAACTGCATGCTATAATTAGGGTTAAGAAGTTATGAGATGGAACTAGGGTTTTGTGACATCTTTAAAAGTTATGAGATGGAAGTAGAAACACATGTACATTTACAAATTGAAAACCAACTAGGGTTTTGTGAACTACAATTGCATGCTATAACTATTGTTGAGAAGTTATGAGATGGAACTAGGATTTTGTGACCTCTTTGAAATCTATGAGATGGAAGTAGAAACACATGTACATGTACAAATACTAAACCAACTAGGGTTTCATGAACTACAAGTTGCATGCTATATCTAGGGTTG
Organism: Pseudotsuga menziesii; assembly: GCA_001517045.1. Taxonomy (NCBI): domain Eukaryota; kingdom Viridiplantae; phylum Streptophyta; class Pinopsida; order Pinales; family Pinaceae; genus Pseudotsuga; species Pseudotsuga menziesii. The sequence goes on from LPNX010243981.1 coordinate 686,706, forward strand.
AGATGTTATGAGATGGAAATATAGATTATGAGCTATTTACAAGTTATGAGATGGAAAAGAGAAAAACACCTACGGTTTCATGAACTACCATTGCATGCTAGGGTTTTATGAAGTACAATCTCATTGAGACTTGCATACTAGGGTTTCATAAACTACAATTTTATACTAGGGTTTCATGAACTACAGTTGCATGCTATAGTTTCATGATCTACAATTGCATGCTATAACTAGGGTTGAGAAATTATGAGATGGAAGTAGAGATTTATGACCTCTTTACGAGTTATGAGATGGAACTAGAATGGTATGGTATGGTATGTTAGTACATGGTATGATGTTAGTATCATAGGGTATTGTAGGGTATGTACTATGATGTTAGTATTGCATGGTATGGTATGGTGTGCTAGTATGCTATGGTATGTTAGAATGGTATGATGTTAGTATGTCATAGTATGTTATAGTAGTTGGTAGGGTTTCATGAAATCTTTACAAGTTATGATATGGAAGTAGAAACACATGTACATGTACAAATCCTAAACCAACTAGGGTTTCATGAACTACAATTGCATGCTATAACTTGGGTTGAAAATGACCCTCTCCATCATGTTTTCATGGCCCAATGTGTCTAGATATCATTAAGAAAACACATGTTGCAGCATTAAGAAAACACTGTGTGTAGAGATCACGCCTTATATTATTTGTGTACTAAAATATAATCCAACAACCTACAAAATAAAAATAGGGTTCACAAATTGAGAAATGGAACTACAAACTAGGGTTTTCTGAACTCTTTAGGTTTAAAGATCAAATTAAATTGGTTAGTATCATTTAAGTAGAAACCAAAAGGCCATATAGCCCTAGGCTAAACTTACAAATTGAAAACCAACCAGGATTTCATGAACTACAAATTGCATATTATAACTAGGGTTCACAAGTTATGAGATGGAACTAGGGTTTTATGACCTCTTTAGGTATATAGAATTAGATTGGTTAGTATCATTTAAGTAGAAACCAAAAGGATCTATACCTAGGCTATGCACATAAATGAAATAATTTTAATGGGATTAATATGAACTACTTACTATTTCATATGTTCACAATTGCAAATACCAATGTATGCAAATGCTAGGGTAATTTTTAGAGAAGTTTAGGAGGTGAATCAACAATACTCAAATTTTCAAATTGTTACAATTGAATTATACCCTAGGTTATGAATTGAATTTATTTGTTATCCTAAACCCTAGCTAACACTATTGTAATTGATGGATAGTTACATGCTAGACTTGCCTGAAATGCTAACCCTAGCTAGACTTGCCTGAAATGCCATGTGCTTCTATGATGAAAGATGATTAGGGTTTATAAAACCTAACAAGGAAAACAATTATACTATGGATATTTAAATTTTAGCTTATATTATATTTATGATTGGGTAGATTCTAGCATTGGTTATGCATGCTAATTTCATATAATTTTAGCTTGAATTTGTTAAGTAAAATTTAATAGTGTTTATTTTGTTAGATATCCTAAGTGTAGACCTTTGGATAGGTCATCATGCACTTATGTCACTACTACATTTTGACCAAAAATCTGACGGCCATCATGTCGGATTTTCGACACTTCCCTGTCTCCTTTACGACACTTTGATTTTTTTTTAAGCGTCGGAAACTTGTCATCGGTTATCCGACACCTAGGTAACCATCAGTTAAGCGACACTTAAGTAACCATCGGTTAAATTTAAAGCGTCGGTTAAGCGACATAATATTTTCGATGGTAGTGAAATTTCTTTGAGAAAATAGCCTTCATGCCATCGGTTAAGCAACAAAAAGGCCGTCGGTTAAGCGACAGAGGTAAGGACTAAGCGTCGGTAAAGCGACATAGGAAACTATCAGTTAAGCGACGGAGATAACCAATAAGCGTTGGTGAAACGACATACATACCTGTCGGTTAAGCAACGGGAAAATCCATTAAGCGTCGGTTAAGCGACACCTACAGGCGTCGCTTAAGCAACGGTGTTGAATTTTTTTATTTTTTTTAAAAATCCCTGAAACAATATAATTCCTGTATCAGTATAATCCCTGACCTTGCCCATGTTTGAATCCTATCAATTCTTTGCAATATATGCAGCTCTGCCTAATATTGGCGGCCACACAAATAGTATACAACCAAGCACAAGACTACATAAAGATCAAAAGGACGGCATTTTCATTTGGCTATACTTCAACAGCACAACCTCTCATATTTCCTAATGGATGAGTAAAATCCAAATGTCTTTATGAATTCCATATCCTTATGCTGGATTAAACTTTGGAGAAGCATCATTCCTCTGTTGAGATTACCTTCTGGTTTGGCAGACAGCGGACCCACAAATTCACCCCAAAATATGATCATATTGGCACATATGGTAGGTGCCCTCCCGACTGAACAAAAATGCCCAAAAACTTCTTTATTTACTGCTGGAACACCTTACAGTTCTCATCAAACTGCCAGTCTGCATCTCAGAATTTCTTCTTGGATTATTAACTGAATTTTCCCAGTAGTCCCAGTATCTCCAATCTGCTTCGTTCAATCATGATTTTGGCCATTTTCTGGTGAGATCAATGGCTGGCCATATGTTCGACTGTTTCTAAACATACATTTACAGCCTTCTAACTGTAGACCCTCCAAACATACCATCCTCAATCTACTGGAAGCAAATGCACCCTACAGCTAGGAAGGATGCCTAAAAAATGCTCAAAATGCAAAAATCATTTTGAGGGGTAATGGGATACATGGTGTAAGATCGGCACCTGGATGATCTGTGGACTTGCACATTGTAGATGGCTTAGTGATTGCTTGACCATGACTGGGTGCCTACATGACATCCTTAGATGGATTCCATTCACCTTGCTCTATCACAACTTACAGCTTCACAGAGATGAGAGGTCCATCAAATGGATGTTAAGTCTGCCTTCTTGCATGGATCTACAGGAAGATATTTATATGAAACAACCTCCCACGTTTATTTAGGGCGACTCTAATCTTGTATGTCAATTGAAGAAATCTCTCTATGGATTCAAGCAAGTCCTGTGGGCTTGGTATGAGAAGGACGGTTTATTGATGCTGTTGTGATTTGTATGCAGTTGCACTAAGAACTTACTTCTCAATAGATATTATAATAATTTTGCTAAGGAATGCTTGATAGTTCACATTTCCTTGTGATAAGAGGATTTTAGGGATTCCCTTTTGTTAAGCTTCTTACTTTCGAAAGATATTAGTTTTCCATCGTGTATTAATACAACTACAATTCCAAATTCTAAGACATCACACTCAGCTACAAAAGGTTTAGAACAACCAGGTGTGGCTAGCATTGGCTTTAGGATTACTACCATTTTTAGTATTTCAAAGCATTCATCTACCTCTTTACTCCATTGAGAAGAGACCTTCTTGAGTAGATTTGATGCAGGAGCTGCAATATGGGAATAGTTGTTTATGAAACTTCAGTAGTATCTTGCTAATCCTAGAAATCCTGAGTTTTGATATTGTTTTTGGTCTAGGAAATTCAATGATAGACTTAATCTTGTTTGGGTCCACCCTAATGCCTTATTCAGAGATAATATGCCCAAAATATTCAAATTCTCTTCTCCCAAATGCCCATTTTGACATATTAGTGTAAATTTGATTTTCTTCCAATGTCCTAAAAACTTTCTCCACATGCCTAAGGTGCCCTTTCCACATGTCACTGTAGATAAGGATCACATTAAAGAAGATGAGCATAAAGTTCCTCAAGCATAGTTGGAATATATTATATTTCATTCAATGTTGTTGGTGCATTGCTCAAGTCTAATGACATCACATTAAACTGAAAATGACAAAATGTCCTTCATGGGTTCCGAAGGTTGTTTACTCCACATATTTTAACCATACACAGATATAGTACCATCCTAAACACATTTTTCTCCACATATTTAAACCATACACAGATCCAGTAGTATCCTGAACACAGATCAAACTTAGAGAAATATTGTATCCTGTGTAACTCATCTGACATTTCATCTATAAAGGGTATAGTTAATCTATTTTTGATGATGATCTTATTTAATCACCTGTAATTGATGGATAGTCTATATGACCTGGACTTTTTCCTTACTAAGATGTACAGAGAACTGAAAATCAAGGAATTACAAGGAACAGAGTCAAAAGGTCAACATGGAAATATGGCATGTGACACAATAGGGGATCTGCTACTTCTAGAAGCAACAGAAACTCTAAGACCTGAAAACCAAACTTCTCATAATGAATTATGATTTGACACCAAGGCTGCTCACCATAATGGGTATCTAAAATACGGTCAAATGTAATTTAAGAAAAAAACATTGGTCATATAAACCTTGAAAACAAAAACAGAGCAATAAAGAGGCATCCTCTTGAAAGAAAAACTGGACTAGGCCTTATACAGATCAGAAAGAATATGGGTTATGCATATTCCTTATTTCTCTCAGTCAATATATCATTCATAAGAAATGTACACACAGAAAGTACATATGTTAGCTACTCAAAATCTTCTGTAGTGACAGAAATTAAAATCATGCCAGGACTGACAGATGGACATGATACACTTGAGGGGTATTTTAACAGTTGAGCATTTTTCTTTCTCATGAGTCATAAATTTACCTATACACATTGATGTGCCTAAATGGTTGTGAATTGCAAAAATAAGAAACAAGCAAGCACACCAAAGGGACCAGCTCATATTACTTATTGTCATCAGAAAGTTCGTGAGAGCCATGATGGGTTAATTATTCAGAGAAACATGGCATTGTTCTTTTCAGGTGGAGATAGGAAAGAGTTGAAGCTAAGAGTCACTGGCCGAATCTGGAAAGAACAGTGAAGCATAAGCTTTCTCACATTTAGCTGGGGTATTAAGAAAAGTGTAGGTTATTTCTAGAAAGTAATACCTTCAGAATAAACAATCAAGACCTTACCTTCACTATCTCAGGTAAGTGACTTCACGACATTCACTTTGCATAAGGTAGACTAACTTCCCTGTAGTAATTCATAAAAGGGTTGGAAAGTAAATCAACCCACTTTCCCCACCCCTCATAAGCTTCATCCAAGTTTCAGATAAACAGCATGAACACTGAGAATCCATTAGTGAGATACAAACTAAATATGAAAACTCCCATTTGTAGATAAGGAAAGGAAGAAACAATGGACATGCTGTAGTGGCAAAAAGGATCAACAAAACGTGGAATTTCAGGGGAAATTCATGACAGACTGTATAGATTTACCTCTCTATCAACAGGGGGCTTGCCTGATTGGTAAAAGTGGGGTGCTGTTAATGCCACCATCAGGATTCAAGTCTCCCAGTGGCATGTGTCCACGTCCATCATGAGCCACTTTTGCATGTGCTTGTGCTAGTGCTAGTTCTTGTGCATGTGCTTGTTTTTGCAGTTAGTGCTAGTTCTTGTGCATGTGCTTGTTTTTGCAGTTGGTGTCAGATGAAAGTCCTAGGCAATTTTGTCTTAGCTGAAAGATTCCAATTTGGATATTGCAAGCTGACTACATTAATTCGAATACTCCCACATTAGGGAAGGGCAAACCTGGTACAATGAGAAAAAGGGAAACTAGTCAAAGAAAAACAAATTAACCCACTGAAGCTTACCCATCAGATAAGCACTATGAAAAAAAGAAACTAAGAAACTAATAGAAGGGATCTCCTTGGTTATGAATAACAAGAAAAAGGAAACTAGTCAAAGAAAAACAAGTTACCCCTATGAAGCTTACCGATCAGATAAGCACTATGAAAAAAAGAAACTAATAGAAGGGATCGCCATGGTTATGAATAACAATGGGATCAAAAGAGTGGCAAAACTATGTTCTTGTCAAAATTTGGATGAAACCGGCTTGAACTTGGATCACATTGATAACCAACAGCATTTGCCATTAGTTTTTTACAGTTCTGAGTTGGAGACTCATATCATACACACAATACAGGCACCAACAATAATGACTTGGGCGCTGAGCTTCACCAGTTCCGAAGCAAAATCAATTAGTGGTGGATAGTACACTCCCCATGGTCCAGGTCCACAATCATCATTTCCTTTATCATTCAAAAGTGGTTTCAGACTAAGAATGAAAATAAATGGAATCTGGACTAGTAATATCACCTGCCATCCAAGTAGGAGAGACTTTGTTTTGATGCAAACCAAAGTGTCATGTCACCTTGCTGCAGAAAGTAGGCAAAAGTTTCTTATCAATTATACAAAAACTCGACTGCCAGGCAAATCTACAATAGCATTTTCTAAATTAAACACTACAATTCATAGAATTTTCCATAGCCATCATTGCATAACAAATGCATGATTTAAATGCAAAATTAGAATGACAGGGCATACCCCTTTAAGTTTGAGGGCAGGAAATACTAATTTAATATTTAAAAAAATATCATGGTAAAATTGCCAACATTGGAACAAAAATACATTGTTAAATTTGCAAACAAAATCACAATACAAAGTTCAAATTAAAACTCAAAAACTAAATAAAATCTGTAAATTATTACTGTTTCAAAAACTCAACATTTCCCAACAAAATTTTGCTGGCATTAAGTTTTGTTATTGTTTTTGTTTTTGTATTTCTATTTTGGTGATGTATAGGGAGGACTTCCCAAATCCCCTCGCTTAGCTTTAGTAAATTTTGGGTTGGCCTCTTAGGTCTCACAATCCAAGGTATTACAGGCTACCCATATGAGGTCTGTTGTGCCATTTATTGCGTATAGTAGTGGGTCTAGCTGAGTTTCAGCTGCTCCACCTAGGCATTATTCTTATTGTATTATTTTTACCCTTGGAATCCTAGACATGTGACTTTTACTATAATAAAAATGCTTTTTGTTTTTGTAGCTAATAAAAGTCCACAACAACACTGTCAAAATCCAATCATAATATATAATTACTCTAAATAAAAAATCTTCATAACACAACAAGAACAGGTCTGCAAACAGAAACATAAAATAAGGTCTTTCTTCACCCTCTTGGTATTAATGTGTAAATTCGTAATAGATATGCTTGCCCTTCCTTCAACTTATTTTGCCTTGATGATGGATTTTGGTACTAATCAGAAATGTTGATACAAAAATGATAACTACTGTGGGAATCTAGTTGATGGCAATATCTTCCACTGAAATCTCACAACAAAAAAAGGTTTAAATGGTCCTAAAAATAGGAAGCTAGAAAAACTCATTGTTTCAAACCCAAAACATTAATTTTGACAAACTAATTATTTTTTTCTCAAAAATTATTGTAGAGAAACTAAATGATATCTCTCCACATTAATAGATGGCATCCCTAATAAACCTATCAATATAAATTAGTATGTATGATCAAAAAATAAAAATAAAAACAATTAACACAAATTTGCTAAATATTCAATAACATTAACTACAACTAATAAAACTAACCCTTGACTATATATTTAACCTTGTTGTAAAACAAAAAATCATACTACTTAGTAATATAAATACTAAATATCAAACGCAACCATTTTCTATAAATCTCCCAAGCTACTTTGATAAGTGTGTTTACTAAACAGAGTTCAAAATAAATAAATAAAATGGTTTTACTTATCTGTTGCACAGTATAATTATAAAACTAAATTTTTGTATATGAGTAATTAGATAATACAAGTGTCAATGTATGTATCTCCTTTCTCAATATTTACATAATTGAATTACTCAAACTTCGAATTAACCTACTTTCAAACTTTGAATTAACAAAGTATGATATGATATCAGTACTGATCTTATCTGTGGTTTGCAAATTGTAATTATTGTGTCTTTCATCACTCTTAACTTTTAAGAAAGAAATTGTTGGGTGAGTGGAAAGACATTGATGCGTGATAGTTTGTCAGACTGTTGCTGGGGTGAATTTGCTCATTGTTTCTTGTACTTGTTGATGTTGTCTTTTTTATTCTTTGTTTCTTGTACTTGTTGGCAAATCACTATGTCTACACCCATAATTGTTTTTAACTATGCAAATTTTCCAAGGAGACCATTCTTGATGGCGTTGAAGGAATTCAAAATAAGAGGCAGCCTATGCTAGAACTTAGAAGCTTCAGTCATAAAACAATATCTATAGGGAGAGTAGAAGCAACCAATGGAGTAAGATATGATTCTCCAACAGCTTTTTATAACCGCAAAACTGCAGAGCATGCAGCAACTCATGTTGCTCTTTATTAATTGGGAAAGGCAGCTAATGGAGCAGGAGACATCCCTAACCCAGTGTTTGAGTCAGGACTTTGTAAAAACCTACTTCAGGAGTATGCACAAAAGATGAACTTTCCAGTTCCTTCTTATTGCTGTGAAAAGGCAGGGGAGGGACATACTTCCATATTTATTTCTACTGTCGAGATTGCAGGGATTTCCTATGTAGGTGGTCCTGCAAAAAATAAAAAGACAACAGAAATTAAGGCTGCCCGAATGGCACTGTCAGCCATCCAAACACAGTATTGTTCCCAAGAATAATGCATGTCATCTACATGCATGGGAATGCTACTAACTCAGAAGATCACTGAACTGAAGTACTGACTACAATGCCCCCATTTATGCACTGCTCTGAGTAAAACTGCTTTGAGGACCTATGCAAGACAACTCTGGAAATCAAGATATGTGACCATTTACTAAGTCTGGTCAAAGCACTCACAAACCGATGATACTGGTAACTGAATCCACCAATGATGTGTCCATGAACAATTGATGTCTAATCCATTGCTGATGTCTATGGACCATTCATGCTGAATCAATCAAGATGAACTTTGGAGAACTTCATCCTGATCATAAAATATGAGCCTGCTGGAACTTAACACTGAATATGGCTAGGGTAAATTCACTGTTAACAGGTTGCAACATTGGATTCCTCACACCTTGGTCTCTGCAAGGGTCAAGTTAAGACAAGGTGAAGGGGTAAATTAACCTGAAATGCTTCTAGAAGCGAATGCAGGAGTCCTGCCAGAACCAAATGAAGGGGTACTCTCGGTGGTAAATGAAGATGTAGTATTTGAACCAAATGTTACACCTGAGCCAAATGAAGGTACAGTTCTTGAGCTAGATTGAGGAATGCTGGTTATACCAAACGAGGGAGATGTACTAGAATTAAACTGCAGAGTGGTGCTCAACCCAAATGAAGGAGAGGTGTTTGAACCAAACTGAGAGCTGCTTCCCAATCCAAATGAAGTACTACTGCTAGAAGAGAAGCTAGAGGTACCAGTAGAACCTACCGAAGGGCTACTGGAAGCACCAAATGTAGTTGTGGTGCCAGACCCAGATGCAGGAGTACTAGTAGAAGCAAATTGAGATGTGCTACTATTGCTGAGGCCAAAAGAAGGTACACTGAAGGAGCCTGATGAACTGGGTGCAGTTAAGCCAAACAAGCTACCTGAAGCACTAGAAGCTGAAGCAGACAGAGTTGACCCAAACAGAGAAGTGCTTGTGTTCCCACATAAAGTACTACTTGAAAATAAAGATGCTGATGGCGGTGAACTAGAAAGAGAAGGCATGTTTGCAGAACTCCCAAATGCAAATGGAGCTGAGGTGGTAGCCGTAGTAGAACTTGATGCCTACCCAAACAGAGATCCTGCAAAAGCAGATTGAGTATTGGGCAAGAGACTACTTGTAGAAGCTGAAATTGCAGCTGTGCTGGATAGAGTGCTTGAAGTACCATCAGTTACTCCTAAAAGAGATGGGGAAGGAGAGACAGCACTGGTTTTCAGTTCATTTTGGGATTTTACTGTGAAATTTGCACCACTGGTAGAGCTTTTAAATGAATGGTATTCACCTATAACAGATGATGGTTCAACCTGTTGACTTGTTTCAGGGTTTCTCAATTTCGAATCTGTCTTTGCAATAGCAGATGCAGCACTGCTCTTTCCAAAAAATGAAAATGGAACTGAATTCATACAGTTTGTCTCGGAGATAGAACCACCAAATAATGGGAATCCCACAGAAGTTGCAGCAGCAGTGGTTGATGTAGAGAACATACTGCCTGAACTGGAGAAAGTGGGTGAACTCCCTGCTGACATGCACAAGTGGTTACTAGAATATAAATACATGTTAAAGCTTCAAATATAAATACATGGTAAAGCTTCAAATAGTCCCAAAGGTCTCTCCAAGTAAAAATGTTTTTCATTTTGGCCATACAGGGGAGCTATCACAGCTGGCAAATATATGGCAAAGAGCATAGTGTGAAGGAAAGGGTGGTTATTCTTAAGGCATAGTGCATGGCTGTCTTTAATTTTATCATTGCTCCAGGCAGGTCTGTGGAAAGTCTCTGAGAAAGATCCCAGTTTCAAGAGAGGACACATTTTGGATAGAGCAGACATCTAAAGATACTTCATGACTCACACTTTGTGAGCAGTTAGTTTTTTGTGTATTGAAGGATGGGAAATCAAGTGTTTTGCTGAAAATATTGACATCCCTTTTGAGCATGCATGTTGGGGCACTGCGAATATTAATGTGTACTGCGAACCTCATTTCGAATCTCATAGAAAAATTTGAATTCGAACCGAATTTCAAGGTTGTCGAACTAGAATTCGAACCCAAACAATATGACATAGCTCATAGTTCATGGACATGATCAAGACAACAATGCAGCAGATATGGCATCCTATGTTTCAAACTCTCGAGTCTCAACCCATCTAGTTAATATAACCATCTGGAAAGCAAGAAAGATCATACATGATTCCCTCCTTAAATGTTCTGAGCTTTTGATGTTATGAGAAGGGCAAGGCCACTAATTGCTCCTTTACTGTTTTTTCTACAAGTTTGTTTTAGATTTAGCCATGCTGAAAGAAAAACGGTTGACAGGTGCTAGCTAGTAAGCCACAACAAGAGAGTAAATTCTAAAAACGTGTTCAAGATACATCAAGGCATCAAGGAAGAGGACGTTTGACTTTTAAGGAGAAAGCTACAAGCTTTAGAGAATAAACAATTGAAGAGGAAGAGGACAATGGAAATGGCATGAAAATCAAAGTGAATGCACAACAAATGTTATATAGCCTCAACTAGGAGAAAGTTAGGTATAATCTAGACTGAGGAACCTTGCATTAGGCCTATACAATCCAGAGTGAATGATGGTAGAACCATCTTAATGACTATTGCAATGTGACACTGAGGTCTAGCTAGTGCTCCTGCATTGGATAGATAACCTGATAACTAGAGATACATCTAATCTATATTTGAACTAATAAGCAATTGGTACATAGAATTCATTTCTTAAGCCAATCACTCTATGCTGCTATTGAATTATTCATGGTCATATTCTGACTAGGTAGTTTTACGTAGTGATATTTCCAAAGAGGTGCTTCTTCCTAGTGGATTTGTGGATGAGAATATGAAAAGAGCAGATTTGATGACAGTTGCAATGTCTCTTTGTATGTAAATTCTTCTATTGATTGACATATTATAGTTGCAATATAAAGAAACAAGTAGTAGATGCCCCTCTGATATAGCTTGAGAAAGCCATATGATTTAAAAGACTTTATTTGGCCACCATAGTGCATCCATAATGTTCCAGAAGATTTCCGGGAAAGAACACCTTTAGAAACTATTAATACCTTTAACATTTTAATAATTAATGCTTCTAAATTTCTATATGAACAACCATCGTTATATTGGCTTGGAGACTGCCGTGGAATTTTTTCAAGGTTTATGGGAGCAACCCCTGTATCTTGCATCTTGATGAGAAGACTGAAATGTTTGGGATTTCTTCTTTTCAGCTTTTCCTATAACTATACCTTACAGTCTTACATAAGCTACAACTAAAGATAGGAATAAGATGTGATGTAACTTGTAAGCCATATCAACATTGTATGACAGTTTTGAACTTGAGCACGTTGTTTTCTCACCTTACATAAGACATACTCAGGACCGGCAGAAAGCATCCAACGTTGTGTCTCACCATCTTTTGGAATAGTTTTTCCTGCTCAATATTCAATTCCAGCACAAAAATGAGTCGATGTTCAATACCAACTATATCAACAAGACTTGTTATTGTAATTTTTAAGCATGCAGTTTATTAGAATTACAAAAAGCATGTTATGGTATGTAACAAATACAGAAAAAAGCAAATGGCAGCCTGAGAATAAGGCAAAATATTAAGTGACCATGAATCATAAACCATTATACCTCATATCAATAGCCTTTAAACCCCACTGGTAGTACCTTTACCTTAAACACGCCTTACACTACGACTTTGACTTGTAGTTTTCCAATCAACTCACCCTACTACTATAGCCATAGAACAACAACACTTAGAAATAAAAAAAAGAGGTGCAGTTTATGTTGGCAACTTGGAATGACGGAGTTTGGGGAAAGTTTTAATAGAGACACAGGTGTAAGATCTACCCTTGAGCATAACATCATTCATTTCATATCTGGGTTATTCGAGAGTGTATACCCCGCAGAAAAGAGTGAACTATGTCAAGGCCAGATAATATTGATCTCCATAGATTTGCTGGCTTCTTATCTGTCAGTTCTAGCTAGCTAGCTTGCAATGCACAAGGGTAATACAAACACAGGGTAGTGAAATAAAAGATGATTACCTTAAATATGGTCTGATATCCACGGCCATTGGTTTTTGAAGACCTAAATCTTGCTCTGGTGCAGTGATAGTGGATGAATGAGAAGCCGATGTGGATCGATCCGGCGCCCCCTTTCGAGGACAAGTCGGGGTTTCAATTTTGCAGAGGCAAGAAAGACCCTAGAAAAATCACGGGACAGAAAGGCCGGTGTACCATTTTTATTTTTTTTATTTTTTTTTAATCTAAAGGCGCCGTCGCTTAAGCGATGCCTACTATTTGTTAGAGGATTTCAACAAAGTTTGTTGTGTGAGGGTGTACCATTTTATTTAATTTTTTTTATTTTAAGTTTCCACTCACTCAAGGAGCCATCACTTAAGCGACACTTATGAGCCTATCCATCGCTTAAGCGACGCTTATGACCACAATTTAAAAAAAAAATTAACTTTGTGATTTTTGGTAGGTTTAAAAGAAAAAATCCACGCGCCGTCGGAAGTAACCGTCGGATTTTGGATCGAAATGTAGTAGTGTGTAGGTGATCAAGATGATGACTAAGGAAAATCCTCTAAACTAAAAGGAACTTGCTAGCCAAAATGACCCTTCAAATCATGATTGTACACCCAAAGAGAACATGTCCCTACCAAAGGAAGGATCAATAGGGATGACAAGATAAGAAGTGAGTGGGTAAGATAGGAAGTGAAGGAAGTGACCTTAGGCTATGATAGGTGGGTAAGAAGGCTATTAGGGCTACCCTAAATAGGATATTACCTATTAGGGTTTCCTCATTGATTATAAATACTAGGTTATGCATGCTAACCTTTAAATTTCAGTTAGGGTTAGGGTTTCCTCGTTGATTATAAACCCTAGGTTATGCATGTTAAACCTTAAATCATTAAAATTGTAAGAAGTACAATAGGTTGTTAAAATTGCAAGTGCTCAATAGATCGTTATAGAAGACACATATTCATGAACTTGTTTCATTTTTTATTTGTCAAGGAAGAATAATTTTTATGGGACATTATTATTATGGGATGTTTTCATTTCAATTATGCACGTGGTTGAAGCATGTTAGTGGTGTTGATGGGACATTATCATCATATCATACAAATTCAACCTCTTTTGCAACCAACATAAAAGTATTCCCAGCCAAGCATTTAGCATTATGACAGTCCTATATTTCACTTTTTAGCTTGTCAAGACAAAGCTACAATATTTTTAAGTAAACATCAGTGATAAACAATTTTATAAGTGACAAGTTTCCAAGCCAATGGGACTGTTAAACCAAATCAAATTTCTAGTCATGTAAACTGTCTTATGACAGTCCAAGATGTAATTTCCAGTCAAGTAAAATGTCTTATGACAGTCCAGTATGTAATTTCCAGTCAAGTAGTGATGATAAGAAGTATATTCACTTGGATTTTGATGACACAATGACTTACAAGCAATTCAAGGAATTTTCTAGTATTTTACCAAGTTATGAATGTTTATATACCGCTGTAAAATTTGTTTAAGTATGGCTAGGAATGATTGTTTATATACAATCCCTTTAGGGTGTCTTTGTGCCACTTTAAATTGGGTTATGGACAAATTTGAGGTGATGCATTAGTGAGTGGGTAAGATAGGAACACAAGGAAGTGACCTTAGGATATGATAGGTGGGTAAGAAGGCTATTAGGGTTTCCCTAAATAGTATATTACATTGAAGAAGTTAGGGAAGCTTAGGATGCGTTAGTGGTTTTCTAGGGATGTCCAAAATGGATATCACAGTCAAAGATATAGAGAGAGTTGTGGGGGTCTAAGTAGTGTGGAAATGAAAGGAATACGCCTTTCTTTAGAGAGAGGGAAAGGTAGGAGTCTAGGGAATTGGTTTTAGAAAGGGTTAGGCTAGAATAGAATGGCTTAGGTGTGTGTCGTGGCTGCCTAATAGGTAGTATTATAGTCTAGTTTGATAGACAGTCCTAGGGTTAGTCAAGGTTAGAAAATGGAGTAAAAGGCCGAAGGTTACAATTACTATGGAAATACGAAAGGAAAACAAGTGCTTTCTATTACAATTTGGACAATGAATAAGCTTGTAGGTGTTAGCACGTTGGTTCAATATGTGTTAGGGTTCTATAGGAGTTAGAGTTCAATTATCATTTTTTTTGTACACGTTTATTCATTTGTGTATTTTTTTGTTAACTAAGCTATGGTGTTAAAAATTTTATGCATTTTAGTGTGAACATATGGAATTTATTGCTTTGTCAACAATAAGTATTGCAAGCGCATCAACTGTAAACTAATACTACATTAGACATAATGTATGCAAATTTATCATAAAAGGAAAAGTAATATAAAGAAGTACAAAATGATATATTAATATACAAAAATTTCCAATCATATACAAAATATGGCAACTCATGCGAAAAGGCCAACTCGTGTTGTATACAAAATATGGAAACTTGTGCCCTATACAAAATATGGCAACTCGTGCCCTATACAAAATATGGAAACTCATGCCAAAATGCCACATCATGGCTAGTGTACATAGGAGGGTCTCTCAATCCTCCTTCCCATGCTCAGAGTTGTCAAGTGCAACTCCAAAATCGATCTTCCTCTTCTTCGAGCTAGAGGAAGCTCGATTCTTCTGGTCGCTTTGACCACCTCCCCTTAGGTTCTGAAATGACAACAATCAAATGTCAACTCCTATGGGAAATTATACAAGTATAAAACACAATTTAAATATGAAAATTACGTTTTCAAATTTTAAATAGCTCACCTGAGACGAGACTATAAGTGGTGAGTAGGCTACCCTCCTCTGTGATCCAATTCTCTCGGCAATGCCACCCTACAACATTTAAAGATTAAAATAACTCATACAATTTACTCCTATGTTAATTTTCGTTAATATTGCATGATATTTTCATAAACTAATCAATCTCACCATGAACACAATAGGTTGGTCCTGGGGGCTAGTAGGTGGAGCAGTGGGTTGTACATCTTGATCCGATGCTAGGGTGGATGACTTAGTGGACGATGTAGCCACATCGATGTTGGCTACAACACTAGGGGGAATGGTGGGAGAGGGCGTGGACTGGAGTGGTCAAAGTGGTGATGGATGGCGATAAATGCCAACTGGCTGTAGAATGGAATGGACCACCCTGGAAGAGGAAATGAGGGTGGTGGGGGAATATGGGGGAGGGGGATGAGGTCTAGGAAGGGGTGGAGGGATGGGTGAATGTGGATGGATGGTGTATCGTGGCCGGAGGGGGGAGGGTGGAAACATGGGAAATTGCAAGCGAGGTGGTGGATGGGTGGGGTAGGGGGAAGGGAGCGAAGGCTGTGACGAAGAAGGGGGGGATGGATGGAAGTGTAGTGGTGGATGGGAGGCAAGGGATGGATGGAACGGGGTGGGGAGGGATGCAGGGAAAGGGACATGTATGCTAGGGGATACACCTTGCATATATGGTGGGAAAAAGGAATTCGGTGGAGAGATAGTGAAACTGACATGCTTATGTTGTGGGACCTACATACATATTCATGGCATCATGTATTAGTACATAAAAAATACAACTATACAAATCTAAGCCATAAAAACTAAAATTAAATTTATACTTTATTACAAGATACCTTCTCAGGAGGGGATCTACTGATCCCCGGTGGGGATGGCTAGTCACTCAATCCTATGAAAACCTATTCATTTGCACAAAAATATTTATATTCAATTAGTAAATATTAACTAAATATGGGCCGACAATTTAAAAAAATATGTGACAATTGACAAGAAATAATTTAGTGATACAATAGGAGACACAAATCAATCGAGTGACATAACCTCAATGATATGATAGTGATAATAATAGTCCCAAACTCGCATAATAATTTTTCTTTTAATTTATGATTTTGAGGGATGTTACATTTTTCTCTATTTTAGAGAATATCCACAAAGTTTATGGGCTTAATCCTTAGACTTTTTCGTCGATCCTTGAAATGATATTCAAAAATCATATGCTTGTCTTGCGCAATATGAAAGGATGGAAGGGGGAGCTGGATGTAAGTGTGGTAGTGGGTGGGAGGCAAATGATGAATGGAATAGGGTGGGGAGGATGCAGGGAAATGGACATGTATACCATGGGATACACCTTGCATATATGGTGGGAAAAAGGAAGTCGGTGGAGAGATAGTGACACTAACGTGCTTATGTTGTGGGACCTACATACATATTCATGGCATCATGTATTAGTACATAAAAAATACAGCTATAGAAATCTAAGCCATAAAAACTAAAATTAAATTTATACTTTATTATAGGATACCTTCTCAGGGGGGGATCTGCTGATCCCCGGTGGGGATGGCTGGTCACTCAATCCTATGAAAACCTTTTCATTTGCACAAAAATATTTATATTCAATTAGTAAATATTAACTAAATATGGGCTGACAATTTAAATAAATATGTGACAATTGACAAGAAATAATTTAGTGATACAATAGGAGACACAAATCATTCAAGTGACATAACCTCAATGATATTATAGTGATAATAAAAGTCCCAAACTTGCATAATAATTTTTCTTTTAATTTATGATTTTGAGGGATGTTACATTTTTCTCTATTTTAGAGAATATCCAAAAAGTTTATGGGATTAATCCTTAGACTTTTTCGTTGATCCTTGAAATGATATTCAAAAATCATATGCTTGTCTTGTGCAAGATGAAAGGATAGATGATTTGTAGGGTAAGTGTTTGTCATATTTTCCCTAACTATATCTTTGAAAATTATATCCATTATTCATGCTAAAGTTTATTTATGTACGAAGTAGTTGACTAGTTAGCCCTAGTAAACCTTGCTTATGCTTCATTTCCTTTCTGGTCTAGAGAGTTGAAATGGCTATGAGTTGTCTTCTCCTCCTATTTCAAACCTAATTTTTTAAGGTATCCTAATTGAGAATACCCTTCTTAGTACATTTTCTTCTAAGTTTCTATTATAGGTAGCATATTGAGCAGATAATTTTATTTTCACATATTCAATTCTTGACAATACAACTAAGACCCAATTCATTAATTACCAACTTAATTATCTAACCCATCATCTTGGTGCATCTCCATGTAAATTTTTTCCACATAATTGTTTTCTAGGTCCCTCATTTTTTCACCAATGTCAAACACACTTCCTAGCTTGTGACCAATTAAGGTTAGAGAACATTTCATCCATTTTTGAAGGAATTGAATGAATTTTAAGATAGTGTGGTAGAATATTTTTTTCCCTCATGACCTTGTTAGAAAAATAGGATCGCTGAGCAATAACAATAAACACGATGCAAATATTAAAATAAATTACAAGAGAAACACATATCTTGGATGACAAGATTAACTACTAACATTAAATTTAATTACTGAAAGAAAACTACCTGTGTGTATGGTTCCGGAATGTCCTCTATGGCTTCCATGGCTCCATTAAGGTTGAAGGAACCAGCATCCTCCCACCCGTGTGTTGGAGACTCGACAATGAATAGTTGTACATTAAGAAAATCAAGTCATCAACATCTGATTCTAAGTTAAATTTATTAGAAATTATGACATTTAATAAAAAAAATAGCTAACTTGGTGTAGGTAGCTCTCTGTGCCATGCTCCTGTGTGGGAACCTGGCATGGATTCCCACAATGAGAACACTGATGTGGCACTGGTCTCGTCGAGATGGATGGATCCACCTGGATACCACCTATATCTTCTCTCCCTCGCCCACCACTAGTAGACCATGTAGAAGTGTGTCTCTCGGCAGGGGCGGTCCTGCTCACTCTAAGAGGACATAGCCACAAATGTGCTATGCCTAAGAAGGTGTCATGTGGCACATCTAATGGAATCATGGATCTCATCTAGCCTACTACCTAACCCTGGCGGTTGAGGAGGCGGGTTTGGCTCTTGCCTAGGTGCAAGAGGTCCTCTGAGTGGGTTCCAATGGGCATGTGGTCGATCTTGGGATGAGCCAAAACCAACACCCTAGAACTCGGTGATGTATAAGTAGTTCACATGGAACCCTAACACAAACTCAGCCAACAGTTTCCTGAGAAAATAGCGTGCGACCTCGAGATTGTTCCATGGAGGCTTGTCAAAAACCATGAACCATCTCTTCCTCTAGTTTTCTCTCCATGGATGGTAATTACACCAGTCCATGCAAACTCACATCTTCCTCACATATGGAGGCTCTCCTATTCTAGGATTTGTAAATTTTATCCATAATTGGGATTTTGTGATATTCAGGTTTTTTATATCCTCTTTGGATATACCAGTGCTATAATGCTCTCTCATTCAAGCCCTATATTCTCTCAAAATAGTTATCTCACTATGGGAAATGTTGATAGATTCTATAATGTTTTTTATTGATGTGGCGAGGGAAACCCGAGAGGGTTCCCTCGTGTTATTCAATTCATCACTCAAAATTCTTAATTGGTTTAAATCCCCATGTAATTCATCTTCGGGGTTTTGTTCTTCATTTAATTCGTGGTTTTATTCATTTAATTTGGGGTTTGGGTCCTCTATTTTGTTTGTTTCATTCCTTTCTTGGGATTGTTCATTGGTATTTGTCATTGTGGTTAGGTAATTTATACCTACAGTATCAATTTTTTCCCCTTTCAATTGATTTTCAAGTATTTTTAATTTTGTATTTTATTTTAAAAATGATCAAAACAATGAAAGAAACAAAAAAAATTGCATTCCTACTCTATTTACCTTACTCCAACATCATTTTAGTTGATTTGCACAAGTCCGTTGGGCTCCTAAGGGGTCGGTTTCGTCTCTTTGGGGGTCGTTGTCTCCTGCTTACACGCTCGCAAGTGGCTATAAAAGAAAAAACAATGCCCATTGTTTTTTTCTAAAACACAGGGATGCATGCACGTCCTTGTTTGTGATCACGCCCAACACATGTGCACGTCCACACGTCTGTGCACACATAGGCATGCGAACGCATCCACATGCACGTGCATGCTCCCATTTCCCATGCTGGAAACCTGACATGGAGGTTCACCACTACTGAAGCGGGAGCACATGTGTGTATCTAGAAGGTGCATGCATGTTGTCGATTAGGTCCCCTCGCACGCTCCCATTGCATTATATTGTGGTAGCGGGTTCTTATGGGTGTCAAAGATTACACAGGAGGGAGAAAATGAGGTGAAAGAAAATCTACAAACCTCCCAAAAGAGGGAGGAACAAATCTAGAGGCACCATTACTCTGCATGGAGAAGTGAAGTACCAAGTGATGGAGGGGAGGTCACCTCTCATCATGAGTTTGGAAAACCCGTGTCGATTGAGGTGGAGGCCATCCCAAGACATTTAAGAGGGCACTGAAGTGATGTCATATGAGTGACGTTAGGGACAACTATGTGTCCTGACAATTGCTCCCTCCTATCATGATGACATGTGACCATCCGCATCTGGGTATATATTTTAAATTAATATTTTTATATGTTTTTTAATATATATATATATATATCAATATTTTTAATATTTTTTAACAATATCAAATATATATAAATATAAATAAGAGTCACTATATGACAATGTTTCCAGTTATTGTTTAGAGATTGTTTTGAAATTTTGAAATTTATATTTTTTATTTTATTATGTCGATAGATGCATTTATTTGAGATTTAGGGTGGACTACGACCTATGCTTTTTCATCTATGGACGAGGATGAGGCAAGTGTACTATTGAGATTAATTCTATGGCAGTTGTTCAAAATTTGAAATAAGCAATTATAAAAAAAGGGAATATAAAAAATAACTGGTAGCTAACATATGAATGGATAATGGGTAGAAATGCATGGATAACTCATTGTTGATGAATGGATAACCAACAATTCATTGTAGATAACTAGAATAATGTGAGATAAAAAGAGAAGGAATATAAAAAATAACTGATAGTTGATAAATGGATAACATGAAGAATGCCAATGATAACATGTAGCTAGGCATGGACAACTCATAGCTCAACCCATTTAACTAAAAGAATATGACGTTAAAATTATTTCCAAATTTTCTTCCATTCCATAACTATTTTTCACCCATTTGATCCTCGTCGAGGTGTTCCAACCACAAACTATGTGGTTGTGCTAGTATTGTTTTTTTTTTTGTAAATAAAGATATTATATTACATCAACAGTGGATCATTACAAAGAAGAATTACAAAACATGTCCTTCAAACAGTTGGCGTGTTTTTTAACACAGCACAACATTAGGCCCGATACAGAAAACATTCGGTCCCTAGGGGGGCACCCGAGCAGGGACTTCAGCGCGAATGAGGGCCATGAAATTCAGTAACAGAGATTGGGCTAACCCAGGAGTAGGGCGTGATCTTCTCAAAATGATCAGCATCAGATAGGTCATATTTACTAGCTGAGATAAAACTGAGATGGACATCAATCCTTACAAGCCAAGTTAATAGCTGAGAAAACAAAAGAACACAGGGAATAAAACCATTTTCTTAAAGGCCGAGGTCAGACTAGACATCGTTGCTTGAGCCAGGACGGAAGCAGAGCATGGGGGGACTGCATCATGCTGAGTGGGAGGATTGAAACTCTTGCGCTCTTTTTCGCACCTACCACACCGAGCACATAGATGCGCAAATTCCTCAGAGCCTTTACCCGCAGTGTAGAAAGTGACCACGACCCTAGAAGCAATGATGTCCACCTTCTGGTGGATTAGGTGGCATTCCCCATTGTGAGATTTCCAGGATTTAATGGGTTCCTCATCACCTTCTTGTTTTGCTTCCCATTCCATGTAAGAGTGACCAACCATCTCCATATTGACCTAGTATTGCATCAGGAGACAATCATAAGCAGCCACATGAGCAGCAGTGGATCCTGGGTCCAAAACCCATTCCTCCACCTCATAGTGAAGGTCTTCCTTAGGCATATTTTTTATGGTATGCCAGAGGTCCTCGTCCTTTTTCTCAAATTCTAGGTGAATGTTCAGAGGAATATGGTCTTTGAAGTATTCAGCCTCTTCTTGGGCTTGGAGTTGCACCCTCGTGGCCCTGTGGGGATTCTTCATGTTACCCTGCTCAGTCAAGGAATCACCATGGGGACTTACCCTTGTCCATCAAATGTTTTGGAGCCATATTCCAAAGGAAGGGGAGCAGGGTGAGCACAAAGGCTAAGGAGGATATAGTGAGACACAAACAAGCGAGGAGGAGGGGACATGAGGAAAACCAGAGACACCAAAAGACTGAGAGCGTGCCTGAGCGATGGAAGACGGATGATCAGAGGGGCACAAAATAAAAAGGAAAAGGAGGCATGATTACCTGGCCAGGTTTGTACCTTGAAAACATCATGGAGATTATCCAGAAGACCTCCCTCGTACTCTTTCCCATGGTAGAACCCATGCAAAAAATAAATGCCCAGTTGATTTGTCTGTCACTCCATGCCCCATCTGTCCTTTCACGTTCAGCACCAACGAGAAAAATAATGACCAAGGACATCCACCATTGGATTCGCTCACTTTCTAGACTGATTTGGCCAAGCCAATTAATGGAGGCCTATTGTAGCATGCTCATGTCGTCTGTCACCACCCGCCACCGTAGTGTTCAGGTGTGCCATCTGTGTCCCTCCCTCAAAATCATGAACTGCCACCTGTCTGTAGTGTTGGGCCCAAGCTTCGGTAGCAAAGTTCTTGAGAGGGCCCCATCGGTGTGCCAAATCACCGTCCACACTTGCATTTGCAAGGAGTTTTGTGGCCTTGTTGGCATCCCTTCTGATGTGGCTAAAGGAGACAACTGAATGGGCAAGGAGCAGATCATGGAGGGAGTCGAGGTGACTAGCAAGCCTCCAAATGGTGGAAACTTTTCTGCTGATGTGGCCATTCGCTAATCATTTCACCAACTGGATCATGATGTTCGAATCTCTCTCAATTAGAGAGGGGAAGCAACCTCCATGAACCAGGCATTCTAGGCCTTGAATCAGTCCCTCGAGCTCAGTGGAATTTTTGGTATCCTGGATGATGGCTCCCAGAAAAATGAAAAGGATCCGCTCTTGGTAGTCTCTACATAATCCACCATAGCAAGCGTCTCCTAGGTTCCTCCTGGAGGCCCCATCAAAGCTGAGCTTGAAAAACTGTGGGGGAGGAGCCGACCAAAAGTTTGGGCTAGAAGGTTTAATGATCTTGTCGCACCAATCGAACCCTACCATCTGAATTTTGTCAATCACCCATAATTTCGTAATGTGAGTTTCATCTCCTGGGATAAGCTTGTCCTCGTTGTTCCATTGCATGCTTATAATGGAGGAGAAGAGGTTGTCCTTCACTGTCTCCCAGACCTTCTCAGTGTTGTTGCTCTTATCCCAAAAGATTATCCCATTCCTTTCCTTCCATAGGAACCACATGGTCAGTCCTGGTAAGGCATTCCATATATTCCTGATGATTCTCTTTTTGAATGCTTTATGATTCCATTCCATTAGGGTTCTAACCAGCTAAGTTCTCTGCTTATCACTTCTTCAAAATCCAATGTCCCCCTTGTCCCAAATGGCTGAAGCAAAAGGGCAGCAATCGAGAAGGTGGCTCGTGGTTTCTTCCACTTGGGAGAACATGCATCATTGGGATGGTCCTTGGACACCTCGCTTCTAGAGATTCTAATAGGTGAGGATACGTCCCTGGACCACAAGCCAAGCAAAGAGGCCTACCTTGGGCCATAGATTCATGGTCCAGATATTCTTCCAAATTTCCTATTCCCCTATCCGATTTCCAATTCAAATATTGTATGCTTCCTTGATGCTAAACATCCCCCTGTCAGTGTATCCCCATCTCAAAATGTCAGGTCCCTCCTTGAGCCTGATGAAATGATTGAGAATTTCCTCCTAAAAAGCCTCCGTGTTCGCCATATCCATTTGATTAGGTTTGTCTATGAAGTTCCAGCACCTCCTCCCATTAAGATTCCCATCTTGCCAGAAGTGGTGCACTTGAATTCTACCAACCGCCATAGTATTTTCCCAAATATGGGTCCATCTTGGGTTATCTCTAAGCCATGGGAGCTGGTTCCATGAGTCTTCCTATAATTCGGTGTTCCTAACATCCTGAATTTCCCAAAAACTATGACGTTGCACTAGGTGCCGACCTCTTTTGGCCTTTCTCCATATGGGGGATCCCAACTGGTCTTCGTTATAGTGAATTAATTGGGATAGAGGCTTGTATCAGCCATATTTGATGTGCCATAGTCTAGCCCATGGTTCGCATGTGTGGGTTACCCATCTCCACTAGAATTTCACACCTTGGACTTCAGCCATAATTTTTGAATCTCTGAGACCAAGACCCCCCATCAACTTGAGCTGACATATGCTGTCCCAGCTAACCAAAGAAAATTTGGCCTTTTCCGCTCAGCCTCCCCATAGAAAATTACATTGGAGGCTTTGGGTTTCATGGAGTATAGACTTAGGGGTGGAGAGGACTGAGAACAGGTATATGGGAATCGCCTGTAATACTGATTTAATTAGGACAAGCCTATTGGGAAGGTTAAGAGGTCTTAGGGTCCAACTTGAGAGATTTTGTTTCATTCTTTCAAGGAGTTCAAGCCAAGAGATTCTTTTCAACTTTCTCGGACCTAGGGGGATGCCTAACTATTTTGAGGGGAAGGATCCTTTTGTGAAACCCAGGATACGGAGGATATTCCTCTGGGTAGCTGGGGCAATATTAACGAAGAAGACTTGGGATTTGGTCGGGTTTACAGCTAGACCGGAGGCCTTGGAAAGGAGAGACAATATTTTTTGAAGATTATTGCTTCTTGGACTAAAGGGTGCCCCATAAGCATGGTTTCATCAATGAATTGTTGGTGGGTCTGTGGGTCCACGTTGTCCTAAAGTCAGAGGCCTCTCAACTCCCCATTCTCTGCCTGGGTCTGAAGGAGATGGCTAAGGCCTTCTGCCATCATAATGAAGAGAAAGGAGGATAGAGGGTCACCCTGTCTAATACCTCTGGATGGTTAGAAGATCCAGTTTGGAGCTCCATTCAGAAGGATACTAAAAAAAGGGGTGGAGATTAGACCCATAACCCACTCAACCCAGCCTTGGAAAAAACCATAGGCTTCCAGCATTTTGCTAATGAATTGCAAACTTAATTTATCATATGCCTTTGGTATGTCAAGCTTGATCAAAATACCTAGCTACCGAGAGAATTGGAGGGAGTGAATGACTTTCATGCATGAGGATGACCCCGTCAAGGATCTGACGACCTTCCACGAATCCAGATTTTTCTGGGTAGATCAGGGTAGGGAGGAAGGGATTCAATCGATTGGGAATGACTTTGGAGATAATCTTGTAGATCACATTACATAGTTCTATAGGCCTGAAATTATCAAAACTTTGGGCTCCCATTTCCTTGGGGGTAAGGTATAAGAAGGTCACGTTGAAATCTTTGAGAAACCTGTTATTTATTCTAGATTCTTAAATAATTTCCACTACCTCTTCCTTCACCATATCCCAAAAATGGTGGAAAAAATTGGAAGTGAAGCCATCTGGGCCAGGGGATTTTCCCAGAGCCATTTGATTGACTGCTTCTTCAACTTCCTACAGAGAAACGGGCTTGATGAGCATCTCATTATTTTCCCCAGTGACAGTGGATGGAATTAAGCGAGTGATTTTTCCTATGTCTCTCCCCCTGTCATGGTCATGTTCACTGAGGATCTCCGAGAAATAGTTGGAAATCTCCTCTTCAATCTCCCCTTTGGTTTCAATCCAGCTGCCATCCAACTTTCTAAGTTTATGGATTCTAGAGTTGCTCCTGTTTTGGAGCACCGAATTATGAAAGAACTTGGTGTTCTTTTCCCCATCCTATAGCCATTTGACCTTGGATTTTTGTTTTCAATATATGCCTTCCTGTATTTCTATTTCCTCCAGTTGTTCCCATAGCTCTTTCTCTTTTTTCTGCATGGATTCGTCCCATCATTCCTCCATTCCCTTCTGACTGAGGAGCTCTAGCTCAGTAGTCATCCTTTTTTTATCTTCGAAATGTTACCAAATTCTTCTTTGTTCTAGGTACGAATTTTGGCCTTGAGAGTTTTCAGTTTCTGCTGAAAACAGTACATGGCTGTACCTATGGGGGGGATCATCTTCTGCCACCATTGGTGGAGAAGATCTTTGAAGTTCTTGTGTTCCATCTAGAATTGTTAAAATCTGAAGGGTTTCCTCAGACTGGAACAAGAGCCATCCTAGTTAAGGTTGATAGGCCAGTGGTCAGATCCTGCAGCAGGGAGGATGTCAGCCATGATTTCATTTGTACCATGGACTATGTTCTCTGAGACCAAGAATATATCCAAGTGGGAAGCCACCAGATGCTCTCCACCTCATTTTTTGTTCCAAGTGTACTAGCGATTTCTAGTTTCCATGTCCACAAAGGATCTTTGGGTCTGGAAATCGCTAAAATCCTCTTGGTACTTGTCCGGAGTTCTCCTTCCTCCCTTCTTTTCTCTGAGGTTGGAAATGAGGTTGAAATCCCCGCCCATAACCCACCATCCCCCTTTCGACCGTTGTTTGGTACAGTTCAGGAAATCAATGAAGTCCTACTTCTCAGGGAAGCTACTAGGTCCATAAACATTAACAACTGTTCTCTTCACCCCGGAATCAAGGTGTTGGAAGTCAACCATGAGGGAAAACTTATTGGCTCTCCAGTCAGTGAAATCCACCACCTGGGGGTGCCAGAAAATTGCAATCCCACTTGATTTCCTAGCAGCATCCAGGGCCATGACTTTGCTACCCTTCCAAATTTTACTTCCGATTTTTTTGAGTCCCTCACGACTACATTTAGTTTCCTGGAGGAGAAGAATATTAGGGTTTTCCTGCTTGATTTTCCTATTAAGAGTCCTCCATTTCCTGGGGTTACTAAACCCCCAGATATTCCAAGAAATTAAATTCATTGGTAAACTTTGGAAAATTCAGAGAAGGTCGCCTTGATTGTTGGGTATTGGCCTGATTCAATGAGTTTAACTCCTATTTCTTCAATACACTACTTGTTTGTTTTTCTCCCTCTACACTGCTCCTCCTCTGGAGACTTCCTCTTTTTTCGTTTTTGTGGATATAGATATATCCCCAGGTTTAGATGTGCCTCGACCTTGATTATTAATTCTTGGAGAAGCTCGATTTTCCGCCTGGGGATATAGCCTTTACCCTTCTTTCCACATTCGGCTTCTATCGCATCCATATATAGTTCTTCTAGCTCCATTTCTTCATCCTCTTCTTCTTCAACTATTTCCATCTGTTGGGTTTCCTCTCTCTCCGGGGCACTAGTATCCTTCATTAGTTGCTCCACTTCCTCGTTCTTGGGCATGTCTTCCTTTGCTCTGTCCACTAAGATAACGAAGGCATTTCTGTATCTATTTTCCCTTACCTCCATGTCTTTTTTGGCCTTTGATGCCCCACCACCTATGCTTCTTTTTCTATTGTTTACTTGGGTGAACCCATCATTGTTTGCATCTCCCACCAGCCATTGATCAGCGGAAGCAGGGATCGGAGCAATCTTGGGGCAGTTTCTTCCTAAGTCTCCATACTCATGGAAGTGCCTACATCGGAAGGGGATCTTCTCGTAGTCTATGGACTAGATCCATTCTTCATCTTCCCAGTTAAGGCTTATGGCCTCTGGAAGCTCCTTGGAAAGATCCAAGTAAACGCAAATTATAGAAAAGCAAGTATACCTTGGGCATTGCTTTGCTCTGCAACCTTTATGAATTCCCCTAAGGTATTTCCTATGTCCTTCAAGGTGTCCATATCCTAGTATTCCCCTAGTAGAGAAAAGAGGTGTATCTAGACAGGGGCAACTGTCACGTCTTCAGTTTCTAGGTTGAATCATTCCTTCCATGGGCGAAGGTAGAGACCCACTGAGAAAAAGAAGTAAGGGCCTCATTCTAGGATGTGATCATGGTCCTCCTAGTTGAAGAAAATAACAATGAAAAATCCTTTGGAGTTGAGTTGCAAGTCATAGTGGCCTTTAGGGTTCCACACACTGCTGATCCATTTGACAAGATCCTTTTCCTTGGACTAGATCCCCACAAACTTCACAATCAGGGCTTTCTCCTTCCAGATATCAATCATTCCCCTGACCTTCTCGAATCTGATATGGATTGCTGGGATGGTGGGAGCTTTAGGCAGACATGCCCCCACCCCAGGCTTTGGGTCATTTGAGGTATCGGCCCGCTTCTCGATCTCAGTTGTTGCAGCACCATCGTCCATAACAAGACCCGAAGGGCCCATCTCCACCATTGAGCATCCTAGGGGAGGCCGCGTAGCCCTCAGGACCAGTGCACCCTTGTGCAAAGGGAGCCCAGATATCCCCCATGGCCAGGTGTAGCAGGAAAACCATAAGCGTGATCCGTGTGACCTAGAGGAAATTTTCTTGTGTTTCTCCTTTTTCCTCTTGTAATCCAGTTGTTAATTCAAGCTTCACTTTTCCATCAGGCTATGCTAGTATTATTAATAATTGTGTCGATAGACGTTTTTATTTGAGATTTCAGGTGGACTAAGGCCTATTCTTTTTCATCTACGAATGAGGATGAAACAAATGTATCGTGAGATTGATTCTATGGAAGTTTATCAAAATTCAAAATAAACAATTATAAAAACAGGAATATAGAAAATAGCTCATAGCTAGATGATGAATGTATAATTAATAGCAATGCATGGATAACCCATTTTTGATGAATGTATAACTGACAGTTCATGGAATATAACTAGCAGAATGTGATATAAAAAGAAAAAGAATATAAAAATTAATTGATAGTTGATAAATGGAGAACATGAAGCTAAGCATGGATAACTCACAGTTGACCCCATTTAACTAGAAGAATAATATGACAAATAAGAAAATATTTCCAAACTGTCTTCCATTCCATAACTATCTTTCAACTTTTTGATCCCTATCAGCGTGATCCAACCACAAACTATGTGGGTGTGCTAGTTATATTTAACATAAAAAACAATTTTCATTTTGACAATTATATTTTATATTTAATACTTTTATGAATACAAATTTATGATTAATCTTATTATGTTTTTTAAATGATACTTACAAATTGAACCCCAAAAATAGTAATGTTTTGCAAAATTAAGCATCATTATTATCACTTTACAACATGTAATAATATAAAAACTATAAACATTATGCCAAAATCAAAATGTGTTTGTTCCTTAAACGATAAAAAATTGCTTATCACCAATAACAAATTACCATTACCCAATAGAAAAAGTAAAAATTTTAAAGAATAATTGCCAACTAAGAATTTATTATTATTAAAAAATAATGGCCTAATAAAGTACTCTCTATGATCTTGGTTAAAATACAAAACCTAGTTGATAGTTTATCGTAAAAACATTAATTTTCCACTCACTAAAAGGGTATGTTACTGGATTCGCACTAGGATTTCTCACCCATGGCCCAATGCCAGTCATGAGTGGGAAGATCCCCCCTCTTCTCTCCTAGGAAATTGCCACTTTCAAGACTTTGGTTGTAGATAGTGGAAAGAAAAGCCCTTATGTTGATCACTCGAGGTTCGGGAAGAAATTGGATGATATTCCTGAGGTTCCTTTGCCTAGTGGGAGCTCCAGGAAATTCTTGTTGCTTATCGTGGCGAAATGTTTGGTAGGATAGTTTTTAGGGATTTGGCTATCTCCTAGATATGTGGAACAATGGGTTCAAAAGAACTGTGAGCCCTTAGTTCAAGGGGAGATCGAATTTTTCTTTGTAGGAAAGGGATTTTTCATATTTTATTTTGCAGAAAAAGCAGACCTAGGATTGATCTTCAGGAATGGGTCTTATTTTATGGGCCCTAGAGGGATTTACCTGAATTGTTGTTCTCCTAACTTTGATCTAATGCAAGATGTGCATTATGCAATCTTTGTTTGGATCTAGTTTTGTCACACATGTCAAAATTCGTGAATAAAAAAATCATTGCAATTATTAAAAAAAATTTAACAAGTAGTGTACTCATGTTTTAAGTTATTTATGCTTATGAAAGTTATTAATGTCATTGTTCTGCTTACTATTCCAGGTTATGTTGGATGAGGCAATGGACATATCCTTTCACATCATTCAACTACACTCACAGGTGATGTTTCAGTTTTCTTGTTTTCATTTTAATAGTTCTTACTAGAGCTTTACCAGCCCTAAGGATTTGGGAGACTATTCATAGCATTGATCTCATCCATTAATGTAATAAGGTCGTTAAAGAGGTTTAAAGGCCATAGGACTTACCATAGCCTAAGCTCATGGTACAGAGTGATTCCTCCATCCTAAGCGTGATGGTTTGGGATTTCTATGGCATATGGTACTATAATTCGAAGGTTATAGTTTATAAAGCAATGTTTTTTTGGAATAATATAATGATTCTGATATGACATGGTGCACACCATGGTTTTTACAATATATTATATGGTTTGTTCATTGTCATTTTAACACATGGTTCGAGATTGTTGTCGATACATGAATGCAATTATTATGGGCCATGATTTCCCTGGTCATGAACTAATATGTTGGAGGGCTTGTACCTTGGTTGACTTGGAGACTTAAATGTTTTTCGTGGTTGCGAGTTGATAACGCCGCCAGGATATTTGAGATGGATCGAGAGTGAATCTTTACCTTACACCTATATGGTGAGATTGTAAGGGTTTTGTAAAGGTTTTTATTATGTCTCTTTCACTTGTCTAAACGAATCATTACTGTAAATTGGTCATTGGTTTGTAAAAGATAAGACCCAAACCTTTGCTCTATCAATGGAGATGGTGTTAGGGTTTTCTGGTGTAGAGTTGTTGCTACCATGTTAATTCCATTGTTCTTATTTCCCTTTTGAGGTGTTCCAGACTCCCATGGGATTCTCGGCAGTCCGCATTCCAATGCTTGCACCTTAACGAACATGCCACCACTTCTTCCATGCATACTACCTGCTAACATGCGGGAAAATATTTGGAACTCGTCTCTGTGTTTTTCTTTGGTAAAAATCCAAGGTTTATAGTGTTTATTGATAGTAAATAGTTGTGGGTGCAGGTAGAGGATGGATAAGGGAAACCCCAGAGGAGATGACCCTTGGACCTATCTGCAGCTTGCCAAAGGTAACTATAAGATTTTTAATAATACTAGTTAAACTTTTCTTTTAGATATCCAATGTGTGTGTGTGTGTGTGAGAGAGAGAGGGGGGGGGGGGGGGGG
>LPNX010243981.1:720494-894694 GCA_001517045.1 Pseudotsuga menziesii
TGGAGGAGGAGGGGATTTAGAGGTAAGGAGAGCAGGAGGGGGGGAGACCCTCATTAGCTTGCACGCACCCATATATATCTCATCTGTTAAACTCTTGAAGTGTCTGTCCAAGCATGTTGAAAAAGATTCCATAGGTCATAATTTTAAATAGGATCAACTCGTTTGGAGTTAATAGCCTCTATTGTGGTGAGTGATTGAACACTCTCCATTTGGATATCCCAAGAAAAATTAGGTATCATGCTTTGTAAAGAAAATAAATATAAATATTCTCTATAGACCATTGCGTATAAAATCATTGTGTATGAAATTTGGATGTCATTTTTCTCAATTGCACTAGATCTAGTTATCTCCATGGCATGCCTCCATTGAAACTAGAATTTAGAGCGTGTCACAACTACAATGGTAATGAATGAACCTACTATGTTTTAAATAGTTTTTAACCGATACTTTCCCATTTTATATTGTTTACCAAAATGTAACCTCAATGAATGGGTAATATCCATTTACATATCCCAAGGAAAATTAGGTATCATGATTTGGAAAAGAAAAAATATATTAAAAATTGTCTACAAATAATGGTGTATAAAAGCAGTGTGTACGAAACATTTAATAATAGTGTTTGTGTATGAGTTTTGGATGTATTTTTCCTCAATCACAATATAACTAATTATCTCCATGGAATTCCTTCATTGAATCATGAAGCTAGAGTGTGTCACAACTACAAATGGTAATGAAGGAACCTGCTACACATTAAATAGTTTTTAACCAAGACTTATCCCATTTATATTGTTAACCAAAATGTAACTCCAATGAACTGGTCGTCTACATTTGTCTACCAAAATAGATATCTAGTTAAAGGGGAATTATTTCATTCATGTGCAATGGAATTTTAGATATACAATAACATTATGCTACTCACAATTGCCATGACCAATTGAAGTTAAAATTTATATGCAACTCAATGTAATTAACACAACCAAGAATGTCTCTTACTGATTGGTGGCATATTAGTTTAGGGTTTTTCAACAACTATAAGATGTTGATTTAATTTCATGAGATGTCAATCAAATTCCGACTTGTAAATTGCAACCTAACATTTATTTAGAATGCTGTTAAAAAAATATTCAATGACTGGGGTTGTTGTAGGTTTGATAACATCATCCAAGATGTCTATTGTTTTTTAGGTTTTAAAGATAACATGTCTACATAATTTCGTTGTCTGAGTGAAACCATATCTAAATTAGTACCCTACTATAAAGTAAAAAATGATGAATATGTTTTAAACAATGTAAAATCATACCCAAAGTACATTAGGAAGAATATTGTCTAAACAATGTAAAATCATATCAACATAAATGACTAGCTAAATTCTTTGTAAAATGTTTCCACTCAAACTCTTGTATATATTATTTCATTATTCACTTAACCAATTGTTCCTAATAATGAAGATCCAATTTAATTTCGGTACAATTTTTAAATATTACCCTCTTACCCTTTGGTGTCTAGTTCTTAAAATGGTCCTAACAATATCACTGCTATCATGGATTTTCATTTAGAGAGGAAATTGCTAGTATAATAATTTCCCTTAATTTGATGTTACAGTAGATTTAACAACATTTTACATAAGATTTAAACTTATCTACTCTAAAATTAAAAATTGATTACAGCTATTCCATTTCAACATTTTTTCTCTATCCTTTCATTGTATATTTTATGTTTTTTTTCTAGTTATTTTTTCATTTATTTCAATTGTTTCTTTGAAAACATTTAAACTTATGTACTCCAAAACTAAACTCTTTGAACTCTATTAAATTTAATTCTATGTATATAATTTCTTATCCCTATTTCATTCTATATTTTGTACTTTATAACATAAATATCTAAGTTATTACTTTGCATCCATTAATTTATCTTTTGTAGTTTATAACTCAAATGTTTGAAGTAGCTATTTTGTATTTACTCAAATGTTTGGGTTATGTATTTTGCATTCATTGTAGCTTTTGTAATTTATAAATCTGATGGTTGGCTTAGTTATTTTGATGATCACAATTCACAAATTACAAAATCTAAAAAAATTGATATTCCTATCCATTCATTGATTTACGGTACTCAACACTCATTAAAACACATCTAATAAACTATTTATTGCGCATATTAATTGTAATGTGGTTTCCCTCCTTTAAAATTCAAATGAGTATATTGTTAAATATATCTAAGTGCTTTACTGGTTTTTTTTTCCAGGAAGAAAAAGCCTGTCCTTGTTATTCTTATTGAGAATGAAAGGGCATTGATAACATCCACCCAAGAAGGGTTACATCACAAAAGATAACATCTAGTTAGGAGAGAATCACATCCAGTCCCAGCCGGGGGGAATGGAATGCAATAGTAAGTGTAATTTCCCATCAGAAAAATGTCTCGTCATGAATAGGATCGATCTCAAACAACCTATCTATCATGAACCAAGAGGATCAGATCTGCGATCCAAAAGAATCCACTCAGAAAATGACAGAATAAGTAACCAATAGAGGATGAAGTTCCCCAAATGCAAGGCTCAAAAGAGCTGGAAAGATTCAGATGTGACCAATTGGTCCTCTATAAATTCATAAAAATAGCCAAATCCTGGAGAGAGAGTGAGAGCTGTTTTTGAAAGACGGTTTGCAATCCGGTTGTGTTCATGATAGATGTGACTGAATGTGAGATCCTGGAAGCTTGTAACAATCTTTTGTGATTTTCTACACTAGTGAAGAAGATCTGGTGGGGAGAGAGCAATGTATCCCTTGGCCCAATTGATGATGACCTATGAGTCACCATAAATGTGGGTTAGTGGGATTCCCATCATTTGGGAGGAGTGCCAAAGGGTCCATAGGCCCAGACATTCTGCCTTAGTATTGGATCCATATCCAACCCCCAACGCGAAATCCAGATGGTAATTCTCATTGAAGAATAAGCTATATCCAGTACCTGCTGCTAATGAAGTAGAAGCACCATCAAAGTAGCCACATGGAAAGATCATGTGAGGTTTTGGTCCAATCTGTCGAGCAAGTTTTACTTTCCCATCCTTTATGACAGGCCAAGAGGGAGTCATATGTGCAACAAATAAAATTTGATGGAAAATGCCAAGAACAATCACCTTTTTTCCTTCAAAAATTACCTGGTTACGAGCTTTCCAAATTGCCGATATCGCATGGTGAGGGATATAAAAGTGAATAGAGTTGCGTGAGTGTTTGGAAGCCCACAATTCCATAAATTCTGTAATAGTATCAGCTTTGGGAGGAATCAGCTGAAGTTGGTCACATAAGAGCCCCAAAATGCTTTTCCATACCGAGCAATGTGAGAAGAGATGAATTACAGTCTCTTCATTTGAAAAACATAAAGAGCATATACCAGGTCCCAGCTTACCTCTTTTCTATAAATTGTCCCAGGTAAGAACCTTATTTCTCATTACCAGCCAGGAGAAGCAACCGATTTATTGTGGAAGGAGAACAGACCAAAAAGAGATGTATAGTTGACTGCCCATTGCTAGATTGAAAGAGTTC
Source organism: Pseudotsuga menziesii (assembly GCA_001517045.1). Taxonomy (NCBI): domain Eukaryota; kingdom Viridiplantae; phylum Streptophyta; class Pinopsida; order Pinales; family Pinaceae; genus Pseudotsuga; species Pseudotsuga menziesii. The sequence continues at coordinate 724,031 of LPNX010243981.1, forward strand.
ACTATGCAATCATAAACTTTTTCTGTAGAAATCGTTCCATCTTTTTTATTATAATCCCAAATCAGTGAGTCAGAATCAGAAGATAGACGAATGCCATTTAGATCCAAATCTCTAGTGAACTTGTTCCAGATATATTTCCATTCACCATCAAGATATAATTCTTCAGCCGAGTACCAATAGTGATGGGCATCCGGTAATGTGTTGTGAGCCTGAGCAAGAGTTTTTATGTCCATATCTTCAAGATAAGATCTCAATCCATCAGGAAAGGGGTGAGAGGTAGGGGTACCTATCACCGGGTCTATTCCAATCAAAATATCAATACCATTCCCAACCTTCCAAGTGAGATAGAGACCCATCCAAGGAACGGTCTGAATGAACCCCCTCTAGATAGCAGGCACATCACGAGTGTTGAATTTTTTTCCTCAGAGCCACATGATCACAGAGGCCTGTTTCAAATATTTTGTAGTGAGGACTCGATGCCAAAGACTGTCACTGAAGAGGACCCTCCAAAAAATCTTGAGACATAGGGCAATGCTAAACCAATGGAGGTTCTTTATTCCCCACCCTTCAAATTTCTTAGGCCAAGAGAGATCGGACCAGCTCGCCAGGCGATATTTGCGGTTATTTCCTGAGGATCCCCATAAGAAAGAAAAGGTGATGCTCCTGAGATTGTGCAGAGTAGAGACCGGTATAGGGGCTAGACCCATCTAGTACACCAGGATATTGGAGAGTACAGACTGAACTAGTATTATCCTGCCTCCCAGTGATAGCATCTTGTGAGTCCAAAGATTGATTTTATTTTTGAATTTTTGTACCAGCCAGTTCTAATCCCTAGATATGTAACCAAGGGGTTTGATGTAAAACCCAAGATATTTGAATCTAGTAGTGATAGGAAGCTTTTGATAAGGTATGAGTCTGGAAAGGTTCAAAAGCTCTGAGGCTAGAATATTGTTATGGAGGAATACAAAATTTTCCAGATTGATGGAAATTCCTGAGGCTTTGCAGAAGGTTTCAAGTATGACATCGAAAACTTCCCATTCCTGAAGTGCACCCATGCCCATAAGAATAACATCATACACAAAAATAAGGTGAGACAGAGAAAGAGAGGGAGAAATATGGATCCCTCGAATCAAGCCATGGTTCCGGGCATCAGTAATTAGGAGAATGAGACCTTCGATGACCAGGATAAAAAGCAAGGGTGAAAGGGGACAGCCTTGACGAATGCCCCGGGAAGCTGGGAAGAAGTTTGAGGGGGTACCATTGATCATAACAGAAAAGGTAGCTGAGGAAAGATAGCCCAGAATACAATTGACAGTCTATAGGGGAGCTTCGATCTGAATCAAAACGAGGCAGATAAAATTCCAGTTGACCCTGTTGAAGGATTTAATTAGATCGATCTTGAGGATGAAAGCACATAGGTTTTTTTATTTCATAGCGTGGAGTGATTCCTGTACAATTCCTATAGGTTCAACAATCTGGCGGCTTTTGAGGAACCCATATTGTTCCTGCAAGATGCCAGAATCCAAGAACGGTTTAATTCTAACTGCAATAACTTTAGAGATCAGTTTATACAGGAGATTACACAAAGAGATGGGTCTAAATTTAGCAAAGGTCTGCGGCTTCTCTCTTTTAGGAATCAGAGCAATAAAGGTAGTGTTCAGTGAAGTGGGAATGATTCCAGTGACTCTTGTGGATTCGACAGCTAACAGAAGTTCCCTCCCCAGGAGATTGAAAAAGTACACGTAAAATTCAACAGGCTAGCCATCTAGGCCTGGACTTCTATCTTTTTTAAAAGATTTTAGTGCTAGTTCAACTACCCAAAGAGTAACCTGACAGGTAAGATCAGTAGCTTTCACATCTGGAATCATTTTGGGATATAGAAGGACTACCTTAAGTTGTTGGGATAAGCAGGTTTTACCATCATCTTTGAATATATTTTCAAAGTGTGCTTGCCCCAGATCTTTAAGGGCAGTCTCATCCTCATAATAAATACCAGCCTCATCTGAAAGAGGCCAAATCAAATTCAGATTTCTCTAACCTGAATCCAACATGTGAAAGTATTTAGTATTCGAAACCCCCTTGAGTGCCCATTTAGTTCTACTTTTCAATTGCCAAGTAAGAAGAGAATGGTTCAAGATAATTTTCTTTTCAGATCTGAATTGGGCGAGTAGAGCCACATCCTTTGAGGATAAAATTCCATTTGAAGAGCTGGAAAGGAGAGAGGTAATGGTCTGTTCGATTTTAAATAAGTCATCATCAATCCTGACCTGTTTGTCCTTGATGCAACCTTTGGATTCCTTTTTAATAGTACAGAGCTTGTATAAGAGAGATTTAGGATCTGAAATAGAGTCACCCAAGTGGAGTAGGGCCCACCTTGATGAAAAATAGTCAGTGAAAATAGGGTCAGTGAGCCAGGAGTGGTTAAATTTGAAAGGTTAGTTGAAGGAGGCACTTTGCTTGTTCTATTCCAGAACAATAGGCTAGTGGTCATATATATCCGAGCAGTGAGTCCAAACCCTATGGATCCCTAAGGAGGGTATTAAGGAACATGAGATCAAAAATCTATCTAATATTTTGCTTATACCCTCTGTCCCAGCATGACCATTGCGCCACGTAGGGCCTACACACTGAGGGGCTGGATCCATCAATCCAAGAGAGTCAAACAGTGATGAGAAGTGGTAGGAGAGGGGATTTGGAGAATATTTATGACCCCATATTTTAGAAGAGTGCAAAGTGAGGTTTAGGTCTCCACCAAGAATCAAGTTTGGGGAGCTGAGGAGCCCACTTCTAAGAGCTTTTTCCCAGAATGCTTCACGGTTTTTTATAGGGACAATATATATTGAGGACCGTGATGGGATAGGAGGCTGACACAAGTCTAGTAGGCTTGGAATCTGACCTTGTGAGGACTCCAAGCTGAAAGGAGTCCTCCCGAGAGGCCAGTAGCGCCAATAGCACAAAACTCCCAGGAGGGGAAAAGCTTGGAGAAAGCGAGTAAGGAGGGAAAGGAGCTACACATGGTTCCCTAGAGAAAAACCATATCCGAGCTAAGAGAGCTGAGAAGAGTGTAGAGGTAATGGATTTTGGCCTTACCTCCCAAGCCCCTAACATTGAGGGAGACTATCTTCATGGATCACCCTATAGGGGAGACAGTGCTCTAAGTCCCCGAGGAGGCAAGTTACGGGAAGCATCTTTTAAGCATATAGAGAGAGGAATATAAGGGGGTGATGTGGAAGAGAGGTCCCCCTGCGGCTTCCCCTTTTTTTCTCTTTTTTTCCTGACCGTGACATTGGCGAAACGAATGGAATTCACATGTAGTGTTTACGGAGAGGTTGGAGTGGAGGCAGTAAAAATGGAGAGAGAGTGTTTGAGGGAGGGATCAGAGAAGGAGGGGGAGGTAGTAGGGCTAATAGCGGAGGGGGGGTGTGTAGGGGGAAATCCATAGCTTGCCAGAGGCCAAAACTCAACCATCGAAGATAGGGAAGGAATAGGTAAACCCTAAGCAGGTGAGATCGGAGGAGGAAGTAAGGGTAGGGTCAAGGATTGAATGGGAGTAGAGTAGTCGCCTTCCAAATTTGGTAAAACCAAAAGCATGGGGATACGAAGCCGGAGAGGTATATTCATTAGGAGAGGCATCATCTGGGGGTGAAAAAGATAAAGAGCCCGGCTTTTTACAAAGAGTGCGAGAGGAGTCTGGTTGTGAGCCTTTTGCATGGGACTCAATCAACCCATCAACAACATATAAGTAAGAAGAAGAAACAATATCAGTGGGAATGGGAGAAACAATAAGAGTACCTGGAGAAAGACCTAGTAAACTAGAAATTTTCAAAGCCCCCGCAGATTGGAGTTCATCGGGACCAGAATCAGTATCATTCGAGCGGAGAGAGTGACAATGGCATCAAAGATGTTGAGTCTCATGACAGATACTGCATCTGAAAGGCACCCGAATGTAATCAAGCTTCTGAATAAAAAGACGTTCCCCACAAAGAATTTCCACTTCTGCTGGTAATCCCAGAGATACATCCAACTCGACAAGTACCCGAGCGATTCTTTTATCAAAAGCAAGGAGGAAGTCCATCTCCACAGCCACAAATCATCCAATAGAGTTTGCAATGCCTTCCAGCACAATCTTATTCCACAGAGGGAATGACAGTTGTGGGAGAAATACCCATAAATGGCGTTTTGTGATTCTTTCTCTGAGAGGATCGAAGCTGGTGTGCCAACGGTGAAGGAAAAAGGAGCTAGCCCCCATGTGCCAGATTCCTTCCAAGATGCAGGTACAATGTGCCTCCTCAAGAAAGACAAATACTATCCATCCTCTGGATAATAAGCTCATTGTAGGAATATAGTCAATCAGGGGCTTCCAGTTTATAGTAGCCCACTCCACCCATGCCAATTTGTTCATACTTGCATATTCTAAATGCCCAACTAGAGCACAGGAGCTGAGATATGTTACTCTATCAAGATAAATGTCGTGGCCCAACACATAGCGGTATCGCCCCTCCTGGGCCTTGATACATTTTGAATTTCTCTTCCGGCATAATCGTGAGGAAGGTACCTGTTCAGACATTGTCGAAACCTCCAAAAATGAAGCCCACCATAAAGGGAGCCCAAGTCAATAGTGTCCACCTCAGCAGTTTCCCCAGAATGTGACTTGGGGAGTCGCGGGGTCCAGCACGTTCTTCACAGATGAAGGTTCGGGAATCATATACCGTTCCAACAAGCCCGACCAACAGAACAAGGGACAAAACCTTGGAGTATAACCCACGCCGGGTACAAAATTCATCCCAAAAACCCTAGTGATGATGAAACCTTAGCTCTAAAGGGTTAGTCTAGACCCTGCATACAAACCAAAAGTCTATCTCCCGAAGCAAGGAGAGGCATAGGAGAGTAAGCCCAGGTCAATCTAGGAGGTGTCGAGGAGACAGGGAGACAGGAGACCGCCAGAAAGGTAAAACCCTAACCCCAAAACTACATGGGTTCCAGGGTCAACCCCAACCGTGCCAAAGGAGGAAGCAGGGAGAGAGGAGACCACTAGAAAGGTAAAACCCTACCCCCAGAATTCATGGGTTTCCAAGGTCAACCCCAACCATGCTAAAGGACAGACAAACAATAAGTCAAGAAGAAATGACGCAAGTGCCATGCAAAGGTGGCAGCAAACTACCAAAAACTGCGCAAATAGCCAAACAACGATATCCTTCCCACTTATTTTTTATCTTGGTTGGTACTAGTCCCCCAGTGAAGGGGAGGGACTCCAAGAGGCTATCCGCACAATACCACCCTACAAATCTAAATAGAACTAGACTCGAGACCATGAAGGAAAATAAAGGACACAAAAGACCCAAAGCCAGACTAGGAGATGGAGGGTGAGTTCCAGTGCTGCGAAAACCTGTGACAATCGTCCCTGGTATAAGATGTGGAGGCGCCATGGATTGTACTCTCAAAAGAGGCGGGCGCATACCAGGTGCAGACGAGGTTCAGCCTCATGGCTGCCTTCCGGGGTGATGCACACTGTGATCAAGAAAGTTTTTTTTTTCATATTGCTTAACTGGTTTATATGTATAGATACGTCTTTATATGCAAAATTCCTCAAATCTTCTAACAAATTTCCCTCGAAATGCTGAAATTTGATGATATAGTTTGTCAAAGTTCTCATCGAAACTTTGATTTTTTTGTGATGTAACTTAAATTTATTAAGAATCAGGAAAACCCCAACATATATTATTCCACTATGCACAAATATTGAATCATGATAGATATTTCTCATACCACTTTAAATTTCTACCAAATTATTCTCAAATCTGTGACCCTGGAAAAGAGGATATATATACTAAAAAATTCACCTTATTTACTGCATATATACAAGGATATGGACACACTATGTGTGCACCCATATTACACCATTTTGACCCACTATATGTGCTACCATATCCATGTGATACCAAATCCACACACTATTCCTACACTCAAGATTCCAAATTATCACACAGAATGCAAAGAATCTTGATCAACTACACAAAATAAATATCTATGTAAAAAATCCATAAACTTCCCAACTTTTGAGCTTACAATGAATTCTAGAGATTATTTGTTTTTCTAAGAAAAAACATATATTCATGATAGACTAGTGTCCACAAATATTAAAAAAATTACACCGCAAATTTTTGCATTGTTAACATTGAAGATTATTCATGAAGAATGTTTCCTTGTCTTTCCTAATGGATGATGGAAAGCATGTATTTTCTAAAGAAATGTTATCGATTAAAACCCAAATGCAAGGTCATCATAAGTGATGGTAGACATTGAATTGAATTAGATCAACAATAGTTCAATTGAGACCCACCTTCAAGATGGTAGGGCACTACAACAACTTACATAAAGATTTTGTGCTCTTTCCAACTCTTAAATTAGTCTATATTCATTCAAAAATGTTTGAAAGGAAAAAATTAACATGCCATTTGAAATACGGATTTTAGCACCTTTCCAATGGGAAATAAACCTAATTCCATAGACTAAGCTATGAATTTGCTCCTATGGATAGGTATCCATGACTTAATGACATCAAATTGGAACTATGAAACTAACAAAGTATTTCATATCTAGATTGTCAAGTACTATGAAATGCACTTGACACGACATGGAAATGAAACCAAGACAGAAAAAAAAGATTCAAATTTATATTAGATTGTTGAGCATTGTAGTCCAAAATTTAGGCTTAGCCTTGAACAAACTATATGACCAGGACTCATTTTGTCAATGTGCTGGATTTGGATGATATGCAATTGGATTTGACAATGAAATTGCACTAGATGGGTAACTTTTTAAATATAGGAGAAATCAATCCTAACAATAAAACTACAGGTGGGGAAGAGTCCCAGGGTATTTTTTAAGGATTCTAATATTATACTTAAGTATAGTATTCTAGGCGATTGTTTTGGATTGAAAAAACATGTTTATAGATAGGTAGGCGAATATTAAATACAAAACATAAGATTAACACTGAAATGTGTAAATTTTGGCAAATATTATGATAAAAAAACATATTTTATGTAAATATAGGCGATATTAGACACTAAAAATGACAAAATAATGAATTTATTTATTCAAAAAAACCCCAAAAATAGTCAATTGGCGAAATTTTTCCCCTAAAAATTACTCTGGGGAAAAAAGAACACAAATCACTTGTTAAACCATAGAACCATTGAAGAGAGATCATAGGGGGTTTCCAAGTAATGAATTAATGGGTAAGATGTGATCTTGTTTGAATAACGTGAAAGAAGACGGTGGTAGGTCAATTGTATCAATGTTTGAGAAGGATAATATGCCATTCTCTTAATATGAAAATGGTGCTTATTTTATTTTATTTTCATCCAATTTTAACAGCTTGAAATGGCTTAGTCTTATGTATCATAAAATAGATGAGAGATTCAACTTGAGAAGGTGGACAAAAAGTGATAACTAGGAGATTTAATGATGTTGTTACAAGCGTCCAAATAAATAAATGGAATTTTTAATCTGGTCTGCTCTTCCTCTCCACCAAGATCATCATCTCCAAAAAAAATGCAAATCCTAAAACATTATGTAGTAAAGTTTCTTCTCCAAATAGATCCCATGCCAACTTGAATGGTCATGGAGAACAACATATTCTGGTAGCTTTGACATAACAAGGGAATTTCCTCACTAGGATATTCAATGTATAAACAAAAATGAATCTCAATATACTAATATTTCCATCAAAGTAAATTTTATTCGTTAGAAAGTTGTTAACAGTGGATATTTTTCAAGAAATGTAATGTTAGAAACAACTAATTGTATAAGTGATCTTGAGAGTAGTGTCAATGACCTAGAAGATGGAAGCTCCAGAGTACAATTCCAGCTGTTAGAAAGTGCAAAGTCAATGTCACTAGGAGTGAAGGATGATATGAAAATTCTAGGTGGAGGAGTGGTTGCTACATAATTGCAAATTCATGAAAAATATTGCAAGGATCAAACAGACCAGACACCCAAGACTGATGAAGCACTTGAATTAAAGGACAAGAGGCACATAGGTGATGGGGTGAAAAAATATGTTTCTCTTGGTGATAATGATGGTTATCCAAGTGCATTAGGATGAGCACTTAAACCAAAGGATTAGCAATGTGATTGATTGATCACATGTTAAGGCTGAAGCATAAAGTTTGGACACTTAGTTAGAGAATTTTTTAATAATTACTTAGAAAATGGATAGAAGATTTTAATTAAAGACTTGAATTAAAAAAAATAGTTAGGGTAGGTTTGTTTTCTTCTTGGAAGTTAGGATTGGTTTTAATCTAGGAATTTCATTTTGGGGAAGTGTAGTTTTTAGAAAAGAGGAAAAGGAATGAAAAGATTCTCATAGATACTGATGTAAAATGTTCCTCTCTACAAATTAGAAATCAATTTATGTTAATGAATGCATCTCCAAGTTGTTGAAATTTTTTGAAATCAATGATATTTTGAAATTGAATGAAACTGGAAGTTTCTTTTGCGTATTTGTGAGGGTTCCAAGAAAATTTCCATAGTCATTGAATATTGTAAGTGCGTTCCATTTTTTGTTCCTATCTGCTTCACGATCTGGAAATAAATTTAGTTATGCAAATGTGTGATGTTGTAGATCATTGTGTCTCTATATTGGGTGATCAAAACTGCAATTGACTGCATACTGGATATATGTATCTCGGTCCCAGTCTTTGTGATGGTGTTTGAGAGTAATATACATTTTTTTAATACCATTATAAACTGGAAATCACTTGCAAGCCAAAGTTCTGGCATGTAAAAAGAGAATATCATTTAATTGAATGGAAATCTCGTCAGGTAAAAACAATTGAATGAGATTTTGACTATTGAGTTTGACTAGAACAAACTTTCAAACCCGATGGAAAACGTTTGATTTTTGAACCATATTATATTCGTTTGGTTTGTATCGAATTTCAAGTAAATTATCTATGTTAATATTTAGAGAAGAAGCATTACCAGATCCAGAGTCAGGGATGAGTTTTCTTGTGTTATTTGATTTTATATTTTCATCCTTTTATTGCCATCAATTTTTGATATCAGAGCATAAGGTTGTTGTTCCTATAAGTATACATGGATGAATAGACTGGTAGGAAGAGGAAGAGGTCAAAGAAGCAGACCTAGGGATAATGCAGAACTACGAGAAGAGATAAGGATATTGCAAGATCTATTAGAATCCATGGAAATGGGAAGACAATGAGATCCTGAAAGTGGATATATTAGTGAGCCCGATGAGGTGCCTAAAGAAGAAGAATCAATACATGTTGAAGTTAGATTCTTGAGGGCGGTATTGGGCTCAAGTTTAAGGACAAAGCCTGAACTATCCATTTACGATGGTAGTTTGAAGGCTAAGAACCTAATATACTGGATTAGTGAGATGGACAAGTATTGTTAGTACGAGGAGATTGACGAAAACAAAAGACTTATATTTATGGTGACAAGGTTGAAAGGTCACACTGCACTATGATGAGACAATGTGGAGGATGAAAGAAAAAAGAAGGACAAACCATTGATCAAGAGTTGGGATAGAATGGTGGAAAAAATGATGGGTAAGTTCTTGCCAAAGGATTACTGTCTAACTCTATACAAATAGGTGCAAAATCTCAAGCAAAAGATGATGATAGAGAGGGAGTACACAGAAGAGTTTTACCAGGTGAACTTGAGAGTAGCTCACGTAGAAGATACCCCACAGAAAACAACAAGGTATATCAATGGTTTGAGGATGGATATCCAAGATGAAATAAACATCATTTGACCAAAAAAAATAGAAGAGGCATACCAATGTGCCTTGAAAGCACAAGAAAAGATAGCTAGGAAGAAAAACTCTAGCAGAGGACATGCTTTTTCTAGAGGGAAAGGAAAGTCAACTGGAAAAGGGAAGTTTTCAGCACAAAAGAATGATGAAGGCATTTCAAATCAGCAAGGAAAGTAAGAGAAAGATGATGGAAGTAGAGGAGGAAGACATTACCAAAGAGGTAGAGGTAGAGGAAGAGGCAAAGAGACTGTCTATCGGTGTTATAGATGTAACACTTTGGGTCACCGATATTTTGAATGTCTTGAGAATGATAATACAGGACATCGAGGTGCATACATAGCTCAAACTGAAGCAATAGAGGCACAAGCACCTAAGTCAGAGAATGTGCCAGAGACTACGGAGGTGTTGTTGTTGAACCGGTTCAAAGGAAATACTATTTCAAGACAATGTGTAAGGAAAAAGGTAAATGCTACAAAGTGGTGATTGATAGTGGAAGTACAGATAATTTAGTATCCCAAGAAATGTTGGACAAATTGGGCTTGAAACAAAATTAAGCATCCCACACCTTATAAAGTGTCATGGTTGCAAAAAGGGCACCAATTGTTGGTATAGGAGAAAAGTGAAGTTGAGTTTCAGATTGGTAAATATAAGGACAAGATTCCTTGTGACATAATTCCAATGGATGCTTCTCACATTCTTTTGGGTCTCCCATGGTAGTTTGACACGAAAGTGATCCATGATGGAGAAAGCAATAATTATAAATTCAAAAAGGATGGGATCAAACACACTCTTGTACCACTGCAAGAGGAAATCATAGCTGAAACATGCAACCTAAAAGTACTGCTACTAGGTGGAAAGGAATTTATACAATAGATGAAAGAAGAAGAGGTAAGTTATGCAGTGGTTTGCAAGCCAAAGGTACTACTTCTGCATACTGAAATTGTATATTTACCTATCGAAGTTCAGGAGTTGTTGCATGAATATCATGATCTTGTAGTTGATGATTTACCAAATGAGTTGCCACCCAACATAAGTATCAGTCATCACATAGACTTGATACTTAGACAAAGTCTTTTAAAGAAGGATACATACCGAATGAAACCCAAAGAGAATGAAGAAGTGAGTAATCAAGTCGGAGAATTTCTGGACAAAGGACTAATAAGAGAAATTTTGAGTTTGTGTGTTGTGCCTATAGTACTAACTCCAAATAATGGTGGAGAATGGAGAATGTGTATGGACTCCAAAGAAATGAACAAGATCACTATTTTCTATAGGTTTTCCTTGCCACAGATGGATGACATGATGGATTGTTTGATTGGAGAAGTTTATTTTTTTAAACTTGATTTGAAAAGTGGTTATCATCAAATATATATCAGAGAAGGGGATGAGTGGAAGACAACTTTCAAGACCAATGATAGATTGTATGAGTGGTTTGTCATGCCATTTGGTCTCTCAAACATACCCAGTACTTTCATGTGACTGATGAACGAATTCTTGAAGGAGTTCATTGGTAAGCTCTCCATTGTTTATTTGTATGATATTTTAATTTTTCAGTCAAACTAGAGAAGAGAACTTGAGACATTTGAAGTATGTTTTAGAAATATTACAACAAGAAAATTTATTGATTAACATGAAGAAGTGTTCATTTAAGAAGAATGAGCTTGTGTATCTTGGCTTTTTTATTTCTAGGGATATCTTGAAAATTGATCCCAAAAAGATAGAAGCAATTGGTCCTCACCTAAAAAAAAATTGAGGTAAGAAGTTTTCATGGTTCAGCTAGATTCTAAAAAAAAATTATCAGGAATTTCAGTGGCGTTTGTGCACCAATTATTGACATTATTAAGAAGGATAGGAAACAATTTTATTGGAAAAAAGTGACAAAACTAAAATTTCAATTATTGAAGAAAAAGATAACTGAGAAGTAAGTGTTGAAGTTTCCAAACTTCAATCAGCCCTTTCAAGTAAGATTTGATGCCAGTGGGACAACCATTTGAGTTGTACTGAGTCAAGAAGGTAATCCCATTGAATATTTCAGTGAGAAGTTAAATGACTCAAAACATAAATAATATTCTTATGATAAATAATTTTATGCGGTAATTCAAGATTTCAGCATTAGAGGAATTACTTGATGTCTACAAAGTTTGCTCTATTTTTTTGATAATTTTGCCTTACAATATATTTTGCAATAGCACAAGTTAAATCATAAACATACAAAGTGAATGGAGTTTCTTCAAAGTTTTACTTTTGTTTTGAACCAGATCAGTGGGAAGGAAAATAAGGTTGTCGATGCTTTAAGTAGGAGATGTTCAATCATGTAGGAGAGTCAAATACATATTTTGGGATTTGATTATTTTAAAGACTTATATCACATTGATGTAGATTTTAAAGAGACTTTTGCAGCATGTAAAAATTCAGTCAATAGAGACAACAATCCATGAAAAGAATTTATGTTGCAGGATGGACTATTGCTCAAGAACAATCAATTATGTATTTCCAATTGCTCAATGAGGGAAAACTTGGTTCAAGAAAAACATAATGGTGGGTTGGTTGGACACTTTGGTGTTGATAGAACAATTGGGAAACAGAGTCACTTTTATTTTTGGCCTAAGATGAAGGTAGATGTACAAAGGTACATGAACAAGTGTAGGATATGTCAACATGCGAAAGGAAGGAGTCATATTGTTGAATTGTACATACCTTTACCTATTCCTAATAGACCTTGGGATTCGATAAGTATGGATTTTGTTTTGGTTTTACCAATAAATCAATGAGGTAATGATTCAATCTTTGTAGTGGTCGATAGATTTACAAACATGGATCATTTCATTCCATGTTTCAAAACTAGTGATACTACCCATGTAGCGAATTTGTTTTTTAATGAGATTGTTCGGTTGCATGGATTACCAAAGAATATAATTTTTGACAGAGACGCAAGATTCATAGGGAATTTCCAAAGGAATTTATGGAAGAAACTTGGCACTAAGCTAAATTTTAGCTCAACATGTCATCCACTGAGTCTGATAGACAAACATAGGTTGTCAACAGGAATTTGGGTAATTTGTTTAGGAGTTTAGTAGGTGACCAACCCAAGGAATGGGATCATGTACTAGCACAAGCTGAGTTTTCCTATAATGACTCACCAAATAGAAGCATGAGAAAGAGTCCATTTTAGATCGTGTATGGCATGCATCCAAGAGGAATTTGTGAGTTAAGAGACTTGGGAAATATTGAACATAGAAGTGGTGATGGAGAGGAGTTTGCAACAGCCATGAGTGAGTTTCATGAGAAAGTAAATAATAAATTACAAGACACAATTTAAAAATATAAGTAGCCAACAGATTTGCAAAGGAAAGAGGTGAACTTTGAAGTGGGAGACATGGTCCTTGCCCATCTAAGAAATGAGATATTTCCTAAGAGAGAGTACAACAAGTTGAAAATGAAGAACATAGGACCTTGTAAGATTCTCTGCAAGTTTTTCAGCAAATTCTTATGAGCTGGATCTGCCACGAATTGACATTCCACCCATTTTAATGTAGCATATTTGTATTCCTACACAGCTCAAGATTCAATTCAAACTTCTGGGAATTTTGACCATAATGAAGGAAAGGAACAACAATGGATGAAACATATGCCTCTCACAACTAATTTAGAAGATGAACATATTTTGGATACACATGTTACCACATGTTACCAAGAAGACCGGGAAGAAAGAATATTTAAAATATCTAGTAAAGTCAAAAGACCTCTTGATGGAGGATTCTACTTGGCTGGATGAAGAAAGAATATTTAAAATATCTAGTAAAGTGGAAAGACCTACAGATGGAGGATTCTACTTGGCTAGATGAAGCAACACTACAACAAGCAGGTCATTTTGTAGAAGATCTTATGAGGAGGATCTCATAAAATTTTCTTTCTCAGGGCCTCGTGTGATGCATCTTATGAAGAGGAGCTCATAAAATTTTCTCTCTCAGGGCCTAGTGTGATGCAGGTGCATTAGGCCGAGCACTTAAACGAAAGGCTTAGCAATGTGATGGATTGCTCACATGCTGAGAATGAAGCATAAATTTTGGACACTTAGCTAGAGAATTTTTGAATATTTAGTTAGAATGTTGTTAGAATATTTTAATTAAATACTTGAATTAAAAAAAAATAGTTAGGGTAGTTTTCTTTTGCTTCTTGGAAGTTAGGATGGTTTTAATATGGGAATATCATTTTGGGGAAGGCTAGTTTTTGGGAAAAAAGAAAAGGAATGAAAATATTCTCATAGATACTGATGTAAAATGTTCTATTTCTATTAATGATTGCATCTAGACTCTTGTTGGAATGTTTTGAAATCAATGATATTTGGAAATTTAATGAAACTGGATTTTTTTTTCTGCATATTTGTGGGGTTCCTGGCAAACTGCCACACCATTGTGTCTTTGTCTTGGCTGATTGAAACTAGAAATCACTTGCAAACTAGCGTTCTAGCTTGTAATAACAGGGTATCATTTAATTTAATGGAAATCACCTAAGGTAAAAAAAAAAAAATGAATTAGCATTTGGCTGTTGGGTTTGACTGGAGCAGACTTTCAAACCATGTGGAAAACATTTGATTTTGAACCAGATTATCTGCGTTTGGGCTGTATTTAATTTCAAGTAAATTACCTACCTTTATATTTAGAGGAGAAGTGTTACCAGATCCGGTGCCAGGGCATAGTTTTCTTGTGTTATTTGATTTTGGCTTTTCAACCTTTTATTGCCATAGATGGGGACCTTATTGGTAATTATGGAGTAGGTCAACCAATAGATATGGGACTAGAAGGAAATAATATTAGTGGAGGACCTGTGATTTGTAGTTTATCCAATGGTGGAAATGTTGTAGGTTCTTTCCCTGTAATGCTGCAAGAAAACATAGTAAAATTAAAAGGTACAATTTTAAGATTGGATTCTAGATATTTGAATGATGAAAAATCACACTACTTTGATGGACAAATGGAAAAAACCACTAGACAATCTACTTAGAGCTCTTAAAGAAAATTCTTCTCCAAAGTTAACAGGGGGATCTCTACATAACAAGAATCTTGGATGTTCAAAGGATATTCATTTTCAACTAGTAGTTGCAGAAGGGAAGAGTGATCCTAGAATTTTAGAACAATATATGGTTGGAAAGGGTTTCAAGATGGCATGGATGTTTAACCGTTGAATATTTCACAAGTTGAGAAGCACGCTGATTCTAATATTTCTCTTGGTTTGCATAGTGACACCACTTTTTAGCATCAGTTAATTCACAATGGAGTGTTGGATAACTACAATCATTTGCAATCCATTGAAATTTAGGTATTGGGTTTTGCCAATAGAGGCATTTGTGGCTAGGTACGCGCGATTGAAGAGCTAGGGTTTCAGGCGTAGCTATGGCCGCCCTTGGGGGCGAGGATCCCCTTCCTCCCCCCCTTCTTGCTGAGATGGATGCGTTTAGGAGGCTCGTCGCAGGTGGTGGGAAGAGGAAAGCTCCTCCCTTGGTCCCGAAATTCATCAAAAAACTTGCAGATATTCCTGAAATCGCCTTGCCAGAGACAACTTCGGTAAAGATTGCTCTTGCTCTGTCTGAAAGAGGTCTGGTAGGCCAATTTATGGGGCTATGGCCATCAGCAAAGACCACCGACGAATGGATTCAAAGAAATTGGAAGCCGCGTCTAAAACAAGGAGTCACCTGCTACCCCCTGAGCAGTGGATATTTTGTCTTTGAATTTATAAATAAGGAGGATAAAGACCTCATTTTCAGAAACAGCCCATATTTTATCGATACCCAGGGGCTGTATCTGAACCGCTGGACTCCAGAATTTGATCCCTCGGTGGATCTTCCTAAGGAGGTGCCTGTCTGGGTCAGGCTCCCCAACTTGCCGGTCCACTGCTGGAACTTTGAAGCATTGCAGATGATCGGCAATGGAATAGGAAAGTTCGTTGATAAGGCAGACAACAAGACCATCTACAACTGTGCCAGGATTTGTGTTGAAGTGGACCTCGAGGCAGGGCTACCAAAGGCAGTGAAGCTAAAGGTGGGCACTTGGACTTAGTATCAGAAAGTGGACTATGAACATCTTCCATTTAAATGTAGACTCTGTCAAGAGCATGGGAATTTTCAGAGGAATTGCCCAAAAAACCAAGCCCTGGATAAGGAAGAAAATGAAGGATGGCAAAAGTTTAAGAGAAACAAACCAGCCTCAAAAGCCAAAGATACAAGACCTAATCAATTGCAGAATCAGCCTCAGGTGAATGCGAATCCTGTGAAGGAACCCTTGGTAAAAGATACAGCTCCACCAAAGGAACCGGAGAAGGAATGTATAGAGATAACATCTCACTCAGCGCCCTCTTCAGAAAATACAGACAAGAACAAGAATGCCCTGCTAGCAAAAGAAGCTTTGAAATCGGATGAAGAAAATATCACCATAGGCTCTGAAACTGGAGTTGAATCTGACGGTGGGGCCACTGAGACAAGAAGCTCGATTGGAACGCCTAAAAGGACTCCAAGAGGAAGGAAGCCAGACCGGAAAAAAAGGGAGGAGAAATCATATAGGGATGTAACAGCAGGAGTCCAGCAAACCATCCTGGATATGATGGAAACCAGATCCATAAAGAAAGGCAAGGCTTCGAAAGGAGCCACCCCCCCTCCTCCTAACCCTAATGCAATTAATCTCTTGGAATTGCAGAGGGATGGGAAGCAAGTCCAAAGAAGAAGCAATCAAAGATCTAGTTAGAATGAATTCCCTGGATATCCTTCTGATCTAGGAGACGAAGATGGAGGAGCCTCAGACCATCCAGGCTAGCAAAACGTTTTGGAAAAAAGGAGAAGGAAGAGCGGTCAGCTCCAGGGGAGCCTCAGGAGGGATAGCCACCTTCTGGAACTCCTCCATGCTAGATCTGCTCATGGACTATGGAACCACCCATTGGCTTTTCACGAAATTGCAGCATCGAGACTTGGGGCAGTAGATTAGCCTTTTTGACATCTATGCTCTAGTTCTCCTGTCAGAAAAAAGAGAATGCTGGGACTCACTAAACTTGTTCCTGACAGCAAACCAGCATGACAACCTGGTGCTTGCTGGAGATATGAATGTCACCCTTGCCCTCTCGAAAAAGAAAGGAGGCTCACCCATAAGAGATCCGGCACGGGAGTGGGTAGAAGATATCATTTCAAACTGGGACCTAGAGGATATCAAACCCAGCAAAGGAAAATTCACATGGACAAATAAAAGAGTTGGTCCGAGACATATTGCTTCCCGCCTGGATCGTTTTCTTGTTCACATGTCCTTCCTAACTCTTGGTCTATTTGCAAACTCTGAAATCCTCCAGGCTTGCACCTCTGACCACAAGTCTATCTCTCTTTATCTGACCACTGGACAAAATGTGGGGGCCATCCCCTTCCGATTCAGCCCCCTGTGGGTCTCCATGGAAGGTTTCTTTGATCTGGTTTCGGAAACTTGGCAAAAGACAGTCTCTGGTTCGCCTTTCTTCATTTGGGAAGAGAAGTTGAGAAGGCTTAAAGTTGCTTTGAAATCCTGGGCAAAGACCCAGCCCTCCCCTATCTCTGAAATATTGCAAGCCCAACGAGCTCTAGGAAACCATCAGCTGCTCATGGAGGAGTCCACGATCACCCTGGAGCTGCTAAATGTGGAGATCGACCTTCAAAAGGCACTTCACTCAGTGCTGAGAAGAGAAGAGCAATACTGGAGAATTAAGGCGCGCTGTATTTGGCTCCAAGAGGGTGATAAAAATACCTCTTTCTTCCATAAGCAGGAAGAAGCTTGGAAGAATCACAATAACATCAGAGAAATCCATTTCCAGGACCACTCGATCAACAATTTTGAAGAGATTAAGCTCGCAGCTCACACTTTCTTTAAGGATCTGTTCACCGAAGAAATGGATACACCCCCTATATTGGATCGCTACCCTCTTTCTGAGATCCCCACGCTGATCAATGAGGAAGATAATCATAGGTTGACCACTCCAATATCGACTGAGGAGATAAAAAAAGCTATTCACGGAATGAACCCTGACAAAGCTCCAGGGCCTGATGGCTTCACGGCAAGATTCTTCACAGCCTGTTGGGACATCATTCAGAAGGATCTGGTAAAAATGGTGAGGAAATACCAGAGTTGCAGCAAAATCAGAGGGAGCACAAAATCCTCTTTTCTGGCATTAATTCCTAAAGAAAAAGGTGCCCAAAATTTCTCCAGATTCTGGCCCATCTCGCTCTGCAACACGGGGTATAAGATCATCACCAAAGTTATTGCAAACAGATTAAAAAAAATCCTCCCAAGGATCATACCGGAGAATCAGTGCGGCTTCATCCAAGGAAGACAAATCTAGGACAACATCATCCTGGTCCAAGAGGCAATCCATTCAAGTTAACATCAGAAAGAAAAAGGTATGATAGTCAAGCTAGACCTTGCCAATGCTTTTGATAGAGTTCATTTAAATTTTCTTTTTGATGTTATGCAAAGAATCGGATTCCAACCCCAGTTAGTCAACTGGATCAAAGTCTGCATCTCAGGGCCCTGGATCGCCCCCTTGGTGAATGGGAGACTGGCCAACTTCTTCCAAGCCTCTAGGGGACTAAGGTAGGGCTTCCCCCTATCCCCCCTGCTCTATGTAATTCAAGCCTTGGTCCTTAGCTTCCAGCTTGACAAGAGAAGCCAGCAGCACCCTCTAATGGGGCTCTCAATCTCCCCAAGAGTGAAGAGAATGAACCATTCCTAGTTCGCTGACGATACCCTTCTCATGGGCCAGGCAAATCTCTCCACGGCCAAATCCTTTAAGAATGAGTTGGATGCTTACACAGAGGCCTTTGGTAGCGAAATCAGTTTGAGGAAAAGAAAAATTTATAGCTGGAACTGCCCCCCTATCGAAATGACAGATATTTTTAGGACGCTGAATATGGATGGAACCTCCAGGTGGGATTCCATAAAATACCTCAGAATTCCTCTTGTGAAAGATGCCCCCAGAAAGAGTCTTTGGATGCCCCTGATGGAAAAACTCAAGAGCAAAATAATGTCGTGGGGGGATTCTTGGCTGAACAAAGCTGGTAAAATTGTTCTCATAAACTGTATCCTAGCATCCCTTCCAGTCTAAGAAGCCTCGTTCATTTTAGCCCCAAAAGGAATAGCGCAAGAAATTGACAAGCTTTCGAAAAAATTCCTCTGGAAAGGGGGAAGGAATGAAGGAAGGAAAATGCATTTAGTAAGTTGGAATAAAATCAAAGCCCCAAAATGGGAAGGAGGGCTGCAAATCAGAGATGTGGCCACTCAGAATTTAGCCATGGGAGGAAAGATTCTTTGGAAAATGATCAGGGGAAAAACCACTTGGAGCTCCAAAGCGTTAAGAACAAAGTACTTCAGAGGTCACAAAGAAAGGTGCCTGGACCACCCCCCAAGGACTAGGAAAGGCTCCCCAATCCTTTCTCTCTGTCTTAAGTCCCTGAATATGATCTCTTCCAACCTCACTTGGATTTCGGGAAATGGCTCCAAAATAAAGTTTTGGGAAGACTCCATTCTAGGACAACCTCCTCTAAATGCCTTGGAGGGAATGGAGAACATTAAAAATTGGCTTCACTCAAATAGAAAGTTCACCCTATGGGATCTATCTAGGTGGGGCCCAGATGACTCTTGGATCAAGTGGGACCTGGGGACTATCCCGCAACCTCTTGATTTTGAAGCTCGCTCTCTCTTAGATGCTCTCCAAGGTCTCTCCCCCATGTCTTCTAAGCTGAAGGATAAAAGAGGATGGGGCTCCTCCTCTGGTCTGTATTCTGTTGCTACTGGTTATGCAGCCCTTAAAGCAATTCCTTGGGCTGCTCCGCATCCCACGGTATGGAGGAACTTGTGGCTCCACCCCTCTCTTCCCAAAATCGATATGTTTTGTTGGTATCTTCTGAATGATAGTATTTTAACCTGGGATAATCTCCTAAAAAGAGGTTGGGAGGGGCCCTCTAGATGCCCTCTTTGTGCCAGCCATGAAGAAACCTCATTCCATCTGTTTTTGCAGTGCCCATTTGCTTTAGATCTCTGGAACATTCTTCTCGCTCAGCTGAACCTGACTCTCCCCCCTTCCATATTCTCCCTGTTTGCTTATTGGTCTGATATAGCTCCCTTCCCCCTCTCTAGAATGAAGCTGATAAAAATATGTTGGATGTGGGTTCCTAAAATCTTCTGCTGGAAAATGTGGCTGGAATGTAATAACAGAATTTTTCAGGATAAAGCAGGTACTCCAGCCCAAGTTGCAACCAAAGTGAAGGCCTTGATTGGGGAGCTAGTAACTTCAAATCCAAAAATTTCTAATGAATCCACCCCGGACTATAAGGAGCATAGTTGGTTCCATGAGCTAGACCCCTCAATTCTCACCAGAATCAAGCTCTCTATGAATCATCAAGATCCGTGGGAAATCAGGTTAGAAGAGCAAGAGTTTATTAAATGGAGATCCTCTCTGAATGAGCACATTCTGCAGGTGGATGGGGCCTCGAAAGGAAATCCAGGGCCTACGGGAAGTGTAGGAGTTCTGATAGAAAATACCGGGAAGATTATTCTCAACTTCTCCTGGGGTCTGGGCAAAAAAACTAACAATGCTGCTGAAATCCTCGCTATCTGGAAGGGTCTAAATCAGGCAAGAAGGATTTTCATTAAGAAGCTCACTATAATGGGTGATTCCTAAATTACCATTCAAGCTCTCACCCTGAAGAAGGCCCCTAATAATATGGAGCTGGCCCACTACTACAGGTGTAACATCCCCTCAGAACGCGACCGAAAAAAAACGTAAAGCGTAAGTAAAAAGCATTGTAAGTATGAAAAGTAACTCATCAAAATTATAGATGAAATTTAATAATGCTAGGAGACTGAAAGCGTGTGCGACTAAAAATGATATTGGGGACGAATCCACTAGGGGGAGAGATGTTTGGCTAGGAGGCCATGTCATTAGATGACGGGGGTCGTCTTAAGAGTCATGGACACTGAAATTTCTCTTTCAGTTTAAGCATTTACCTGAGCTAATGTTAGAAGCTAAATGCCACTAGGGTGGGGGATATTGGTTGAAGAGCCATTAATTTGGTGCTTCAGGCACTAGTAAGAAGATTTAACTTCTCTAATTAAAAATAATAATAATAATAATAAAAATCTCTTAGGTATCTTCCCAAAGGAAGTGAGCCTTGATTGGACAAAGTGACTATCTAATGGCATCATATGCCAAAGAAATTCCATTAGAAAATTTGATAAAATTAAACTAAAATTAGCTTATAATGTTTTTTTTTGGTCTCATGAATGATTGTATTAATAAAATGATATATAAGATGATATATATATATATATATATCGTTTGATAAATTTTATTAAGACTTGTCTCATGAATTGTGGAATTATTTACACAGGACATATAAATAATAATGAGATTATATATATATATATATATATATATATATATATATATATATCTCATTTGTTGAATGTTAATGATGTAACCAAGAGACTTATCATATATATTTTTTTTTACAAAATATATTTCCATATAAAATAAGTAGTACTGCTTTTGTTTATACAGAAATTTATTCACAATGGAAAAGTCATGTATATGATTTTATTTATATATTCGAGGGTCTTTATTATACCGAGATGGTAATTCATAATTTTAAAATAATGTTCTTAGTGGAGAAATAAATGAGAATGACCTCTTATTTATTAGAGACTCCTCGCATGATTTTCATGAGAGAGATCTTTTTTAACGCGTCTGCTGTTAAAACTAAAAATAAAGTAACGTGTCGAATTTTTCCACGAGAGAAGAGGAATGTCGACACTTGGCTCTACCATGTGTCCTTTAGGGAAAATTTGGTTTAGCTCGTCATGCTGGAGAGTTTCATTTAAATGGAGGTCGGAACGAGCGATGTGAAGGGGGGTTTGCAGATCTATATGGAAGAAGGGAGGAGTGTCGATTTCTCTGGAGGAAAAGCGCCAAGTCCTTCGGGCCCATGAATTAGGTATGTGTTTTATGCTGGCCTCTATGTTTGCATCATGGATCTTAGCTACAAATCTTGGATTTGAAGTGGAACGCTTTTGGTTTTTGTTATGTTTGCAATTACAAAGTAAATGCCGGACAGAAATGTGCAGTTGAGAGATAGATCATAAGATCACAATTTGATTTGTTTGTTCTTAATGTTTTTATTAAATACCTGGAATGCCGTGGTTTGGAATCACGATTTGTTTGTCTTTATTGTTTTTATTAAAGATCTGGAACGCCATAGTTTGGAATTACGATTTGTTCGCTGATAATGAATTAAGATCTGGAATGCCAAGGACATGTAGATATGATTCTGGGTTCCTTTGTTAGTGTACATTGCTAATTTTCAAAATTAAACCCAATTGTTGTTCCTTCATCTCAAAACCCTGTCTTGAATGCCCATAAATCGATTTTATGTGTCTAGCCACTCTATGAATTCCTTCAAATTGATTTCGATGTTCCAACGCCTGTAGGAATTCTCTTATATCATTTGTGTGTGTCCCAGTCATTGTAAATATTACCTTGGAATCCCATGGTTATATAATTCTCTAAAAAAAATAAAAATAAAAAGTGTTTTGAGAACCCAACATTTGTATGACTACACTTTTAAGACAGTGTGTTAATGGTATTCGTATAGGAAGACTGCATGACTGCATTTTGTTTTAAAACATAGAGATCTATGTTTTATTTGCTTCCCCTTTTAAAACAAAGGTAAATCGTGTTACAATAGTTTTATATTTTGTGCATATATATATATATATATGAGAATTGTANATAATGAACCATGAACTTTTTATATTTAAGAAATCATGTTCTCATATATGGTTCACATACATATATGGTAAACATACATATATGAGTTTTTAAATACATATTCCTAAATATATTTATATGTTCATAAATTATAATGAATCCTTATGAGAGACATTACCTTAATAGGCATAAAGATATTGGAAGGGAAATTTAATGCTATGAATAATATTTATATGGAATATGGAAAACTTACTATTGGAAATATAGACATTTAGGTATAACTCAAACATTGCTATGAGATTGAAGTTGTAGTCAATGGAAAACATTACTATGATTGGATGTTTATATGTTAGGGAAATTTTCCATGAATGAATGTATGAATATTTATCTCGAACAATTAAGACCAAGTATACTTAAGAATATTAAAATATGTGATGGAATAAGGAGGTTTATACATAGCTTAAAATATGTGATGGAATAAGGAGGTTTATACATAGAAAACTTGGTAATACTTTAGGTGAAACTTATACCTTATCACTATAATATTTTTAAAGGGGTTAGGGTTAAATGTTTTCTCAAGCCTTAGTGGATTCGTCACCCAGCTCGGGGGTGGCTTTAGACGGAAAAACAACACGTCATATGAAGCCTATGGTTGGGAGGAAGGTCGTACACACGTTTTCAGTCGCTAAGCTCAAAAGAAGTACTCTCAACAATTAGTTTGTTTATGGATGTAATTTACCTTGTATATAAGGTTTATGCTCTTGGATTTATGGTACTAATATGCATGTTAAGTTACATAAAGTGGTGGATGCAGGAGCTGTATTACAATGATGGAATAGCTCTCAAAAAACAAGTGTAAAATGATTTTGTTGTATAGTTTTCCTTAGTTTAGTTGTTTCTATCATTTACAGTGTGTTTAACTTTGTTTTTTGTGCCATTCAGGACTTATGCGTAATCTTGTATGGTTGCTCCCAAGAATATAAGTACAACGATGATGCCTTGTTATGTATGAGGAATGTCAGTGACCTTTAAAATAAAGGTTAATGTGTAATTTCTATCCCAATCGCGGAATGGTCTACCGACTAATGAAACGGTTGTATCTATCCTAAACATCAAAAAGATTCACTTATATTAGAGTGACTGTAGTTTGACTGTCCTTAATTGCAAGAAAGTATGATTTTGTATTTGAGGTATAAAGTTCTTACCATTATACTAGTACTAGTATTGTTATTAGTATATCTCTATTGTCAACTACTCAGTGTATCTTAATTTAGTTTGCTTAGATGCAACTTAGATGCAACTGATAGTAGAGTTTACATTAATGTGATTACACACTAACATGGTTGACTTTTTGATATAGTAAAAGTGAAAAAAAAAAAAAAATTTACCCCGTTTTCTCAGGATTTACATTGACGAATTCTGGGTATGTTACAACAGGAAAGTCACATTACAGATGAAAGATTTCGAAGAGTTGATGTTCTTCCACGTCCTTCGGCACCTCAACCAAATCATAGATCATGAAGCGAATTTGGGAGTCTCGTTGAGAAAAGGAGCCCTCAGTCTAAAAGGAACCATCAATCATGTGCCCATACCTTAGTGCAAGTGGTGTTCTCGTTTTTAGAGTTGACCAGGAAAGCCAAATGAGAAACTCGTTTTCAAACAGCATAGAGTTCTCACCGCTGGCGGGTTCCCTGAGGAAATCGAGGAGCATAAAGTGCAGGAGTAAGACAAATATGGATCAGAGCTTGTATCATGACCACTGTTCTCCTTGTACTGGGTCTGATACCAAGGGAAATGGCCTCCAATCGGCGTCCTTCAAGGAGACTCATCTCCAGCATGGTAAATCTACTTTCCAGCAAAGGAAATCTCATGCAATCGATGAGAATCCTCCCAAAAACCAGATGAAAACATATCAGGCCGCATTCTCCAAATGCTTCCATCAATGTTCTCTGTATTTTGCTGAAGGATACGCTGAGATTCTCTCAGACCGCACGCAAAGGATTTGGAAGGGAGCAGATCGGGTCTAGCTATGGCATCCAGCTCATCCTCCACTCTAGAATCTCGCCTCACTCAAATTCAGGCCGATCTAAACGCACTCAAGTCTGCAGTCAACAAGGTGGAGAACAAACAGGCCAGAGTGCAAACACTTGGAACCAGTCGATGGGAGAGCATGAATCTGGAACTCAAAGAACTGAGGGACGAAATCTTTGAAGACAAGCTGACAAGCATTAAGGATTTGGCAAATGCTGTAGGAGGAATTGGAATCCGGCTGGCTGAGCTGGAAAAAAAGGTAGCAGAAATGCTCAAGAAAAATGGAAAGGCTTTAAAACCAGACCTCTGAACTCCTTCATCTCTGTTCAGTTCATTATCTGTTTTCAAGTTAATCTCTACATGTTTAAACTCTTAAGAATCCTATTTCCGTATCGCTCATTCCAGAAATTTTGTAATGGGTACAAGTTATATATTGCCACTTGAATCTCTGGAAATTATGCTTATGTTAGATCAAAAACTCGGGATGTAAAGCTTCTGGCAGCTGTTTAGCCAGTTCATAAATAAAATAGCTCTATAACCGTTTTAGTAAAAAAAAAAACTACAATCATTTGCAACGAATGTTAAAGACACTTATACTAAAGTGAAAATTGTAGACGAGAAGCTAACAATGTGAAACAAGATTCAGAGATGAATATTTAAGTACCAGACAACTTAACTTGATTCCATAAATTGATGCATCCTATAAATTAGAGCGGTGAATATCTCTTATAAAGGATTCTATAGAAGTATCCATTGCAACATCCACTAAAAACACACTCTAGATATAAGAATGATTTTTTTTCTCGTAAGCATGCTTTGGATCATACCAAACATAAGATTTAAGTCTATGATGAGACTACCATTAAAAAAGGTGACATTGGTCTTGACCTAGCTCATGATAATACTAACGATGAACCAAATGACGGTGTTTATTCTAGTTAGTAATTTATTGTTAATTAAATTCTCCAGGTAGTGAAGACATTATTACTTTTACGTTAAAACAAGACATTATCACAACAAATTTATTTCATTTCTAAGTAATTTCTTAAAGGTATCACAAAGACAACAATTACAAAGGACTGATAAACAATATAGGGTATAAGCCATGCTATCCCCAATCAAATCGTTTCTTCTTAATTTCCCAAACTAAATCAAGAATAAAGTGAATAATCTACTGCCTTAAACCATATCGATCTATAATCCATGTTAGTTGCAATCAAATCGTTGATTCTTATTTTCCCAATCTAAATCAAGAATGAAGTGAATAGTTTACAACCTGGAAATTACAAGTTTATAGCTCCAATGACGACAACTTATTGTTCTACTCAAACCAAGGCTCTATCTCATAATTGCTCATGTCTCCTACCATAAACAGTTTTAGCAAAACCAAATTAAGAAAAGAGAATATAAAAATTCACATCACTTCTATATTTTGCTAAGAACTCGTATAATGTCAATGCAAAAATATATCATTTATTTCATGGTCAAGATAAGAGATCTAAAGCTTATGATATTCTTGCTAATATTTCCAGATAAAGTTAACCTAGTCGCCTTATTATGGTTAAGGATTTCTTTGCATAAAATAAACTAAACTTCAAAATATGTTGGAGGAATAGAGAAAATGAAGTCTTCCAACAAAAATCAGTTTGACTCGAGATGAATGCATTAGATCAAATACTTCTCATGCTTTGAAAAATCCAAACAAATACATATTTAAGCGTGGTAGAAATGAACAACTACAACTAGACATTCATAATAGGTAACAACTAGACATTGAACCCCCTCATAATATACCTTTTCAATTAAGAAAACCTCTAGTCTCACATTGTGGGTATCCATTTTATCAAAACATTTCTAACACCCCATTTATATCATATTATAAAGTTATAACAACAAGATCCCTAACATATATTAGTATAAGCAAACAATATGATAAATAAAATATAGTTTAATCATAGTAATGATCCCACGAGGATTGCAAAGGCCACTAGTTCATTTGTAGCGTTGGATAGTGGAAGTTCCAATGAAATAGTAATGGGGAAGGAAAAACATGTAAAAGGAAACCCAATCAAGAGATAAATATAATAAATAATGTAAAATACTAATAGACAAATAGTGAGTGCAATGCTTAGAAAAGATGAGTGTTGCACATGTTCCACACCAAAACGGGCTAATATACCAATTTTATATCATGTAACTATAGTTATAGCCATAGAGAGATCATGTTTTTTATAATATTAATAAATTAAACTCCATAAAATGTTTTTAAAAATCTTAATAAATGTATTCTTTTCTTTTTATTAAAGCTATTTGTATGCTATTTTTAATAGATGCATAGTAAAATATGGTAAAATAACACTCTTATTATTTAGATAAATTATGTGCAGATATCTTCTAATACTTAAAGTATTCCAAGTTTTTTGAACATGGATTCTTCCACAACAAATGAATCTCATTTCCATATCTATACAATATCAAAATTAGTCGAGAATTAGAGGAGATTCTCTTCATTTCCTATTTAAATTCTTAAAATAAATTAAATGACACTCCCATATAAATTTAACGTTGGTTATCCAAGAGGTTATTTATTTTTCTTAGGTCGAGAAGTATTCTATTTTGTAATATTTGTAATTTTTTTTAATTGAGAAGAGGTTTCTATATGAAACTAAGACAAAAATTGTTAATTTTCTTATGGATATTGATCCAATGATAAATCAAATTCTTTGGTATTTTTTAAGATGCATTTATGGAGTTAGATTTAAATTGGAATTAAAATTTTAATCAATAATATTATAATATGACTAACATAATGATATGGATATTTTCATTTAAAAACTATTTAAGAAAACAAAATCATAAACATAATGATAATATTATAGAAAATTTATTTGAAATTAAATATTGTAATATAAAATGCTTTCATATATATATATATATATATATAATTTAAAAGCTATATAATAAAACTAATAAAAAAATTACTAATATTATAAAAACATTAATTTAAATTAAATATTTTAATATACAAAAATTTTATGTGAAGCTAAAATGTCATTTTTCTTATAGTGCAAAGAAATGTTTGCATTCAACCATGGAGACATTCAACATGCCTGTATGGGCAGCCTCCGAATATATATATATATATATATCCCATGATTTGAATCTTATTCTTCGGCCCACCCAAATAAAAAAACCCCTATATTATCTCACTATGTTAAATTTAAAAAAAACCATTGACCCCTTAATACAAGGCAACATATTTTTCAGTATTTTAAGAGTATTGAAGCCCCCAATATGAATGAACCTGATATAATATTTCCTTGCTAGTAAAACCCCTATGGTAAGTTCTAAGTAGAAGGTCTCGAGGTCAAATCCCTCGTTGTATATACATTGCCATATAAGGGCCTCACTTGAAGTCCCCATCGAGTTAGCTCTGTAATCAGAGCGAATGGGGTGAGACCCCTTTGAATTGAACCCATGAATGTAGCAAACCCTGTTATGAGGTAGGTGGACCACAATTGAAAAAACTTATATGTTAAATTATAAAATAGCAAGTGGATCAACATTTCTAGTAATTGGGATCAACCACAATTGTAGTGTGTCCCAATTTTTTTTTTACAACAATATTCCAAATCATCGGTATGATATGTGGATATGGTTAAATCCATAATCGTGTTTCATTAATTTGAAAACTTAGTTATAATACGACAGGATTCATGTCCTTACTCCATGGGGTATTCAAAACTAGTCAATCTCCCATCCACAGTGCATCAACTAAAGGTATGGATTAATTCACTACAATATGAGAGGAACAATACTTATCTAGAATGTCCGGAGGTAGGCATGACCTATAGCATAACCTCTAAAATTTTAATCTCATGTTAATTAAATTTGTAGGCCATGACCTCGTATCCTAAAACTGGATATGTTGCATTTGATTTTTATTATTAAATCAAATTTTATATTTTCATATAAACACACATACAACTTATATTTGTTGGCCTAGTTTAGTGGCCTACATAATCCCCCTGCACCCTGCCCTGCAATGTCCCCTTCCATACAATCACATAGCTTGTCCATAGTTTGTTCTCTCTAAAATTCATTGCCAGCAAACAAGATCATTGGGCAGTGGTTGCAACATGAAAATATGCTATAATATACTCTACTTGTATGCAGGAAAACACTTCAAGGAAACTTCAATATGTCTTTTCATTCCAAGTTAACACACATTCAATGTTTGGTTTTTCCTAAGAAAGAAATTTGTTATCCTCATATGACGATTTTCGGCTTTTATGCTTATGGATACAATGAGCTTATATATAAAAAATATATGTCTATTTTCACACATGATTTTCAAATATACATCGATTCTCTAGAAGCACTTGATAGTATATCTTCTATTATAGATATATAATGTCAATACCTCAATTCATCACAATTATGATACATTATGGATTCGATGAATGGAGAATGTTTACATAAGAAATAATTGTTTGATTATAAGTTTTTCTTTCATACGTTGGATTAGCTTCTCTCTCAATAAATATATATCATTATCAATATCATATTCATATGTGTTATGCAATTATCTATTATGGATAAAAAAACTATTGCCAGTCATACGATTTGTTCATTTAAGCGTGCACATTTCATGCACACATCTCTATATTTTGGATGCCTCAACTAGAAGTGTATTCAAGCAATCGAACTTAGAAACTACTTAGCTCAAATCTGTGTATATATGTTTGTAGATTTTTCTTCCAATGCCATTGTCCAAAAATTGAACAAGACGTAGTTACACATATCGTCATGCATGGTGTCACTATCACTTTGTACAATAGTCACACCAACAAATCAGCAATATATTATTACTTGCACCTACCTATCACGTATATGTTTCCATTGACACTTATGACTAGATTGCACAAATAACTTGATTGTTAATGTTTTTAGCAATAATGAAGATCCTTGAACTTTAAATTTTTTATGAATTATATGTTGAGGATGTGTAACAATTCACATTTCAATCACACCCAATAATTCTTCCACAACACAAGATGTTGTAATGTCCCCAAAATTTGAATTTTTTTTTTATTACGCTAGTCATTTACTGCCTAAGCTAGACATTATTTAACTCTACGGAATGTGTCGTACTTTGTTTGTTCTGCTAAATGTCGTAAGTTGTTCTTACGTCCTGCTTTCATATTTTTAAATGTGGTTATTGATGTTGATTACTATCTTGATCTATGGTTATGCATCTATATGTATGTTAGTTGTTTGATTACGTACTCATTGATTATCATTGTTTTATAACTGATAGTACACACGATTTTCAAATATACATCCATTTAGTACAAGCTCTTGATAGTATATCTTCTATTCCAGATATATAATGTCAATACCTCAGTTCGTCATAGTTATGATACATTATGGATTCGATGAAAGGAGAATGTTTACATAAGAAATAATTGTTATATTTTATAAGTTTTTCTTTCATATGTTGGATTAGCTTCTCTCTTTATCTCTATAGATATATATCATTATCAATATCATATTCATATGTGTTATGCAATTATCTAGTGTGGATAAAAAACTATTGCCACTCATACAATGTTGAACACATTGAAGCTTACACATTTCATGCACACATATCTATATTTTGGATGACTCAAGTTGAAGTTTATTAAAGCAATCCGATTTAGCAACTACTTAGCTCAAATTTGTGTATATATGTTTGTAGATTTTTCTTCTAATGCCATTGTCCAAAAATTGAACAAGATGTAGTTACACATATCGTCATGCATGGTGTCACTATCACTTTGTGCAATAGTCATAGCAACAAATCAGCAATATATTATTAGTTGCACCTACCTATCACATATATGTTTCCATTGACAGTTATGAGTAGATTGCACAAATAACCTGATTGTTAATGTTTTTAGCAATAATGGAGATTCTTGAACTTTAATTTTTTTATCAATTATATGTTGAGGATCTGTAACAATTCACATTTCAATCACACCCAATAATTCATCCACAACAAAAGATGTTGTAATGTCCCCAAAATTTGAAAAAATAAATTATTAGGCTAGTCATTTACTGCCTGAGCTAGACATTATTTAACTCTACGGAATGTGTCGTACTTTGTTTGTTGTGCTAAATGTCGTAAGTTGTTCTTACATCCTGCTTTTATATTTTTAAATGTGGTTATTTATGTTGATTACTATCTTGATATATGGTTATGCATCTATATATGTATGTTAGTTGTTTGATTACGTACTCATTGGTTATAAAGTTTTGATTACTGAACTGTATAAACATTTATGACTTAACTTGCTATTGAAAAAGGGGTGGAGTGGTGGGACTTATTTTCCTTGTAAACACCTGAGAGGTAACTATTTTCTACTTGTCACTTCAGGGCTTACTTAGTTCTTACGAACTAATGCATTTATTTTCTTGTCCCGTGCAGTTGCACTTGACGACAAAAAAAACTTAGAGAAACTGAATAAGACGTACTGCCATTCATCACAACCACTTAGCTTGGGCAACGAGGGGCTTATAGTCATGTCCCATTGATTACTATCACTGCTGTTAGTTATTATTTATATGAGGATGGATGTTTCACTAACCGCTGTTGGACGGTTCACCATTATGGTTATTACAGACTTTACGACAGTGTTGTAATTACTACTACATATATCCTTTACATGGTACACATTTTATATGGTATTGACACTTGGTATCTTGGTGTGCGTATAAATATTGTCTTGGTGTGCTAATTTAAAACTTTGTAATATCCCTTCCATGGCATATTTCATATGCCATGGACTATGGATAAACCTTATGCATTCGATACCCATATTGGAAAATATGCAATGCACGTTGGTTGGGCATGGTTTAAGTATTGGCATGAACTATACACTATGGAAATCGAAATATGTTAATGGAGGGGAGGGTGGCGACTTTAATGCACATCGAACTGCATGGGCCTCAAGCTTTGGGCTTGGTCTCTCGTGTTTGTTTGGGTCATTGAAACAGGGCTACGTGAGTTCTTCCTCTACGTTGTGTGTTGGAGTGGAGCTTGGAAGGTTCACTATGGTGGAGGGTACGTACTCCACTATGATTTAACATCATTGTTTTCTTGGTTTCAGTTTGGGTTCAAATCGTACTCCTTATTGTGGATTTCTTTTGTGTTTGCAGGGTGTAGGGCTTGAAGAGACGGGGTCGTGAGTCATGGGTGATTCTGATGCAATTCCATACCCATTATGGGTAATCCCTACTATACAAGTTTAAAACGTGTCCCCCTCTTGTGTGGTGGTTGTGATAGAGTTTAAAACTCGTCATGGGTTTGAATGTTTGGTTCTGGTTTTAATGATTGCGTTTTGGGAAAGGGACTGTCTGTATAATGAAAATGTAAGGCATCAAGGATGTGTGTAATGACGTAGGGTTTTGTTTGGGTTTAGTGCCTTCAGGTCGGGACTATTGTGTTCGAATTTTATGAATGGATACTTTGTGCGGTAATGTGTCTTGGGAGGACTTGACAGGCTCTCCAGATTTTAATTTTGCTTAAGTTCTTGGTAATGGCGGCAGCACTGTTGCTTGAAATGGTGCAAGGCCTTGGGTAAATGAATATAGAATTCTTATTTTGTTTTAATGGTTATGTATATACAACATTCGCATACTGTTTGATTCTGTGGGTATGATCCTTGTTCTGTGACATTAGTTTCATTCTGTGTGGATTCAAAAATTCTTGTTTGAAGTTCTTATATGGATGAGTTGATAGCATTGTTTGGCTTTGGGAGCCATGCCATAGGTGGCATTGGCATTCCCTCCATTAGAGCTACAACTATGTGTTGGATAAATGATTTATCGTTTTTATGTTTTGATTCATGCTTAGCATTATAGTGTGTATTTTAAATGGTAATGACCGAGACTATGGGTATAACCCTTTTATTATGTATCGATTCTTTTAACATAGTGTTAATAGGGTTTTTGATTTATGGATACTCTATTATGTAAAGGCCCTAGGGCCACAAAAATGGTTATAGTGAATAAATTAATTTGGGGCTTTTACGTCTGTGTAGAGATTAGGAGAATTTAACTTATGACCTGTGTGTTTATATAGCATGGTATGCTTGGTATTTAAATGCTACAACGTTTAGTGGAATAATAATGAATCCTACAGGATTTGATATGAGGATTTGTAAATGAAAATGACTCAACTGGAATTGATCCTAGGTCGCTATGGTTGTTTAAAGATGATTACTATAAGGGTTGATTTGTGCATTTCACATTTACTCGAATTGATCCTGCGACCTCTGTGTATGGTATGCTACTTTTTTTAGTCAGTCTTGTGTATAATGTTATGGTTGTTTTTATTATGAATATGATGGATTTATTATGTTGGTAGTTCCCTTACTTCATACGATTTTCATGGATGTAGTTGGTATAATAGTTATATGGTTTGATTTAATGTGGATTCTTATTTATATAAAGTATAACTTTCATACCATTAAAGAGTCTCGATATATTGAATGTAGATTTGGTTTTAATGTTTATACTTGAATATGGAATAATGTGATTTTAATGTTTCTTAGATAGATTATAGCTTCAGAGCATTAGAGGTCTCAATAGCTTGACTATTTGGCATTTTAATTTGTTATTTGATTTTAATTATATTTATACTTAGTAATGTAAATTATTTGTTTCTTAGGTTATGGTTTAATATACTTTAATTAACTCTATTTTATAATTATGTTTTGTTTATAGCTTAACCTTAATTAGTCTTTTACTCCTAATTATAGTTCTTTTGGCAATATGAAATACGCGAGTAGAGTTCATAGGTAAATATACATATAGACTCTATATAGAGTAATTTCTAGGTTTTAGGAAAAAAAACAAATTTTAAGTTATGAAATAAATGCAGAACGAAGTATAGAATAAATAACCGTAAATAATTCATAAAGAGGAATTAATTTACAGAGATAGGGTTTAGAATTAAAAACACAAACTCTCGAGAAACATAGGGTTTATAAAAAAGAATGTAAACCCTTAAATATTTTGGCAGAAAATAATTGCAAACATAGGGTTAGAATATAACATGAACACTTGAAAATTATAACATGAATTATACTAGATAATGGAACAAAAAATCAAGAACCTCATACCTGGAAGGTGAAGCTATTCCTATGGATAAAACCAACACACTCAATTACCTAGAAAATTTAACAATTCACAGACATATCTGACCTCTGTATAGATGACTGAATCACTTGGGAACTACCACGTTCCACCCAAGCACGGCCTGGAACCGTTCCTAGTTTTAATCTGGATCCCTCTGAGTTATTTCCAACATGCAAGTAGCTTCAAGATCCTAAGGTAAGGATTCCCTAAGTAGGATATCAAGTCTGAATCAGTTCTCATTTTTCCTCTTAGGAAAATGTTCTCCAAGAACTATCTTGAGAATAATCAGGAACAATAATGATTCCAAAACGATGGAAGAGATCCCCAAGCCTCTCTTTAGCTTGGGTCTTTATAGGCATTCTTTTCAGTCAAAGGGGTAGTTAAATCAAGAATGATTTGATTTCTTGATTTAACCTTTTTATTTAATTTAGGTACTTTTTAATATTTAACTTAAGAACTTTTAACTAGTTCTTATTTGGACTTTTTTAGGTATTATACTATTTAATTATTTTTAAGTAGTAATAATAATAGATGGAGCCTTTCCTTCTTTATTATATTATTAATACTATTAATATGTTTACTCTTTATACATACCAGGTATAAAATATATAATAATATATTTATTATTTTTTAACACTTGTCTTTAGGTATCATATATTATCATCCCTAAACTTATGACACTTTCTTCATTAAGGCCATCAGGTAGGTGGTTAGGTCTACTAGGATAGGAACCCCTAAACATCCTTGCATTTTGGATTCTTTCGTATAACATGGTAGTTCTTCAGTACTTGATGAGATACATAAATTCAATGCTTTATTTAATCACTTGTAAATAAGTCAGATGAGATCAATATTTTACTCAAGTCATTTTTAATCGAAATCATTAATTCTTTTCAGTCACTCCTAGCACTTATCTAGAGCCCATACTCAATGCTAAAAACATGGAGTTACAAACTTAGTGCAATTCCATAGATCCTCGCTCAACACTACGGATAGGATGTACTTGTAGGATACACCTAGTGATACAATGCCCAAGGATACGATGTTCTAGAGATTAAGTTCAACATAAACTTGGAAGGCCCCAGGGCTTATGCCCAACACTTCCAATTTATCTTTTCATGTGTTCTAGAGCTTCATGCTCAATAAAAATGTCTCAAAAATCATGTTCTCCAGAGCTTCTCGCTCAACACAAAACATCAATTTACCATGTGCTCCAGAGCTCCTCACTCAACACAAACATCGCATCAATCATGTACTTCAGGGTCCACTCCCAACACAAGAAAACATATCATATCCAATTGGATTACACCCAATATATCAAAAAAAACATCATGTTCATATGCAGTGGGGTCTTTGACCGAGTATATCGAAATAAAACATCAAGGTAACATCATTATCAATGGGGCTCATGCCCATAGGTGTTAGGTAAAAAATTCAGGATATTACAGATGTACCCTAGGGAAAATCCTCATAATAGATAGGATGAAAAATCCCATCAATTCTTCATTGTATAATAGATAGATTGTAGAGAATTCCTTTTACAACATAATCAAATTACATGATAAGAGAGAATACATAGCAATAGTGAAGAGATATCCTCTATTACAATTGTTATGAACTTTCCATATCCCTAACATAGTAATAACAAGTCATAATGACTTCCATGCAAACCCTACTAATGGTTGCATGATAATTAGCCACACATGCATTACAATTTCAAATTCATTTTTTCAAATAATCAATTCATGCATTGATTCTTCATCATGCACAACTAATGTTCCATACCTTCAATCATGGATATTAACTGATAGTTAACTCACACTGGAGTGAACTCAATCTCTAACTGAATACCGATCACTTACTTAAGATGCTAATTTAAGTGTCGTAGTGAAATAACTCGAGTGTCACATGCAACCCACTTTCTTAACTGAAGTGTCTCCCTTTGATTAACTTGAGTGTCCTATGTTAGTCTAACTAAAGTGTAAACACTTTAGTTAACTATTCCATCTTTCTTTAATCATGTAGTTAATCATTATTAACTTAATCTTATAGATTGATGGACACTAAGATCTTTTTTCCTTAACTGAATGTTGATCATTAATAGTTCAACTGTTGCTTTAACTAAAGCATTGATTAAGGAATTCATATTTAACTAAATATTTATAAATTGAGTTCACTTAGAATTGTCTTTCTTTCATTATCTATTTATTACTTATCTCTTTATCTTACTGCACGGTCTATGTTTAATCATCTATCATATCATATTATACTCAGAATAATTGTTCCTTACGTATGATCATATGTATTACCTCAGTTCATATAGTCATATGCTAAAGTAACCCACTCTAGGGGAAGCTAATCCCTAAAGGAGACTTGTAGAACCTACTACTCATGACCAGCCATATATCACATAGTTTATCCTCATGACTTGATACAACACATGTCATATGGTATTCATACAACATACAATACCAATCTTGATACAACACAAGACTCATGAACTTAATACAACATAAGTTATAGACTGATACAATACAAGTCGCTGACCTTGATACAACATAATGTTTCGATATTAGTAGAACATAAGACTATGATCTTCATACAAGATAGCATCATAGTAAAAGCATCTCTCATTACCTCAACATCCTATATTTATACAACGTAAGTTTGATAAACTTAATACAACATAAGTTGATAAACTTAATACAACATAAGTTCCAGACTTGATACAACACAAGTCTCATGGAGAGGTTTATGACCTTAATACAACATATAAGTTTTGGAATTAATACAGCGCAAGTCTCATGGAGAATTACTCATGATGATGTACGTTTAACAACAATAGGATGAATGAATTTGCAATTAATGTGACGAAAACAAGGTTGGATAGAAAGAATAAGCACCACTATCATACCCATCTTTCATTAAGAACAAAAGAGCCCATAAATTATAGAACTTAAAATATGATTTGAAGGTAGCTTCCAAAAATGTTCGCTTTAGGACTAGTGTACAAACCGGAGAAGAGTAAATTGAGTTCTCTTCTAGAAAGTTCATAGGTTGCAACTAATGAGTACCGAAATGATACCTGATGGAGAGAGAGTCAACATCTTCTAGTGGAGAGAGTCAGGATGTATGTAAACCACAAGCTATACTTGTTAAAATGTTCACTAGGAAAACAATATTTTGAGACTAGAGAAATTAACAAAAACAACTGAAATGAAATATCTAGGGTTTCTAGGGTGTTTTAGAGAAAAACATAGCTAAATGATAAATAATAATAAACACATGGAATTGATTCTCGTCATATTGATAAAGATAATTTATCTGCATGTTTCACCTTTGAGAAATAGTGAGGGTCTTTAAAAAAACCCAAAATTAGGGTTTGATGCACATGCACATGAGTGGGATTTGAGTAATAGTGAGAGTCTTTAAAAAACAAAAAATTGGGATTTCAAGCAAATAAATCAGAACAAAAGTTGAAGTTTTAAATGCTACTCATTAGAAGAACAAAAATTGATGTTTTAAATGCTTACCCATTAGAAGTGATGAAGAAGGATCACATAAATTCGGAGTGATCATGGTGTCTCCATCTCAATCCAAGGAAAATTATATCCATACCTAATGGGAAAAGGAAATATAGATCCCATGCAATTCTAAGAAATGAAGAAGGATCACAGTTAGAGTGACCATGGTGTCTCCAACTCAATGCATGGAAAATCAGATCCAAACCCTTTAGCAGAAGGAAAGCTTGAGCATCCATGGAAAATTAGATCCAAAACACTTGGTAGAAGGAAAGCTTAAGTCTCAATGCAATTCTAGACACCACTTATCAGAAGGAAAACTTGATCCTCAATGCGATTCTAGACGCTTCTTGCACAATTTTCAAAGGAGTAAGTTTTCAAAGGTTAAATATAAGTTTTTTTTTTTTTTTTGTTTTCTTAAATTTTTTAATCATTGCATTGATGACAATATTCAATTAAATACCTTTCATCCAATTAAATGCAACACAATTTTTCAAAAAATTATTCATAAATACAAATTAATAGAACTTTAACATAACTTTATACAAACTGAAATATTGTTACTAATTAATAGGTAAAGATGGAACATATAGTCTCTACCTGTGGAAGGGACTAACAATAAGTTATATATATTTATTATTGAACACAACTATAGTAAGAGTTCATTTTAAATTATGTTTGAATCATTTGGAGATATGTTGGGTTGTCATGGATATTCTAATAATGATATTTGAAAGGCTAGTTGACTTGTGTAAGTGTAAAAGATACAATCACATATAGTTTAATGTGTTATTTCCACCCATTACTTTTAACGAATGCTATCATATATGTATAGAATATGTAACCAGAGATGGGTTTTATCCTAACCTCACCCTTGGTACCTAAATGGAAAGGGGGCTTGTATAACCGATTCACATTGGAATCAAACTCATCAAGGACTAGTTCGAATGGTCGATTATAAATAGAGATATGATTTGATGTTAGCTTACATGTAATTGATTAAATGTTTTAAAATATATATTACTTCATAATTAGTTAACGTACTCGTGGAGTAAATATAAGTAGAAAATGGTATGGATAATTATCTTATGTCGATTATATACGAAGCGTGATGTTGACAATCAAGAACGTGGATTTCACATGTAGGTATGTATAAAGACTCTCATTGGGCTTGTTATGAATTTAATTTCAATGTAAATTTTTGTTATTGCATTGATGTGGCTAACACCATTCCTCGCTTGCATATGGCTTTATTAGAAAGCAAACGAAAACACATTATACCCCATTTTCGTTATAATTTATCAAGTATTTTGGGTACATTACACTAGTGTTATTTTAAACTACTTTCTCTACTCAAATTTCAAGGAAAACCCCTCAACCTAAATCTTCTCTCGCAATATCTACTCTTTTTAAATATAGTCTAAAGCTCTGCACTCCAATACGAACTACACAAACTATAAAGTAAAAACCTCAACCTTGGTCTGCTATATTCTCATTACAACGAAAAACTCTAAAATGTTGTGGCAGTAAGATGTTAGTGTCTCGATTGTATGACATAAATTAATAACAACTCATGCAAATACAGAAAATATCATTTAAAAGAACAAATCTGAAGGTTTTTATGGAATATTTTGAAGGAATCCACAACAAGACCAACTATGATTATTCTCTGAATTCATACAAGCCGAAGTCTTTAGAGGGAGTGGACTAGTGAGGAATAAAAGGCGTTGGAAATAATGAAGTACTATTAGGATTACATACTCTTCATCGCCTCGTGTCACTTCTTCAATGATATTTCAAGTCTTGGTTTGGACATAATTGTACAAAAAGGAGGGTTTTGATTCTTTCGAGGATTTTTTGTACTCCCAAGTATATCACTTTATCTTTTATATGATATAGGGAGAAAATCAAACTTTGTCGAGGGTTTGATCGAAGATTATGGTTAATGTTCATAAATCTGTGCATGTGGCATTGATGAATCTCATTAGGAATTTACACCATGACTTGATATGCAACTATTTACCACTCAAGTATGAATCTAAGCAAGTGTGAGAATCATTCGGGTGCATTTAATCTATTACGGCCTTGATTAATTAATTCAAATATGAATAAAGAGAAATACAATTAGATACTTAAAAAAAACAAGTCATGAAAAATTCTAGTAATAAAAAATAAGTCATAAAAAAATCTAATAACAAAAGGATAAGATAGTAGGTTGCAAATAAATTAAATAAAACATAATTTTTTAAATTTTAAACACGTAAAAATATAAATAAACTATTCAAAATTGCCATATAACATTTAATCTTCCTTGGAAACAACTTCAAACATATATATATAATAAAATTGTGTAAAAGTAAATATTATTAAATTTCAAAATTTCCAAAATATATTATAAATTCAATCATCATGGATTAATATATGCCAATATGTCTCTTCATAATTAAAAATAATATTTATTAATTTTTAATCACATTTTATAAAAATAAATATTAATAAATTTTAAAATTTTGAATCTTATTTCATTTCAATTAATTATTTTGTGTGTAAACTTGTTATTATTTTTATCCATTTTTTCTTTTAATTAAAAATAATATTTATTATTTGTTAATCAAATTTTATAAAAATAAATATTAATAAATTTTAAAAATTTCAATCTTATTTCATTTCATTTATTTATTTTGTGTGTAACCTTGTTATTATTTTTATCCATTTTTTCTTTTAAACTATGTAAATTTAGTGCTCATTTCACTAGGATTTATTAAACTTATTAAAGATTTAAGTCACATAACCTATTTAACATTTTAACATTTCAACATTTTTCTTAATCTATATAATATAATAATATTATAAAAATATATCATTTCGTTAGTAGCCCAAACTTTTAAAAATTCACAAAATGAAAATTTAATTACTTACTATATTTTTTATACTTTTATTTTAATTAAATATGATATGTATTATGAATTAAACATATTTAATCTCAAACTAAATTTTAAATTTATTAATGTATATTAAAACAAAACTTCCTCCAGACAATATTAAAATCATCTATATAATTCTAAATTCATCCGTATTCTGTGGTCCATTAACATACGTTATATTAAAATCATGTCAGCAATATTAAAATTATTATTTGTTCAATATAATTCTAAATCTATCCGTATTCTGTGGTCCATTAATATACGTTCTTTTTGTCATGAAGATACATTTCGTTAAAATTACTATGTAATTGGTCGACCACACGAGCATGTATTGTTTTTGTTATTTAACTGTATGTATAAGAAATTGAATACCGATAAGATATAATTAATAATATGTATTGTATTAAATATTCATGGATTGTTCAACAAAAGAGGATCTCATTCACTCCTTTCACATTGAAAATGTCATCTCTTTGGTTAAAAACATTTTGTTTCAAAAACTCTGGAACCATTACTTTACTTTTGAAATGAAGTAATACTTTCCCCAGTATGTATTGTATTGAATATTCATGGGTTATTCAACAAAAATGGATCTCATTCACCCCTTTCACATTGAAAATGTCATCTCTTATGCTAACAACATTTTGTTTCAAAAACTATAGAACCATTACTTTACTTTTGAAATAAAGCAATAGTTGCCTCGATACATTCTCAAGCTACATTGCCGAAACTAAGCAATAGTTGACTCCATACATTCTCAAGCAATCAACTCAAGCAACATAAACCGAAATGAAGCAATACTTGCCTTAATACATTCCCAAGCTACATTGCTAAGATACATTCCAAACTACAAAATCCTTTAACAAAAGAGAGATAAAGCAACCAACAAAATAGTAACAAATATATCATGTGTATAGAGTTCACCCACACCGCATTCTATTCTTTCCAATCCTACCCATTCCAATGTGCATCAGGTATTCATTGTAATAGTTCCACCCATTAGATGGAACTGGAAAACTATCTTATTCATTGTAATAGTTCCACGCATTAGATGAAACAGAAAGACTACATTCTTCTAATTATTAACATCCTCTTCGAAGAGAACATTACGGATTTACTAGAGTATCAGTTAGCCCAAATGGTATGTTCAAACACACCAAAACCATGACCTTACAAAAGTGTACTC
This sequence comes from Pseudotsuga menziesii, assembly GCA_001517045.1. Taxonomy (NCBI): domain Eukaryota; kingdom Viridiplantae; phylum Streptophyta; class Pinopsida; order Pinales; family Pinaceae; genus Pseudotsuga; species Pseudotsuga menziesii. The sequence continues at coordinate 765,428 of LPNX010243981.1, forward strand.
TAATAATAATGTGAGATGGAAACATCCATCAAGTATTCATTGTAATAGTTCCATGCATTAGATGGAACTAGAAAAAGTATCCTACCCATTCCTACCCATTCCAATGTATTCTTTCCAATCCTACCCATTCCAATGTGCATCAAGTATTCATTGTAATAATTCCATGCATTAGATGGAACTAGAAAAAGTATCTTCTTCAATAATAACTTCCACCCATTAGATGGAACTGGAAGACTACGTTCTTCTAATTATTGACATCCTCTTTTAAGAGAACATTGAGGGTTTATATAAATTAGAGTATCAATTGGGCCAAATGGTATGTTCAAACACACCAAAGACATGACCTGAATAAAGTGTACTCTAATAATCTGAGATCGAAATGGCTTTCTCACCAAATGTGTGACCTGAAAATTATGTGTTTCCCATGAATGTCTAACGGCAACTATGATAATAAAAACAATAAAAAGACTGTTAGCCATTCATGCGTTCCTCCAAATGACCTGACAATCATGCCTTTAGCACTCGCCAGAGTTACATTCAAAGAGTAACACAACTAAAAAATATAACAAATGTAGAGAGAGTAAAACAACTAAAAACATATGAAGATATGTGGATGATTAACGATCATAACAGATATATATAAAAATTCATCAGCAAGGCCGAGTTAATATTAATTTAGGAAAATCGTGGATATATCAAATCAATATTGAGTATATAAGTTTGAAGTTTTAAAAGTACTCTTTATTATTCAAAAGAAAAGATTAAACTTAATTTTTATTTTTTTTATCAATATTTAAAATTATCTTTTATTCTTTTAAAATAGATTTAAAATTAATTTTAATTTTTTAAAAGTAAAAATAAAAATATACATTTAAAATTATGTTTATTTAAAACTATTTTATACATTTTAAAACTATTTTTTATTTAAAAAATAAAGATTAAGAATCAATATAAAAACTATATTTTTTTTATGTTTTAAAAATAAAGTTTTAAAACTACTTTTTATTTAAACTAACTATCAATACATTTGTAAATTACTTTGGTAGACGTAGTAGTAAATTACCTTGGTAGAATCAGTAGACTAGAGGATTGACTCTAGCGAATGTTTGGAGCATGAATCCACTATGGAGAAATGCAAAGATAAAGCATAAATTTAACTTAAACAAGATTTAATGGTTAAATATATATAAAGACAAACTCACATCTATAAATATTTTTTATTAAAAATTAATGGTTACTTATTAAGCAATGATTTAATGTCAAAGTTAATAAAAAATATATATTAATACTTATTAGAAATCTTACATCAAACCACTATGGTTAGTTTCAAAGATAAATTAAAAGAAGTAGCTAGAGTGAAAAAAGGCCGGTGCTTCCTTCGAGAAAGAAGGGTCCTTTATGTTGGGGAAGAAATCTCGGCGTAAGAGAAAAGAAAAACCATAGACAAAAGAGTTTTTATGTGGAGACCAACACTCGACACGGAAGTCTACAACCCCAAGCTTGTGTTGAACTAATCCTGGAGTACGCCGAACCATCCTCCTTGTTGGATTAGAGTACTCATTAAAATACAAGAGCTCATTGACATCATTGGGGATGATCCTTCTCTTGGGAACTGTTTAGACTGAGATGGTTAACTTGAGTTACTACTCAGTCATAAAAATTTCTTGTCGAGACTTCGACCTCTTTTTACTCGTCGGGTACAACTTGTCTAACTCTAACTAGAAAAATCGAAGTTGAATTTCAACTAGACAAGTCGAAGTCGAATTCCGACAAGTTAAACTTACCAAAATACTTTAACAAGTTTTACTTCAACCAACTTTGATTTCGACCAACTTACTTGACTTAACCAATTTGAATTGAACTTTTACAAAGGATATTTCTTAGTCTAGAGACTTATAATATGAAATACAGTTTTCACCGACGAGTAACTTGGGGTGAAATTCTACACAACTATAATTCGACAAACTTACAAAAACATATAACCAAATATTAAGGAAGACTTGAGTCGACCACTCTGTCACAGAAACTAACTTTTAGCCGGTGAATTGTTAATGGATTCTTTGTGTCTTTCACTAAATGGTAAATGTAAATAAAACATGCATTTAACCATAACAATGCATTTCTTTCTAGATTTGGGACTAGAAGGAAATAATATTAGTGGAGGACCTGGGATTTCCAGTTTATCCAATGGTGGAAATGTAGTAGGTTCTTTCCCTATAATGATGCAAGAAAACATAATAGACTTAAAATGGTAGATTTTTAAGATTGGATTCTAGATAGTTGAATGATGAAAAATCACACTGCAACGTGAATACTTTGATGGAAAAATGGGAAAAACCACGAGAGGATCTACTTAGATTTCTTAAAGAAAATTCTCCTCCAAAGTTAACAGGAGGATCTCTAAATAACAATAATATAGGATGTTCAAAGGATATTGATGTTAAACTAGTAGTTGGAGATTGGAAGACTGATCCTAGAAGTTTAGAACAATATATGGTTGGAAAGGGTTTCAAGATGGCATGGATGTTTAATAGCCGAAGATTTCACCAGTTGAGAAGCACGTTGATTCTAATATTTCTCTTGGTTTGCATAGTGACACCACTTTTTAACATTAGTTAGTTCACAATGGAGTGTTGGATAACTACGATCATTGGTGGTGAATGTTAAAGACGATTATACTAAAGTGAAATTTGTAGACAAGTAGCTAACAATGTGAATCAAGATTTAGAGATGAATATTCAAGTACCGGCTAATAGACACCTTAACTTGACTCCATAAATTAATGCATCCTATAAATTAGAGTAGTGAATATCTCTTATATAAAGGATTCTATAGAAGTATCCAATGCAACATCCACTAAAAACACACACTAGATATCAAAAAGAGTTTTTTTCTCCTAAATAGGTTTTGGATCATACCGAACATAAGATTTAAGTCTGTGATGAGAATAAGATTAAAAAAGGTGACATTGGTCCTGACCTAGCTCATGAGAATGCTAACAATGAACCAAATGACATTGTTTATTCTAGTTAGTAATTTATTCTTAATTCAATTCTCCAAGTAGTGAAGACATTATGAATTTTAAGTTAAAAGAATACATTATGACTACAAATGTCTTTCATTTCTAAGTATTTTCTTAAAGGTATCACAAAGAAAACAATTACAAAGGATTGATAAATCATATAGGTTTATAAGCCATGCTATCCCCAATCAAATCGTTGCTTCTTATTTTCACAAACTAAATCAAGAATGAAGTGAATAGTATACTACCTTAAACCATATCAATGTGAAAGCCATGCTAGTTGCAATCAAATCGATGATTCGTATTTTCCCAATCGAAATCAATAATGAAGTGAATAGCTTACAACGACGACAAGTTTATACCTCCAAGGACAAGTTTATACCTCCAAGGACGACAACTTATTGTTCTATTCAAACCAAGGTTCTATCTCATAATTGTTCATGTATCCTACCATAAACATTTTTGCCAAAACCAAATTCAGAAACGAGAATATCAAAATCTACATGACTTGTATATTTTTCTAACTCATATAATGTCAACGCAAAAATATATCATTGATTTTCATGGTCAAGATAAGATATATAAAGGTTATGATATTCTTGCCAATATTTCATGATAAAGTTAACCAAGTAACCTTATTCTGGTTAAGGATTTATTTGCATACTATAAACTAAACTTCAAAATATGTTGCAGAAATACAGAAACTAAAGTCTTCCAACAAAAATCAGTTTGACTTGAGATGAATGCATTATCTCAAATACTTCTCATGTTTTGAAAAATCCAAACAAATACACATTTAAGTGTGGTATAAATGAACAACTACAACTAGACATTCATGTCGTACTATTTCTTATCTTGGTTAAAATGGCCCATACTTCTTTCAAGACCATCATAAAAAATGGTCTTGAATTCAATTGGGACTAGCCCGATAAACCCTAAATGAATAAGACTTGGAAATATCCATTGTCTTTCCATACGCAAACAAAGTTATCCAACACATTTTTTTTTACAGGTGTCCATCATAAACATTGGTCCTTGACATTCCGTTGCACTGTGTAATATATTACTTCTTGTTAATGCAAATTTCCAAGTTTATAACTGTTTACTCTTTAATCTTTTATTCAAATAACTAAAAATAAATATAACAAATTATAATATATATTAACTAATATAATAACAAAAATCGTATAATAATATATAATATATTTATATGTTAAATTATAATATATCTTTGTGAGATATTTTAAGTGGTTGAGTGTTGTAAGTTGTGAGCAAAAAGTTTGGGGGTCAAATCCCCGGATAGCTATACATTTCTTCATGTCTCCATTGGGTTAGCTCTCAATTGTAGCAAAGCACAATTGGAAAAATTTACAAGTTAAATTATAATATAACAAGTAGATCGACATTTTTAGTAATTAGGATCAACCACAATTATAGTGTGTCCCATGTTTTTCCTTACAACAATATTCCAAATCACCAATATGATATCTAGATATGGTTAAATCCGCAATCATGTTTGAGTAATTTGAAGACTTAGTTCTAATAAGACAAGAGTCATGTCCTTATTCCAAGGGGTATTCAAAACTAGTCAAACTCCCATCCACAGTGTAGTGTATCAACTGAAGGTATGGATTAATGTAGTACAAGAAGAGGGGAACAGTACTTATATAGAATGTCTAGGGGTAGGCATGACCTATACCATAGCCTCTAAAAATTTAATCTCATGTTAATTAAATTTCTAAGCCATGGCCTCGTGTCCTAAAGCTGGATATGTTGTAAATGAGTTTTATTATTAAATCAAATTTAATTTTTTCATATATAAACACACACAACTTATATTTGTTGGCCTAGTTTAGCAGCCTACATAATCCCCCTGCACTCTGCCCTGCAATGTCGCCTTCCATGCAATCACATAGCCTTTTCCATAGTGTGTTCTCTCTGAAATCCATCGGCAGCAAACAAGATCATTGGGAAGTGCTTGCAACATGAAAATATGTTATAATATCCTCTACTTGTATGCAGGAAAGAGCTTCAATATGTCTCTTCATTCCATGTTAACAGGTATTCAATGTTTGGTTTTGTCTAAGCAAGAAATTTGTTATCCAAAATATGACGAATTTCTCCTTTTATGGTTATGGAAACAATGAGCTTATATATGTCTATGTACACACGATTTTCAAATATGCATCCATTATGTACAAGCACTTGATAGTATATCTTCTATTTCAGATATATAATGTCAATACCTCAATTCATCATAGTTATGATAGATTATGGATTCGATGAAAGGAGAATGTTTACATAAGAAATAATTGTTAGATTTTATAAGTTTTTCTTTCATATGTTGGATTAATTTCTCTCTTTATCTATATAGATATATACCATTATCAATATCATATTCATGTGTTATGCAATTATCCAGTATGGATAAAAAACTATTACCACACATATGATGTTGAACACATTGAAGCTTACACATTTCATGCACACATATCTATATTTTGGATGACTCGACTTGAAGTTTATTAAAGCAATCCAACTTAGCAACTACTTAGCTCAAATATGTGTATATATGTTTGTAGATTTTTCTTCTAATGCCATTGTCCAAAAATTGAACAATACTTAGTTGTGTATGGTGTCACTCACACTTTGTACAATAGTCACACTAACAAATCAGCCATATTATTACTTGCACCTACCTATCACATATATGTTCCCATTGACAGTGATGGGTAGACTACACAAATAACCCAATTGTTAATGTTTTCAGCAATAATGGAGATTCTTGAACTTTAAATTTTTTATCAATGATATGTTGAGGATGTGTAACAATTCACATTTCATCCACAACAAAAGATATAACCTAAAGAAAATCCTCATAATAGACATGATGAAAAACCCCATAAACTTTCTTGATAAGAGAGAATAGAGAGCAATAGAGAAGAGAGATTCTCTATTACAATTGTTATGAACTTTCCATATGCCTAGTGTATTAATAACAAGTCATAATGAATACCATCCAAACCCTAGTGATGGTTGCATGGTAATTAGCCACACATGCATTACAATTTTAAATTCCTCTTTTCAAATAATCAGTTCATGCATTGAATCTTCATCATGCACAACTAATGCGCCATATCTTCAATCATGGATATTAACTGATAGTTAGCTTACATTGGAGTGAACGCAATCTCTAACTGAATACTGATCACTTAGTTAACATGCTAACATAAGTGTCATAGTGCAATGATTCAAGTGTCTCATGCAATACACTTTCTTAACTGAAGTGTTGTCCTTTGATTAACTTAAGCGTCTTATGTTAGTCTAACTAAAGTGTAAACACGTTAGTTAAGTATTCCATCTTTCTTAAATCATGTAGTTAATCATTATTAACTGAATCTTGTTGATTGATGAACACTGAGCTATTGTTTACTTAACTGAATGTTGATCATTAATAGTTCAACTGCTGCATTAACTAAAGAAATCATTGAGGCATTCATATTTAACTAAATCTTTATAACTTGAATTCACTTCGAATTCTCTTTCTCTCATTATCTCTTTATCTTACTACATGGTCTATGTTTAATCATCTATCACATCATATTATACTCTAAAGAATTGTTCCTTACCTATGATCATATGCTAAAGTAAATCAGTCGTGGGAAAGATAATCCCTAAAGGATACTTGTAGCACCTACTACTCATGACTATCCATACATCACATAGTATATCCTCATGAATTGATACAACACAATTCATATGGTATGGATACAACATACAAGACCAATCTTGATACAATACAAGACTCATGATTTGAATGGAACATAAGTTATGGACTGATACAACACAAGTCTCTGACCTTGATACAAGACAAGGTCCCGATATTAATACAACATAACATCTTGATCTTAATAAAAGATAATATCATAGTAAAGGAATCTCTCATGACTTCAACATCCTAGATTGATACAACATAAGGTATTAACTTAATACAACAAAAGTTGATAAACTCAATAAAACATAAGTTGATAAACTTAATATAACATAAGTTCCAAACTTGATACAACACAAGTATCATGGAAAGGTTTATGAACTTAGTACAAAATAAGTTCAGGAATTGATACAACACAAATCTCACGGAGAATTACTCTTGATGATGTACATTTAACACCAATAAGATGAACGAATTTGCAAATAATGTGACAAAAACAAGGTTGGATAGAAAGAATAAGCACCACTATTATACCGAGCTTTCATTAAGAACAAAAGATCCCATAAGTTATAGAACTTAAAAGATGATTTGAAGGTAGCTTCCAAAAATGGTCACTTTAGGACTAACGTCCAACCCGTAGAAGGGAAAATTGAGTGCTCTTCTGAAAAGTTCACAGGTTACAAGTAATGAGTACCGATATGACACCTGATGGAGAGAGATTCAACATATTCTACTGGAGAGATTCAGGAAATCTGTAAACCGCAACCTATACTTGTTAAAATGCACACTAGGAAAACAATATTTTGAGAGAAGAGAATTTAACAAACACCACTGAAATGAAAGATCGAGGGTTTTACGGAAAACTATATCTAAATGCTAAATAATAATAAATACCTATAATTGATTCCCATCATATTGAGCATGATAATTTCTCTACATGTTTCACCTTTGAGCAACGGAAAAGCATCAAACTCGGCTTCAATACATTCACATGAATAAGAGTGGGGTTTGAGAAATCATGGGGGTCTTTAAAAAAACACAGAATTAAGATTTGATGCACATGCACATGATTGGGGTTTGAGTAATAGTCAGAGTCCTTAAGAAAACAAAAAAACCAAGATTTGAAGCAAATAAATCAGAACAAAAGTTAAGGTTTTAAATGCTACTCATTAGAAGAACAAAAAATGAAGGTTTAAATGCTTACCCATTAGAAGTGATGAAGAAGGATGACATAAAGTCAGAGTGATCATGGTGTCTCCAGCTCAATCCATGGAAAATTAGATCCATACCTATTGGAAAAAGGAAATATAGATCCCATGCAATTCTAAGCGATGAAGAAGGATCACATACAGTTAAAGTGAGCATGGTGTTTCCAAATCATTACATGGAAAATCAGATCCAAACTCTTTAGCATAAGGAAATCTTGAGCCTCAATGCAATTCTAGACGTCACTTATAAGAAGGAAAGCTTGATCCTCAATGCAATTCTAGACGCATCCTGCACAATTTTCAAAGGAGTAAGTTTTCAAAGCTTAAATGTAAGTTTATTTTTGTTTTGTTTTTTGAATTTTTTTAATCCTTGCAATGATAAAAGTATTCAATTCAATACCTTTCATCCAATAAAATGTCAACACAATTTTTCAAAAAATTATTCATAAATACAAATTTTAATAGAACTTTAACATAACTTTATACAAACTGAAATATTGTTACTAATTAATAGGTAAAGATGGAACATATAGTCTCTACCTACGACAAGGACTAACAATAAGTTATATATATCTATTATAATAAAACTACTTGTAGTAAGAGTTTATTTGAAAGTATGTGTGAATCATTTGGAAATATGTTGGGTTGTCATGGATATTCAAATAATGATGTTCGAAAGGCTAATTGACTTGTGTAAGTGTAAAAGATGCAATTAAATATGATTTAATGTGTTATTTGCACCCATTAATTTTAATGAATGTTATCATATATGTATAGCCTATGTAACCGGAGATATGTGTTATCCTAACCTCACCCCTGGTATCTAAAGGGAAAGGGGGTTTGTATAACCGTATTCACATTGGAATCACATTTATCAAGGACTAGTTCCAATAGTTGATTATGAATAGTGATAATATTTAATGTTAACTTATAGGTAATTGATTAAATGTTTTAAAATATATAGGACTTCGCAATTATAGTTAATTAACTTGTAGAGTAAATATACTTAGAAAATGGTATGGATAATTATCTTATGTGAATTATATAAGAAGAGTGATGTTGACAATTAACAGGTATGTATAAAGGCTCTCATTAGACTTATTATGCATTTAATTTCCATGTAAAGTTTTGTTATTGCATTGACAGCATACCTTGACTGCATATGTCTTTATTAGAAAGCAAATGAAAAAAAATTATACCCCATTTCCCTTAACCTTATAATTTCTTAAGTATTTTGGGTATATTACACGAGTCTTATTTCAAGCTATTTTCTCTAATCAAATTTCAAGGAAAAACCCTCAACCCGAATCTTCTCTTTTTAAATAAACCCTAAATCTCTAAACATCAACGTTGGTATGCTATATTCTCATTACAGGGGAAAACTCTAAAATGTTTCAGTTGCATGACATAAATTAATAACAGCTCATGCAAATACAAATAATATCATTTCAAACCACAAATTTATAGGTTTTTATGACGGATTTTGAAGGCATCCCAATAAGCCCAAGTATGATTATTCTCCAAATTCATACAAGACGAAGACTTTAGAATGAGTGGAATAGTGAGGAATAAAATAAAGTGTTGGAAATAATGAAGTATTGTTAGTATTACACCTTGCAAATGGCGTAGACCTTGTCTTCAAACACTAGGCATAGTCGTCAACATTATTGTAGAGGATTATCACGTTTTATTATATAAAGGACCATGAAATCCATGACCTATGTTAACAAGGAAAAGGATCCTACATATTATCATTTTTTCTCTTTAAAGAAAATGTCATGCCTCTCCAAGGGGGTTGCACGCACTTAACCATAGTTTAAGAAAAGTGTCCATTGTTTAGTTAGGGTTAAAAGTTACGGCTTCTAGTGGGTCATCTCACCTCGTGTTTAGGGTTGTTTGCCTCTGAATTTAGCATTTGAATCTTGACATTTAGCAGTGACTTAGTGACTTTTAGCTATTGGCCAGCGTGACCTTGTTTTCCCATTGGAGTCGAGTAGTTATGTTTGCCCCCCGTCTAAATAGGAAATGTGTCTAGTGATATAATAGGTGTGCCATCCGTAGACATTAAATTTTTCATTGAGGCTACTATTAGTTTAATTATGGTTTTGCTTAGGTTTGATCATAGTTATTTTCATTTGTTAGCATAATTACTAACCCTAATAACCACATAGGCTCGTGAATGGAACTATTAGTGTATTATGTGTTAAATGGATGTCAATTGTATATTTTTAATTTGTTCAATGCACTTGTCATGGATCTACACATGGACAGAAGGTGAGTGTGGCTTGAGTCCAGGTTTGATGACAAAACTGAGGCCGAAGTCCTCCTTTTGCGTGCATGTTGTTTCAAAATGCTTGAGCCACTACAATGAACTACAACGTCCAAAATACAATCTAGTCAAACCAAATATGAATTTAAAGTCATCTAGAATAATTTTATTAGATAGCAGCATGGTGATTTTGATAGTGGTTAGGAATTTGTCAAATTCCCTCAATCTCACTAGAGATGCACCTAGTTTTGAAATGAGGTCATCATGATCATAATTTAGTGCACTTGTAGCACACTTTTCATGTCAGGTGTGGACGCTAACAGTCTAGATAGTGAATGATCTCTGGTTCAAATTAATGTCTAACGACCCACCACTTATACACTTTGATTGCAAGGTGGCGCTAGGTTTCATTTGGGTCACAATGAGTCTACTATAACATAACGTTGGGTTCTAAATAATGCTACTTTTTTTTCTCCTAGGGTTCATTCAACCACACCTTGATTTGCAGCTGGGGGTTTTGCTAATATCTTGAATCTATTTATAAAGGTCACCCGTCACTAAAATAGGGTAGAGATAGTCACACCATGAACAATTTCTTTGCATGGTAAGGTAATAATATCAATACCATTACGTCTTTGAATTTCAATTGGATATTATGCTAATTGGTTTGTATAAAATGACATCTTCTTTCCTTTCCATAGTTGTATCCATCTCATCGACTTGGTTTACTCACTTCAATGTTTATGATTCTTTATAGTTTAGGCATAAGGAAGATTATTTATAGTTTCGGCATGTGTTTCATAGGTAAATAAAATTTCTTTCAATCAAACAATAAGTAGCTTATTGCCCAGTATTAATGCTTCGATGGTTGCTTTGCTTGCCATAGGATCTCAAGCAACCACCAAAGCATTCAATGCTACACAATAGGTTGATTATTATTTGACTTCCTTACATGTTTATATTTATATTTTTAGTGTAACTATAGTTACAATATTTGACATCTCTTATCTATTACACAAAAATTGCTTTAAAGTATGTTTGTGTTTTAAACTACTAAGGTGGTTGTACTTCTTATTTGGTGAATATGTAGATAAGGATGGAAAAACTCCATCCAATTTTGCATGTGCTAGAGTAAGAAACTAATCCAATGGGCCATTTGGGACTAGTTCCTAGGTAATTGAATTATTACCGAGTAAACAATTTATATCTTAAAGTCATTCTTTTACAATTTTGTTTTTCTTCATACTTGGATATGCTCATAATTGAAATCTATCATACATACTCTTCATCGCCTCATGTCACTCCTTCAATGATATCTCAAGTCTTGGTTTGGACATAATTGTACTAAAAGGAGGGTTTTGATTCTTTCAATGAATTCTAGTACTTCTAAGTATATCTCTTTATCTTTTATATGAGATAGGGACAAAATCAAACTTTGTCGAGGGTTTGATTGAAGATTATGGTTAATGTTCATAAATATGTGCATGTGGTATTGATGAATCTCATTTAGGAACTTCCACCATGACTTGATATTCAACTACATACCACTTAGATATGAATCGAAGCAATTGTGAGAATCATTCGGGTACATTTAATCTATTAGGGCCTTTATTAATTAATTCGAATATGAACACAGAGACAAATACAATTCGATACAAAAAAACAAGTCATAAAAAATTCTATTAAGAAAAAAATAAGTCATAAAAAATTCTAGTAGCAAAAAAATAAGATAGTAAGTTGCCAATAAATTAAATAAAACATAGTTTTTTACATTTTAAAAATTGTAAAAATATAGATAAATTATTCAAGATTGTCATATAACATTTCATCTTTCTTAAAAACAACTTCACACATTAAAATATATATTAATTTTGTAATCAAATTATATAAAATTAAATATTCATAAATTTCAAAATTTTCAAAGTATATTATAAATTCTTAAAAAAATCCAACAATGTCCACTAATTCAAAAATCAAGAATTAATATGTACCCATATGTCTTTTAATAATTAAAAATATTTATTTATTATTTTTAATCAAATTTTATAAAAATAAATATTAATAAATTTTAAAATTTTCAATCTTATTTTATTTCATTTATTTTGTGTAACCTTGTTATTATTTTTAATCCATTTTTTCTTTTATACTATGTAAATTTATTACTCATTCTACTAGGATTTACTAAACTTATTAAATATTTAAGTCACATAATCTATTTAACATTTGTCTCTATTTATTTAATATAATAATATCAAAATGAAAGATTTATGAACTTGATTAAAGATTTAACTCACATTACTAATTTAACATTTTAACATTTTTGTTAATATATAAATATAATAATATCAAAAAGAAAAAATCATTTGGTTAGCCGTCCAATCTTTTAAAAATTCACAAAATGAAAATTTAATTACTTTCTATATTTTTTATACTTTTATTTTAATTAAATATATGCAAGATTATGAATTAAATATATTTAATCTCAAAACTAAATATTAAATTTATTAATCTATATCAAAACCAAACTTTCTGCGGACAATATTAAAATCATCCCAGTAATATCCACGAGATGTAGAACAGTTGTTGGTGGGGTATGGTTAAGACGCCACCTAAGCTGGAAGGTCGATGGTTCTGATCCCGTCGGATACCAAAAGATCCAACCATGTTAAGGGCTGGTGCGGTCCAGGCCGGGTGCGATCCTCGGGTCATTTTAACGGCTTAGATGCCCCTAGTTCATGGTTTCGTAGCCAATAACAACCCTGCTAGCCCCTAGTTCGTGGTTTCTTAGCCAATGGTAACCCTACTAGTCAGAGGGGTTCCACCACTTTACCGACAAAAGAGAAAAGCATCTCAACAATATTAAAATTATTATTTGTTCAATATAATTCTAAATTTATCCGGGTGGTCCATTAACTTACGTTATATTAAAATCATCTAAGCAATATTAAAATTATTATGTGTTCAATATAATTCTAAATTTATCCTTATTCTGTGGTCCATTAACATACGTTCTTTTTGCAATAAAAAGACTCCTCGTTAAAATCACTATGTAACTGGCCGGTCACACGGGCACGTATTGTTTTTCTTATTTAACTGTATGTATAATAAATTGAATACCCATGAGAAATAGTCAACAATATGTATTATTTTGAATATTCATGGATTATTCAGCAAAAAAATCTCATTCACCCCTTTCATATTGGAAATGTCATCCCCTAGGTTAACAACATTTTGTTTCAAAAACTTTGGAACCATTACTTTACTTTTGAAATGAAGTAGTAGTTTCCCCGATACATTCTCAAGCGACATTCTCAGCTAATCAGCTCAAGCAACATAAGCCAAAATGAAGCAATAATTGCCTCGATACATTCTCAAACTACATTACTGAAATACATTCGAGACTACAAAAGCCTTGAAAGAAAGGGAGATGAAACAACCAACAAAATAGTAACAAATATGTTATGTGTGTAGAGTTCACCCACACCGCATTCTATTCTTTCCAATCCTACCCATTCCAATGTGCATCAGGTATTCATTCTAATAGTTCCACCAATTAGATGGAACTGGAAAACTATCTTATTCATTGTAACATTCTTCTAATTATTGACATCGTCTTCGAAGAGAACGTTAAGAATTTATATAAATTAGAGTATCAGTTAGCCCAAATGGTATGTTCAAACACACCAAAAACATGACCTTGTACTCTAATAATAATCTGGGATGGAAATGGCTTTCTCACCAAATGCATGACCTGAAAATCATGGAGTTCCCATGAGTGTCTAACGGCAACTATGATAATAAAAACAATAAAAAGAATGTAAGTTAGCAATTCATGCGTTCCTCCAAATGGCCTCACATTCATGCGTTTAGCACTCGCTGGAGTTACATTCAAAGAGTAACAACTAAAAAATTTAACATATGTAGACACAGTAAAAAAACTAAGAACACATGAGCATGTGTGGATAATAAACGATCACAACAGATATATAAAAAATTCATCACGAAGGCCGAGTATACAATTTAGGAAAATCATGGGTATTGATTTCCAATCAATATTGAGTATATAAGTGAGAGAAGTTTTAAAGCTACTCTTTATTCTTCAAAAGTAAAGGTTAAACTTTTTTTTATTTTTTATTTATAAATATTTAAAATTATTTTTTATTTTTTTAAAATAAAGATTTAAAATTAAATTTGATTTTTTAAAAGTAAAAATTAAAAACATAGATTTAAATTTTTTTTCAAAATATATATAAAATTATTTTTACTTTTTAAATAAACATTTAAAACTAAAAGTAAATTTTTAAAACTATTTTTTTTAAATAAAACTTTAAAACTAAAAGTAAATCTTTAGAACTATTTTTTAGTTAAAAAACATAAAGACTAGGAATCAATATAAAAACTATATTTTTTTATGTTTTAAAAATAATTTTTAAAACTACTTTTTATTTTAAAAAAATAAAGAATAAGATACAAGATTTAAAAAAAACATTATGAAAAAGTGGAATAATGTTCCTTTAAACTAACTATCAATGCATTTGTAAATTATTTTGGTAGACTTAGCAGACTTGGCGCTTGACTCTAGTGAACATTTGGAACATGAATCCACTATGGAGAAATGCAAAGCTAAATCCTTAAGTGAATGCATAAATTTAACTTAAACAATATTTAATGGTTAAATATATATAATGACAAACTCACATTTATAAATACTTTTTATTAAAAATTAATGGTTACTTATTAAGCAATGATTTAATGTCAAGTTAATATAAAATATATATTAATACTTATTAGAAATATTACATCAAACAAGTGTGGTTAGTTTAAGAGATAAATTAGAAGAAGTTGTTAGAGTGAAAAAAGGGTGGTGGTTCTTTCGGGAAAGAAGGGTGGTTCATGTTGGGGAAGTCGTCTCGACATAAGAGAAAAGAAAAACCATAGACAAAAGAGTTTTTTTTAGGTAGATACCAACGCTCAACAGGGAAGTCTACAACCCCAAGCTTGTGCTGAACTAATCCTAGAGTATGTCGAACCATCCTCCTTGTTGGATTAGAGTACTCATTAAGATACAAGAGCTCATTGACATCATTGGGGATGCTCCTTCTCTTGGGAGCTCCTTAGACGGAGATGGTTAACTTGAGTTACTGCTTAGTCATAAAAATTTCTTGTCGGGACACCAACCTCTTTTTACTCATCGAGTAAAACTTGTCTAACTCTGATGAGACAAATCGAAGTTGAATTCCGACTAGACAAACTGAAGTCAAATTTCGACAAGTGAAACTTACCAAAATACTTTGACAAGTTTTACTGCAACCGGCTTTTGATTTCGACCAACTTACTTGACTTAACCAATTTTATTCAAACTTTTGCAAAGAAGATTTCTTAGACTAGAGACTTATAATATGAAATACACTTTTCACCCGCGAGTAACTTGGGGTAAAATTCTAAACAACTATAATTCAACATAATTACAAAAACATATAACCAAATATTAAGGAAGAATTGAGTCGACCACTCTGTCGTAGAAACTAACTTTTACTTAGTGAAATGTGAATGGATTCTTTATGTCTTTCAGTAAACAGTAAATGTAAACAATATTTACAAAAGTAATTGTGGAGAGAATGTGTGGCTAAATAAAACATGCATTTAACCATAACAATGGACTTATAAAACTTGTCGGGACATAGTAGAGGACTAATGTCGTAAATACAAACTTAGAAATTTACAAGGATGTTTCACCTTTTACAAAGCCTTGACTCTCGACACTTTTCAATCACACAGAGCTTGAGCTCTTGAACTCTTCACATATGTTTTCCGTCTTCTCCACTATTAAATCCTCTCTTTTCTATCTCCTGTGTCCATTGAATTTACAATCTTCTTCTTCTTTATATAGAGAGACTAAAATAACTTCTCTGTGAATCTACCGACGTAGTCATTAAAGACTGTAATAACTATCCAACTAGAAACTTAACTTCGAAAATTGAATTTGACTGGTTTACGGAAGAAAGACGTGAACTCTTCGACCTATCATAGAGAGTGATAGAGCATGACCAACTATAGACTTCGATAGAGTCGGCTAACAAGATAAGAGGACCAGGAAGTAATAAATATTTCCAACACTCCCCCTGAATTATGACCAGATGGCGATCTTAAAACAAAATATTACAAAATGTTTCAGAGCTGAAACTTGCTCTATCCATGACAAATTTCATTGTGCAGAACTTTCAATTTCAAGATAACTTTGCAGATATTGGAATGTATATTTTTCCAATGGTTTTGTAAAGATGTTTGCAAGTTGATCTCCATACCTGGCTGAAAACGCGAAGTTGGGTAACACTTCTGTGAGAATCGAGTGCCCAAACAACATAGCGGACGTTATTCGTCCGAATAACTATATTTATTCAGCTGAGTAATTAATTTATTCAGCCAAATAACTATATCTATTCGGCCAAATAATTAATTTATTTGGCAGAATAATTATAGTTATTCAACCAAATAATGAATCCTTTATTTGGATGAATAACCTTTAACAGTGAACCATTTAATTTGACAAAACGAATAGCTGACTGGTAATTTTTACAGTCGTTTCAATACTTATTCGGCTGAACAATTATTCGGCCGAATAATTGTTTGGCCAAATAATTGTTCGGTCGAACAATTATTCGGCCGAATAATTATTCTGCATAAAAGGTCAGCTTCGGCCCCATTTTCATTATTTTCCCCTGCAGTCATTTGTCCTCATCATGTTGTGTTTCTCCCGCCACCTGATTTGTTGGTTGTTTCCCATAATCCCCATCCACGTCACCATTCCTCCTAACGTGTACATACGCCATCCTAGCACCCCGCTACCTGTCTAGTTTCCTCTCAGTGTGGAGGTCTATTCGTGGAGGTCGCTTCGTGATGGTCTATTCAACGTGGAGGCCGAACACTGTCTAGTTTCCTCTCAGCGTTGAGGTCTGTTCGGTGTTGAGGCCGAACACTGTCTAGTTTCCTCTTGGCATTAAGGTCTGTTCATGGAGGTCACTTCATGATGGTCTATTCTGTGTTGAGGTCTATTCGGCATGGAGGTCTGTGCGTGGAGGTCTATTCAGCATGGAGGTCTGTTCGTGGATGTCACTTTGTGGTGGTGTTTTGTGGTCTTTTCTTGAAGGGTCTATTCGTGGTCTGGTCTTGTTGTGCTGCCCCTTGTCAGGTAAGTGTTTATGCAATTGCTTTTATAATTTGAAACGTTGAATATGTGATTTATCTCTTGTTGTAGTTAATGGCTTATATTCATTTTTCGTCGTAGTATTGCAGAGTTAAAGTTTGCATATGTTAATTGGTAGTGCATAATTCTTATAATTTTAATTTTATTTAATACGTATATGACGAAGGTAGTCGTCCATGAACTCTGTCCATGTTAACAGAGTTGATGAACTCTGTGGACATTTGGACAGAGTTGATGAAGTTTGTTCACATTTGGACAGATTTCATCAACTATGTCCATTTGGACAAAGTTCAAAAATCCCTGCCCTTAATGTTTTTCTACTCTTTATTAAAGTTTTAAAAATGTATTTTATATGGTAATCTTCCAAATTAACAAGATGAAAATGGAATTACCTATCACCAATGCAATATTACGGAAGCTCTCTAGGCCTCTTGCTGTGATTATTTAATTCATAACAAAGAAGGTACTATAAAGTGGTTGATTATGAATAGATGCTTTAAACCTGGTTGACAATGGGGAGATAGGTGGACAGTGTTGAACCCTATCCAAATTGATAGAGTTGATGAAATCTATCCAAATGTGGACAGAGTTGATGAACTATGTCCATTTGGACAGAGTTGATGAACTCTGTCCATTTGGACACAAAGTCTCGAGGTAGGATTCCATTTTTGTTTTATCACCCAATGCTATGAGTCGAATAGATTGCTTTTTAAATTGTAATCTAAAGGGTTTTTTTATTCATGACCATTGATAATTTTTTGTTAATTTTAATTATAAACTATATGTTTTTAGAATTTGATATAATCTATTTTAATTAGAATGAAATATTTTTAACTTAAATTATATTTAATACTTTAAATAAAATTGACAGAGTTGATGAACTCTGTCCATTTGGACAGAGTTGATCAACACTCAGATGGACAGTTCATGAACTCTGTCCAGATGGACAGAGTTGATGAACTCTCTCCAAATGGACAGAGTTGATGAACTGTGTCCATTTGGACAGAGTTCATCAACTCTGTTTAAATAGACAAGACAATGGATTAAACTTAGAAAAATATATTTCATGTAGAGTTCATCAACTCTTTCCCTGATAACTTGACTTGGCAAAACGTATTTTAGTAGGTTTAATATAAAGCATAAAAAAAAACATTATTACACTTAGAACATCAAATTTATTGATTACCGATCTGTTTGATCTTATGTATTTTTAATCTAAATCATAAAAGAAACATATAACTTGTATAATGCTTATTAGTTACAGTTTATACTTGCTATTATATTAAGATATTGTGCATTTTTTAAAATTTTAATCTAAGTTCATAGGTATAATAAAAAATATATTTCTATTAAATCTATCCATGGACAAAGTTCATGAATGAATACTCTGTCCATGGACAGAGTTGATGAACTCTGTTCACGTCGAGTGATGAACTTAACTTTGTCCATGTGGATAGAGTTGATGAACTCTATCCATGTGGACAGAGTTGATGGACCCTATCCATGTGAACAGAGTTCATATCTAAGTTCATAGGTATAATAAGGAAGATATTTGTATTAAATCTATCCATGGACAAAGTTCATGAATGAATACTCTGTCCATAGTTCATGAATGAATACTTTGTCCATGGCCAGAGTTGATGAACTCTGTTCACATGGAGTGATGAACTTAACTTTGTCCATGTGGATAGAGTTGATGAACTCTATTCATGTGGACAGAGGTTATGAACCCTATCCATGTGGACAGAGTTGATGAATTCTGTCCATGCAGAGTTTATCAACTCTGACTCTGATTGATCAGTTTGCTTAGCATAAGGGATATTTTTATGATTTTATGGAACAATGAAAATATTTTTAGTTGACATAAAGAAATGTAGCTTTAATTTCATATTTGATGATATTGGTTCCAATAATTTTAAAAATCTAAAATACATCAAAAGCATAGAGATTGCTACATTAATTTCTCATACATCCAACAATAGTGTAGCTATTTTCATTTTAAGAACTATTAGATAATATTAGGGACATTTAGGTCTTTATTAAAAACATAGTTCTAAAAATATAAAACACATAAAAAACACAGAGATTGCTACATTAATTTCTTAGACATCCAACAATAGTGTACTTATTTTTGTTTTAAGAACTATTAGATAATATGAGGGACATCTAGGTAATAAAAAATTAGTTTTTATAGTAGCTAGTTCTCTGAAGTTGAGGCATTAACATGCAGAATTTGAATATGTTATGAGTTGACATATTAGATAATATTAGGGACATATAGGTCTTTATTAAAAACTTAGTTTTTTAGTGGCTAGGTCTTTGAAGATGAGGAATTAACATGTAGAATTTGAACATGATATGAGTTGACTTGTGTAATCTTGTAGATATAATATCAAATGGAAATAGATAACAAATTAGCTATAATCATTTAAAGAACTATTATATAATATTAGGGATATCTAAGTCCTTATTGAAATCTTAGTTTTTATAGTAGTTAGGTCTTTGAAGTTGATTAATTAACATGTAGAAATTGATATTTCTGTAAACTTGTAGATATCATATCCAATGGAAAGAGAGCAGCCTTTGAGACAGAAGCGTAGGAGGTCATAACATTTTTTGGGAGTTGGTGTCTGAAATGAAAATCGAAGATTATCGACTTCACCTCTAGATTCAAGATTATTGTATAGTTCACATTCATCGAATCATTGACATGGCGATAGTGGTAGAGATGATTCCCCCTTATCATCTATGGTCATAGTGTCATTAATATAAAGAAGGGTCATTTATCTTTATCTGTAGATATGGGTCGTACAGTATTTGGAGTTCTAGATATGATTGATCAAATCTATGACTTCAATTACTCTACGACTGATATATACACATCCACACATAAAATTTAGAGGAAGCAGATTAGTAATGCTTTTACTTGTTTCTTCTTCAAGGTATGTACTATTACCCAAATCGTTCTCTGATATATAAGTTTAAATAGTTTAAATAATTTTTTACATTTGTAAATTTGTTGTATATTTGTTGAAGCTTGGGTCTCTTCAATCTTTCGAGGCAAAGAGAAGACTCCAATGGAGGATAGTGGTGGAATTGTAAGTTTAATAATTAAAAAAAAAATTAGTTTAAAATAGTTTAAATAGTTTGTAAGATTTATAAACTATTTTTATACATGTTGCAGCTTGGGTCTCCTCCACCTTTTAGAGGAAAAGGGAAGACTCCATTGAATGATAGAGAATTTGAGGTAATTTTGTTAATAATTGTATTGTTCTTCTATATATTAGTTTAATGTTTTAATTTTTTTTATTTTAGTTCAAAATTGTTTAAATAATTTATGATATTCATAATCTGTTTTTATACATGTTTCAGATTGTTATGATTCTAAGGGAAGACCCTAGTGGAGGATAGTGGTGGAATTATTTGATTAAGACATCGAGGAACTTAATTTTAGGATTATACACATGTTCATGATTGTTTTGTTTGATTATATACATGCACATTGAAATCACATGTTCATGACTGTTTTTATTATTATATACATGTACACTGAACTCACATGTTCATGATTGTTTTTTTGGATTATATACATACATACATTGATCTTAGATATTTTTTTTTGGATTATATACATGTATATGTAAAGGTTAGGAATGTTAGGAAGTTTTGATAGGCGCAATCCAATTTGTTAAGAATGAATATATGAGGAATGTTAATGTTAAGAATGAACATGGGGAATGTTAGGAGTGAATGTGGGAATGGGGAATGTTAATGTTAGAAATGAATGGTAGGAAATGTTAGTAATGTTAGGAATGTTAGGAAGTTTTGAGAGGTGCAATCTAATGTTAAGAATCAATGTGGGGAATGTTAAGAATCAATGTCCAGGGAATGTTAGAAATGAATGTTAGAAAAATGTTTGGAATGTTAGGAAGTTTTGATGGGTGCAAATATACATGAATGTTAGGAATGAATGTTCGAAAAGGAACTAGGAAGTTTTGATAGGTGCAAATATACATGAATATTAGGAAAAGGAACTAGGAAGTTTTGATAGGTTTAAATATATGAATGTTATGAATGAATGTTAAGAATTAATGTTAGGAAATGTTAGGAATTTTACATAGGTGCAATTATATGAATGTATGTATTAGTAAATTTATATATGTTTGTATATGTAACATATTTTTAGTGTTGAAAAGTTGAGAATTTTAGGAATGTTAGGAAGTTTTGATAGATGCAATCTAATGTTAAGAATCAATGTGGGCAAAGTTAGGAATCAATGTGGGGAATGCTATAAATGAATATTAGGAAATGTTAGTAATGTTAGGAAGTTTTGATAGGCGTAAATATATGAATGTATGAGTGAATGTTAGAAAAGGTTAGGAATGTTAGGAATTTTGATAGGAATATTTTTTATTACTAAAGTAAAATTACCAACTTGATTCTGAATTCTAATAAATTATAGCTCAATCCGTAAATTTTCTAAGGTAACATTAGCAACTTGATTTTGAATTCTAATTTTTTTTATTACTAAGGTAATATTAGCAACTTGATTCTGAATTTTAATAAATTAAATTTAAATGACTTTACGATATCCAATATTAACTTAAAACAAGAAATGATATAGTTAAAAACATCGGTCCTCAATTATCCATTCATGGTCGTATTTGGACAGTTTCCATTTTTAATTTTTTAATTTTTTTTTCAATGGAACTTGTGCCAATTTTATTCAAGATGCACATTCTAAATGACCATACTAACAACATATAACATCAGGTTCATAATCCTGAAAGTAGACATAATTTTCAGTCATACAGGTCTGCTGCAAAAAATAGCCTTTTAAAATGATAGATCCTCTCTCGTATGTAAATCCGTTGTCATTGTAGTCCTCCAATAATTTCATTTTTCCTTCAGTGCATTGCATCAAATAATATTTTACATTTTTGTTGTTGTATAAAGGTGCAATCATAGGGAAAATATCTCGTGTACAAATTACAATTGGTGTTGGAGTTAAGTGAATTAAATTGACTATATAAACATAAGGTAATGGACAATATTGAACAATCAACAACATCATTACCTTCTCTAATAAGATATTAAATTCTATCACCATCAGAAGATATTTTTATTTCTTCTGATTCTAATTCTTCTATGCTTTCTAGTGGCATTTTCCCTTTAGGATTAATCTCTGTGTGTTTCCAATGTTTTACACAGTTGTTCATTATGTTTTCGCAAACTTCTTTAGATTCAACATTTTCAATGAAAATATGACAAAAGCATGTTTGATTTCTACTGTCAAATGCAAACATGTTTTGGAAGGATTTTGTTTGAATAGAGTGAAGTTCTCTAGTCCCATGTATGGTGTTAGCCGCATATGGTATTGATATATCTATATCTTGGACCCCAACAAGCTGAAAAAACCTACACAATAAATGATGAATCACAAATGACAACTTTTAATGTTAGTGTACAAATACTTCAATGTTAGTACATACATTTTTTAAAATTGACAATTAATATAAATTAAAAAAAAATGTACATTCCTACGCACATATTTGGATTGTTGACTACAATCATGGCTTAGATTTGATTTACACCATTGGACAACCTTTGCAGCTAAATGGAATCATCTAGAAGACTGGTTCATTTTCCATCTTTGAAGTTCTCTTTTTACGCATGCTGCAGCACCATCATGTTCACCTTTTCCATGTCCAGTTTCAAAGAAATTCCAGTGATGTTTAATGCTCATTGCTTTATGAAGTCGACATAACCAAAAATATGATCGTGAAGATTTAAATTGTCCTGCACATCCATCTGACCATATCCATTGTTCATTGAATTTAATTTTATGACTTTTTAGTGAATCATAGAAATTGCTTTTCAATACAATGTTGAACAAAATGTGTATCATGTGTACGATCATCGTTGATATAAAAGAGATATTCTTTAATCACATCTCGATTGTCACATGTGCTTTCAATGCCATCAACATCTTGTTGAGAATGTCTATATAGAACATGGACAAATATCAAAACTTGATCAGAATGATAGTATTCACTTTGAATCTCTTTTTGTGTAGCAAATGTGTAGTTTTTTGCAAAATCAACAATAGACAAAATTGTTCAAGCTGGAAAAATTTCATGAGAATGTTTGAATTGAAGGCCTTTCCATCATGCTCTATGTGAATGCTTGGTGTATTTATAAATTTCACTTTCAAATTTCTTGAGAAAATCTGTCACACATATTTTATCTTCTCGCAATTGAATTCTTTTGGAATGTTCATCACTAGAACTTGTAGAATAAATGTTGTATTCATATCTTCTCCAATCAACGGTTACATTTGAAATAGACTGATCATTATCGATAGGGTATTTATTGTGGAATAAAATAAGATTTTCACAACCATGAGAATTTTTTCAATTGACACATTTCATTAGAGGAAATTTCAACTCAAAATGGGCCTCCAAAAATGAATTAATAAAATAATAGTTAAAATAATAAAATAATATTTATTAATTTTGGAGGAAGAAAAGAAAAAAACTACTTTTTTGTTTGTATTTTTGACATGTCTCCCCGTGTTTTCACTCAAATTTCGATCGGGAGAGCTCGTTGGATGTGGAATTAAATTCCGCATCCAACGAGTACCCACTCGACATACTTTTGATGGACCCCGCTACCCCAAAAACAAGAAATACCTGAAAAAATGAAATGATGACATCATCATTCCATTTTTTCAGGTATTTCTTATTTTTGGGGTAGCGGGGTCCCTCAAAAGTATGCCGAGTCAGTAATCGTTGGATGCGGAATTTAATTCCACATCCAACGAGCTCTCCCAATCGAAATTTGAGTGAAAACACGGGGAGATATGTCAAAAATACAAACAAAAAAGTAGTTTTTTTTATGATACCTATCCCCAAATTTATATTAAAAAAGTGTTTAAGACCTATACGGTATTTCAAATTTAAAGCAATTTCATTGGCTAACACATGATCACATGGAATTTGAATAAAAGTTAAAAGGCCCGTTTTGAGTTGAAATTTCCTCTAATGCTTATTATAAAATACTTCATCGTGATTTCTATCACATAGGGTTTGACATATGAATTCACGTACTCTAAACGGAGGTGGTGAATTTGTCCAAAACATTTTACCAAATTCAAGAAACATGTCGTAATATAATTGAAATTGCACATGATAATCACAACAACATGTGTCATGTATAGTAAGGTCTAACATTCCATGGTTTTTGTTGCACAAATGTACTAATCGATGTATTAATTCCACGATGATATTCCTTGAATTTATTGAACAATTGTACTTGTGTCATTTCCATTATATGTTTTGGACGGCTTTCATATACATTTCGTGATACTCTTTGTCATATCACATCGCTTGAATTTGGTGAAACTCAATTATGTTCCAACCAATATTTCTATACAATATCTTTAACACCTTCTCCCATTCTATCTTTGTAAGGTTGTCTACAAATAATTGCCGAGCAAGCAAGTTCATCATTTTCATCTATTTGCATTATGAATTTGCTATGTTTGTATAATTTCATTCTTGAGGTTCCAATTGCTTGTGCTAGTTGTGTTGTCAAACGTTTTTGTCTAGTACTAGCTGAAACAATTGTTATTTGAATTGCTCTACGTGTAGCACTGGTATCTTTCTTTCTGGATTTTCCAAATTTTTTTATTACATCACCTATATTTTCTATCATATTATGTTTCAGTTTCGACTCTTTTGTTGCCTTGTGAACACCCAATAATGACATAGCACCTTCTAACTTCTTGGACACCAATAAACATCTCAAAATTTGCACTTGTCCTGCTATTGAACAATCCTTGAGAATATCATCATAATTTTTTGTAGCGTGATATCGTGCAACATGTATGGGTAATTTTTATTCATATTTTTCGCAATCAATGTCTTCTAATATTTCATCATCAATGGTGAATGTACCTATACATCAATTTACATTTAATTTAACATATGTCCAAAAATACAATTCATTATAAAAAATGAATTTCGAAAATACATGATATATACATACTAGGTCCAATTTTTGGATCTTGGTTTTGATCTTCAATATTGTATTCATCAACATTAACATGTAAATCACTATTTTCATCTTCAACAATGGTCTCTTCAGCTTCCATTTTTTCTTCTTGTACCCTCTTTTCAATATCCATTTCATCAACAGTGTCATGTAAATATGTTCTTATATCTTCAATTCTTTCTTTCGTTTCTGCAGCCCTTGCTCGTTTGGCTGTATTTCTAAGTTTTTGTTTTTCCCTATTAGCATTGTCATCACATTTACAATCACTTTTTTATTTCGGTTTCTTTTATTGCCCATGATTGCTTAATCTCTTTTTGAAAAACCCTTGGAAAAAAATAAGAACACCTTGTAAAGAAATCTTATTTGTAAAACAATTGGAAAAAAAAAATCTCTTTGAAAAAAAACCTTAGTTGAAAAACAACTTATATAAATATTTTGGAAAAAAAAACTCATTTGCAAAAATAATTTGCAAAAAAACTCTTTGAAAAAAACCCATTGCAAAGAACTTACTTTGCAAAAATACCTTGGAAAAAAAAGTTTTTGAAAAAACCCCTTGCAAAGAAATAACTCCTTTGCAAAAATACCTTGAAAAAAAACCTTTTGGAAAAAAACCCATTGCAAAGAAATAACCTACTTTGGAAAAATATCTTGGAAAAATACTCTGAAAAAACTTCTTGAAAAGAAATAACTTCTTTTCAAAAATACTTTAGAACACAAAATATTTGGAAAAAGTGCCTTGGGAAAAAACTCTTTGAATGTACCCCTTGAAAATAAATAAGAGGAAAAATACCTTGTAAAAAAAAACCTTTGGCAAAAGAAATCTCCTCTGAAAACCCCTTCAATAATATTTTTACTTATACGAAATGAAGAGGTGAGAAAATAATGAGGCTCTTTAGTTTTACTTATATGAAATTAAGAGGTGTGAAAATAATGAGGCTTTTTCGTTTTACTCATACGAAATCAAGAGGTGCGAAAATAATGAGGCTCTTTCGTTTTACTTATACGATTTTTTTTCCTGCCGACGAATTTTTTTTGCGCTTATTTTTTTTGCTGAACAACCTTGCTTTTAAGGTCTCTGTTACGGAAAAAAATTGTTTGGCCAAACAATTGTTTGGCCAAATAACCTCTGAAACCTGTAACCTGCACATTTTTCAGGTTTCTCCATTTTCATAAGGTAAAATGGATGCCTTACACTACAAATCGACTATCGGACTTGATACCTTAGTTTCGTCATTAAATCTACTTTCCGTAGGTATAGATTTTGTTGTGTATAGGTGAGATATGATATTTTTATTTGTATTTTTTCTTAACATGTGTCGAGTTTAGTTTCATCTCTTTCAAAATATGGTGAAATGAAAAATATAGAACTTTAAAAATACACCACCAAAAAGATTGAAACAAATATGGTGCGCTTAATTGGAGTGTGTACTTCAAAAGGGTATTCGTAGATTTTTAAATTTTATAGTCAATTGAGAGAAAAGTGGCACAACCAGAAACATGTTTAAAACCAACAAGGTTTTCTCATTGATCGAATTCAAAAAAATATTATAATTTGTATATAGATCTGTTGGTTACAACGTTATAGTCACAACAATAGTATATTGTGTGTATATTGTCGTAACATATTTTTTTTTTTGCAAAACACAACTTTAACAATGATTGTATGGGCGCAACCAAACATGACTATTTTTTAGTCCTTTCATTTCATAAGGACACACTGTCAAACATTTTCTGAAACGACATATCAAATCTCAATAAAAAAAATTCAAAAAATTATGATTAGACTTAATCCACACATTATTGAGATTATACTTAATCCACACATTATGTATTTTCTTGTCGTTGTTAAATACATAAGGATTCCAACAAGCCTTTTAAACACCGTAGGATCATTAGTTGATCGAACATCATCCTGGATGAATTTTAAACCTATTCTTACTGGTGTTGGGGATGTCTTTCAATTAAAGATGTTTAATATTTTCAAAACTGCACTTGCATACTTTGACTGTGATATAAAAATACTACTTTCAGAGTTTTGGACTTCAATGCCAAGAAAAAATTTCATAAGCCCCAAATTAGTCATTTCAAATTCACTTTCCATGACTGGTTTAAAATATTTTATGCTAAAGCCACCAGTAAATATTAAATCATCTACATATAGGCAGACAATTAACATCTTACCTCACTCATTAACTTTGGTGTACATATTCGGTTCACTTTCACTTTTGTTTAATCCTTTTTTGATGAGATAGGAATCAATACGATTGTACCAAGCTCTCGGATCTTGCTTCAAACAATTTTTCAGCGTGCACACTTTGTTCTCTTGACCTAAAACTTCATATACTTTTGCTTGTTCCACATTCACTTCCTCCACCAGATATCCATTCAGAAATGTTAATTTAACATCCATTTGATGAACATGCCATTTCTTTTGTGCAGCAATGGCCAGAACTGTTATGACTGTATCTATGCGTGGGACAAGTGCAAAGGTTGCATTGAAGTCTATGTTGGTATGTTGAGTGAAATCTCATGCAGCCATTCTCTCCTTGTGATTTTTCACATTCCCATCAAAATATTTCTTGGTTTTGTAAATCCATTTGAAGCTAATTACATCCTTATCTTTTTGTACATCTACCAACTCCCATGTTTGATTCTTCTCAATGTGTTCTATTTCTTCATCCATGGCTTGTGCCCATACTTCATCTTCAACAACTTCCTCAAATTTTAGTGGATCATCTATTTGAGAAAATGATGCAAAGAGAGAGAATGAATTTGGTGTATGAGCTTCATATATTCCATGTAGACTTCTTGTCTTCACTGGATTTGTCGATGTCAACATCGAAGAAATTATTGGTTGAGTATGATGTCCTCTTGGCGTGCTTGTCCATAGAGCTTGAATTGTGACTTGTGTCGATATTGCTTGTCCTAAACCATGTCGTGGTGTCATGGGAGTCAATGGTGCTGCAACATTTTTACTTACATGTCGTGTTTGAACCACTTCCTCTGCCATGTCATCATGGTCAACATTCGACACAATCTTGACATTATTCTAAGTGGTTCCATCCCATGATTCATTTTCAACAAATTGAACATCATGATTAATGATCACTTTCGTTGCAAAAAGATCATTCAAATTGTATCCTTTGTGTCTTCATAATATCCAACAAAATTAGATTTATGTCCCTTAATTTCTAGTTTCTTTCTCAGCTCATCTGGAACATGAGCCTATGCGAGACAACCAAAATTTTTTAAATGAGAAACACTACGATTCATACATGTTCATGCTTCATGTGGATAGTTTTTCTTCACACTCTTTGTCATTCAATTTTTCATAATATATATAGTTTTTGCAATTGCTTGAACCCAATATTCATTTGGAAAATACTTCGTTTCCATCATGTTGCGCGCCATTTCCATAATGGTTTTTTTCTTTCTTTTGGTAACACCATTCTGTTGAGGTGCATACTATGCAGTGAATTGATTTTGTGTGCCATTGATCTTGCAGAAATATAGGAATTCATTCGAAACATATTCACTGACTCTATCCATCCTTACTGTGTTGATGCAGTGTCTACTCTGGTTCTCCACAAGTGCCTTGAATTGCCAAAAAAAGAACCTAAATAAACAGAACCTATATAAACATAAGTAAGGGTATATCTGTCTCTCAAAAAAAAATAAACAAGAGCCAAGAGGTGGAAATGTCCCCAACATTGACAATAAGTTTTTATATATGATGAAATGACAAAAAATTATAAGCAAAGATCCTTTTGTGTACGGATGCTAGCAATTGTCTAGTAATATCATTGAAGCATCACTTTTCAAATGATAACACCTATTATTTTGCATGAATTGGATGTCTAAGACATTTCCAAATGTAACCCTATAATAACTATAAGAACATTCAAATTTACTTAGATCCTTAAGCCAAGGAAAATTATTTTAAATGCCTTTCAATCTTTAAGTTTTAAGACTTGACAACAAGTGATATGTTAGGATTAATTAATCCTCCTTTGACCAAAATAGTGTAGTATATTTTCCTAACTTAGGGGGTAATTATTACTGCACTAGAGTGTGGGGGACACACATAGAGATTAACTTACACTTATTTCATGTGCATGCATGATTTTATATACCTTTGACACCAATCCCTACATTATACAAGCCCACTTTGAGTGCCCACCAACATCCTCCATTAGTTGGTTATAAGCAATTATGTTGAGTTAACCTCCAGTTACAATTAGTTATATCACTTCCAATTATCCTAGCACACAATTCACATGCATGAAGGGACAGTGGCACCTTTTTCCCACCTACTTGATGAGTTAACTGATTGTATACTTATTTAAACATCCAGAGTTAGACTAGTGAGGTCCAGCAGTGATTTAGACATGCCGAGTGAGTTATTTAGTCAGCTTGAGCTGGTAGATTTGAATCCTATCCATGGCATTAAAATCCTATTTATTGTATTATTAATTAATGAATGACTATTAATGTTGTGATTATCTGATAAATTCTTGTCCAATTTATCTGTAATTTGTAGCATGAATGTACTATTCGGTATACATTCACTTTGATTATTCCACTACATAATTCCTTTCCTACAGCTTTCAAATTTTCTTGTAGATCAATGGTTCACAAATTTAACATGGTATCAGATCTTTGTTCGATCTAGCAGCAAGTCTTGTCTGATATCTATTGTGCACCAAAAGCAGCCAAGTTTCTAGATAAATCTTGTAATCTTTTCCTTGCTAACTCTAGATTCATCGAGATAAGTCTCTACAGGTGTGTCTAAGTCTAAGAAAGTGCACATGTCAAGGAGGGACATGATTATACTAACATATGATTGCGAATTAAATTGGTTTTGTAGTGTTATTTGTAGGTATCTAGGTATCTTATTTAGGAATTGACTGATCAACATACAAGAAGATGGAGAATTCTTCATCTCTCCTACCCTGAATCCTCACACCCTTCAATTACTCTGATTGTAGGGAAGATATGCAAGTAGCCTTGTGCAAGATAGGAATGTTTAGGATAATAATGGGAAGAGAAATTGAGCCCCTACAATATGTTGATAAGAACAAGTTTTTGAATCAACTTTATGAATCCTTTGGCTTCATGTGCACTCACATCTCCTAGGCCCCTTTTGTTCCATCGTGAGGGACTAAGGACTTTAAAGGAAGCTTGGGAAAATATTGAATCTTTGTTTGGAAAACAAGGTTAACTTCGAGGGCATATTCTGGAGAATGATATGTTTGCAGTACAACCCAGGATTTTCAAGACTATTAAGCAATTATTTACAAAGTACAAAGCACTAGTACTACAATGCAAACAATGCGAAATAGAGAGGAAAGATGAGAAACTAGTTTGATCAGTACTAAGAAAGCTTGGCTCAAAATACTCAGTCTTTGCCTCTACATTTCATTTTGGAAGAGATTCCATCCCTAATTGGAAGATTCCTTCTCTATATGCTTTTGATGAGTCCTTAATACACAAGCAAGATAAATTGGTTCAAATGGGAGTGATTCAGGCCTGCAAGAATCAAGCACTCTTAGTAGGAGACTCAAAAAATGTGCAAGAAAGAGGGAAGCACAAACGGAGGGAGAAAAAAAAAATTATTCGAATCCAAAGGAGAATAAAAAATCTTCTGATAGAGCCTCAGGTTCCAAGAAAAAGACGAAATTCAAGAAGACTATATGTCCCTACTATATGAGACTCTTTCATCGAGAGAGCCAATGCATGAGGAATACCATCGACCAGTTGTCAACACTCCTTGAAAAGAACAATATTTCCCTTCCATAAGGAGAAAAGAAGTCTAATGTTGTACAACCAACAGAATATCATGAGAGGTGCCATGCCTTGAAGGTAAGCTTCACTTAGTTGAAGGCTTATTTGATAGATTCTCGAGCATCCAATCACATGGTTTTCTTGAGGGAATCCTTCACCAGTCTAAATATAATAGGAGGACCTAGCATTCATATGGGAGATGACTCTCAAATCCTAGTTGTTGGGATAGGTTCTACTAAAATCCAACAATGGTGAGTTCAATAATGTGCTCTATGTGCCCTCTCTTGCAACAAATATGTTGTTTTTTTATCATATGAATCATACATGCTCTCCCAAAAGAGTTACATTTGATTCTGGCATAGTAAAAATCACTGAATCATGTACTGAAAATCTCATAGAGAAAGGGTTTATTTATCATGCCTCCAAGGCATATGAGTTCTCCCATTTCCTGCTTGATTCACATCCAACAACTTTATTGAATCATGCCAATAACACAAGAAAGTTGTGGTATGAGAGATTTGGGTATCTCAATCTCAAATTTCTCCATAAACTTCACAATCACAAAATGGTTGAGGGCTTGCCACTCATCCAAACATTATATGTAGTATGTCATGTTTTCCTGGTAGGTAAGCATCTAGAGAAGCGATATGAAATTGGGAAGGAAAATAGAGCTACCTATACACTTGATCTAATACACAGTTATGTCTTAAGACCAATTCATACAACATCAATCAATGGATCCAGGTATTTTCTTACTTTTATTGATGATTGTTCAAGTTTTTGTTGGGTATATTTTATGAAGCAGAAATGAGAGGTATTCGAAAGTTTCAAAGTTTTTAAAGCCTTGGATGAAAATAGTTTAAGAAAGAAGATCAAGTCCATTAGATCTGATAATGGAGGTGAGTATGTTAGGAGATATTTCGATCTATTATGTGAATCAGAGGGGATTTGACCAAAACACTCATTTTTATACACACCACAATGGAATGGTGTGGATGAGAGGAAAAGTAGATCACTAAAGGAGATGGAAACTTGTCTTCTCTAAGTAAATACTATCCCTCATTCTCTTTGGGCTAAAGCTGTAAATTGTGCTTCATACATTAGGAATAGAGTGCATCACAAATTAGTGATTTGGGCCACTCCTTTAAAAGCACTATTGGGGCATAAGCCTAATGTCTCTCCCTTGATATTTTTTGGTTCCAAAGCTTGGGACATAATTCCTATGGACAAGAGAAAGGCCTTCCAAGCCCATAGTAGCGAATGCATACTGCTGGGATATGCTGAGGATGAAAAAGCATATAAATTGATGGAACTTGCAACTAGGAAGTGCTTCATAGATCGATGTGTTCAATTTGAAGAAGATCAATTGCTTGATCCACCATAATCTGAAGCAGAAGGAGGTATAAACACTCTTCCATTTCCATTTGATGATGATATTTTGTCTTATGTTTTAGATTTAGATGATGAGGAACAAGATCAACAAGATTCTGATATTGAGGTTGTACCTCATGAGAATCTATATCCAAATCCAACTCCCATTCCAAATCAGTGGCCTAAGCATAAATGGGGCCAAAAGATCATTGAAACAGATGGGACTGATGTTGGGAATCCATATGAAAGAAGAAGAACACTGTCCTAGTATCAGAATGAACATGTTACACTCTCTCACATAACTTTTTTATCTATAGAGTGGTGCAACAAACTTCCAGAAAAATGCTACTTGATAATAGCAAATGATCCACAAATTAGTCCATTGAAGAATAGTATTGATCATTCCATTCCTCCTCCAGAAACAAGAAACACAAGCAACATTCATCATATCAAAATAAAATTGAGAGGTTCACATGCACAGTCTCAGGATGTTGCTGCACATAAGAACCA
Source organism: Pseudotsuga menziesii (assembly GCA_001517045.1). Lineage (NCBI taxonomy): Eukaryota > Viridiplantae > Streptophyta > Pinopsida > Pinales > Pinaceae > Pseudotsuga > Pseudotsuga menziesii. The sequence continues at coordinate 798,563 of LPNX010243981.1, forward strand.
AGATACTATATTGCTGATGCAAAGTGCTGCATATTGTAACAAAAATTTTACATGTTTTTTCCTAAAGAGGAAAATTTTCTCTGAAGTATAGCTTGTTTCCTAATTCCTACTAATTTTGAGGGGGGATTTTTCGATGAGGTTTTGCTATTTTCCTTATTTTATTAAGGAGTATTTTATGTCATTTATATTGTATGGGTGAATTTTGGCCTAGTTGTCAGGGCCCAAGTTGTCAAAAGTTAGGATTAAGGGGGGGTGTTAGGAGTAATTAATCCTCCTTTGTCCAATATAGTTTATTTGGTCTATTTTCCTCACTTAAGGGGTAATTATTACTATACTAGAGTTTGGGGGAGACACATAGAGGTTAACTACATGTTACTGTATGTGCATGCATGAGTTTATGTGCCGCTGAGACCAATCCCTACATTGTAGGATCCTACTCTGAGTGCCACTAGCATCCTCCATCTGTTTGTTATGGTTGGTAAGCAGTTATGTTGAGTTAATCTCCAGTTACAATAACTTAGAACACTTTCAGTTAGACTAGCGCCAATTTTGCATGCATGAAGGGGGAGTGGCACCTTTTTCCCACCACCTCATCAGTTAACCGATTGTACACTAATTTAGACATATGGAGTGAGACTAGTGAGCTCCAACCATGATTTAGACAGACTGAGTTAGCTATTCAGATAGCTTGAGATGGTAGATTTGAATCCTGTCCATGGAATTCGAATTCTATTTATTGTATAATCATTGTATTATTGATTAATGAATGAAGATTAATGTTGTGATTATTTGAGCAATTCTTCTACTATTAATATCAAATTAATAGCATGAATTTCCTATTCAATGTACATTCCTTTTTATTATTCCAGTGCATAATTCCTTTCCTACAACTTTCATATTTGCATGTAGATCAATGGTTCACAATAAATGTTTACACTCTAACTACAACATTGTAATAAAATTATTAATATTTTTTTTATCTTTTTTCTTTTACACTATTTAAATTTATTATTCATTCTCTTAGGATTATTATTACTTTTTATCCATTTTATATTCTAAATTATGTAAATCTACTACTCTTTCTACTAGGATTTATTAAATTCTTATCATTTTTTAAACTATGTAAATTTAATACTCCTACTAGAATTATTATTATTTTTTATCCTTTTTCCTTGTACACTATGTAAATTTACTATTTATTCTATTAGGATTGTTATTATTTTTTATCCATTGTTTCTTTTAAACTTTGTAAATTTACTGCTCATTCTACTAAGATTTATTAAACTAAATTAAAAATTTAAGTCTCTTAACTTATTTAACATTTTTCTTAATCTAATTTATACAAACATGGTGTAAAACTAGCAGTACTACAGTGTACCTTAAATCAAACTAAATTATTATATAATTAGATCAATTTCTCTCTCTCTCTCTCTCTCTCTCTATATATATATATATATATATAGATAGATAGATAGATTTCTTCAACCAAATCACAAGAACACTCACAATATCCTCTTGGAATAGCTTTCACCAATGACACTCTCACAATATCCTCTTGGAATAGCTTTCTCTAAAATCTGACTTCTCATAGGTCTCATAAAACTTTCTCCTACAATACTTCACAAAAAAGAAGAAAATAAGTCTAGATTTAGATGGTGAAAGAAGAAAATGGACACTCTCACAATATCCTCTTGGAATAGTTTTCCCCATAATCTGACTTCTCCAAGGTCTCATAAGACTTTCTCTTACCATGCTTCAAATAAAAAAGAAAATAAATATAGATTTAGATGATGAAAGAAGAAAATAGATCTAGATTCAGATGATGATGTTTTTCAGTAAGAGCATATTGACATTTTGGTGGAAGCATTTGCTTATGATCTTATTAGAGTACAGTATGAAGAAGATTCTTTTTAAGTTTCTCCACAACCTAACATTGGAAACTATGTGGGAAACCAAAGAGGATCTTGACTTTCTATTTCCAACCCTTTCACATGGGAAATGTCATCCCCTATCAACATTTTATTTTAAGCACTTTGAGTATCTCAGCAAGAGTGTTTAACTGGAACAACTACTTTACTTCTAGATGAAAATCAAGTTTCGATCCTAAAGCAACATAAGAAGAGGTGAAGCAACATTTGTCTCATTGCGTTCTCAAGGTACGTTATTCACTACAATGAAGCCTTGAACGAGACATAAATGAAACAAACACCATTATAACATGTGTAGAGTTCCTCAATAGAGCATTCTATTCTTTCCAATTCTACCCACTCTAATCTGCATCACCTATTTATTGTAATATCACCCATTAGATGGAACTAAAAGACTACTTTCTTCAAATTGCTAGCATTCTCTCTTACCATAACATTGAAACTTGTTTCACTCATTAGATAGCACCGAAAGACTACATTCTTCAAATTATTAACATCCTTTCTTACCAAAACATTGAGGGTTTATATAAATTAGAGTATCAATTGGCCCAAATGGTATGTTCAAACACACCACAAACATGAACAAACTAAATTGTACTCTAATAATAATATGAGATGGAAATGGCTCTCTGACCAAATGCGTGACCTTAAAATCATGTGTCTCCCATGAGTGATAATGCCAATCGGAACTACGATAATTGCTCAAATCACGCTTTCCCATGGAACGGAAAGCTCGGTCTTTCCAAATAACCTGACAATATGCGTTTCACCGGATGACTCGGCCGCCATAGTTACAGTCAAAGAGTAACAGAAGTAAAAAAATTGAACAGATGTGGACAGAGTAAATACAAATAAAAACATATGAACATGTGTGGATCATAAAAACTTTGATGACCAATAATTTAGGAAAATCTTGTGTATAGCAATCAATATTGAATATTTTAAGCCAAAGATACAGAGGAGTTCAAACTATTTTTTTAAGATCTTTATTCTTCAAAATTAAAAGTTAAAATTTTTTATTTATTTTTATAAATAAAGATTTAAATTATTTTTTATTTTTTTAAAACAAAGATTTAAAATTATTTTGATTTTTTAAAAGTAAAAATTAAGATTCTAAATCGAAGTGCACGGCCAAAAGTAGAATAATGTCCATGCAAATGAACTATCAATGAATTATTTTAAATTATTTAAGTGTCCTTGAGTAAAAATAATTTTGGTTGATTAAAAAAAATTAATATAACATCTTATTAATTTAAATATCTTTATATTAAGTTACTATAAATTATCTTATTATGATTTGAGATGATCCAAAAATACTTGACATTATTTACCTAATCATAACTTATATTATTTAAGAATATAAATCAAATAAGTTTTTAAATTTTAAATTGATTTATAATTTGATTAACTTATATTATTTAAGAATACAAATCTAATAAGCTTTTAAATTTTCAATTTATTTATAGTTTGATTAACCTATTTTATTTAAGAATGTGAATATAATAAGTTTTAAAATTTAAATTTTATATATAATTTTGTATATTTATATATAAAAATATGTATAATAATTTTTTAATATTTAAATTAATTTTTTTTAATTTCAAATACTAATCTATTGAATTAAAATAGTAATATAGTAAAAAAAACAACTCATAGTGTCATTTCTGTAAGAATAATGTAGCAGAAAGAAAGTCAAGACATGTCCCTTAGGGCAATTCAGGTTGTTACAATTAAAATGATCCTCCATGTGGCAGGGAAAACAGATCAATGTAATATCAAAATTGAGAGTATGAAACCATAAAAACTAAAAATAACTTATGTGATAAACAGGGAAGTCTCTACCCAAGATGGCCATGCCAAAATATGAAAACATAAAAACAATAAAACTTGGACTTAAGGCTTGGAGGGCAACTCCTCCATGATAGGAACCCAAAAGCTGAATTCGAGTTGTGAATTTGGTCGTCCAGATGTTGGGGAGTGAGTGGGTTGACAGATGCTTGTCCAACATTTTTCTCGGGATTCTTAGCTTCATTGCTTGTGTCTTCTTCATTGTTGGTATCTTCCTCGATGCTAGAGGGATTTCGCTTGACCAAGAGCGATTCGGTTTTCCTATACTCAGCCGCAATGTATGAAACTACTTTTCCCTACACAATGCTTATAATGGGCATCCGAGGAGAGGGAGAGGGGATGGGTTGTTCAATGTCCATAGGGACTGCAGAAGGAGTCGGGGATTCATTCTGAGAGGCTAGGAGACAGACAATAAGTCAAGCCAGTAAGTTTTTGATAACCCAAAAAATTCACCTATGGAGTATTGTCCCGTTTGCTACGGAATGTGCACCAATAAGCTCATTATCCTAGTCATCTAAGAGTTGGTGTAGAGAATCAAGGATTTCAATGTCATAACCATGCGTGTTGGCTTGAGCCATAAAACTTCTGGCGCGCTCGTTGGCAATTCCACAACCACCATGTTTCCGTCTAAGCATGGCTCATATTCTGCGTGACATTATCAGCTGGACCAGAGACGTTGAGTGAAGAGGATTTTGAGCATCGATAGAGAAGATGAGTGTAGGAGATCGGAAGATGGAAGGCTCCTCAATAAACCCGGACACTTCAGAATAATCATTCTTCGTAAGATTGCATAGGAGGGAGAAAATGAGGTCAACGACAATGCATAGACCGCCCAAGAGAGAGAGAGGGGTGAATCTAGAGTTGCCATTACTCTACATGGAGAAGCGAAGCACCAGGTGATGGAGGGGAGGTCACCTCTCATCTTGGGTTTGAAGAACAGACGTTGATCGAGGTGGAGCCTAGTCCAAGACATTTAAAAGGATAATGAAATGATTTTAGGGAAGTGACGTCGGGGACATATGTGTTTCCTGATAGTCGTTCCCTCCTATCGTGATGATACATGAACACCTACATCTAGGTATATATATTAAAAATTAATATTTTTTAATATTTATATATATATAATACAATATATATTTTTTATTTTTTAACAATATCACACATATATATAAATATAAATAAGACACATTGGATGACAATGTTTCCCATTATTGTTTAGAAATTGTTTTGAAATTTAAAAACTTAATTTATAGTTAAAAATTTTCATAATAGATGTGAAGAAATTAAAAATATATATATAATTTCGACCATTCATAAAATGATCTTTGACACTCAAGATTGATTCATCTTGACTTATAAGAAAACTATAAAAATTAACACGCATCTTTATTTATTTTATAATTATTTATATTATATTAAAATGATATTCTTATTATATAAAAACAATAAATTAAAAAAATTAAAATGAGTAAAATTAATCAACTTATCTATCAAATTAAAAGTATAATTCTATTTATTAAATAATAAATTTTTATTTTTTTTATATTATTAATAATTATATTTAACATAAAAACAATTTTCATTTTTAAAATTACTTTTCTATTAGCTATATTGTATATTTAATACTTTTAAAAATACACATATATGATTTAGTGTTATTATGTTTTTTAAACAATATTACAAATTAAACCGAGAAAAAATATAATGTTTTGCAAAATTAAGCATAATTATTATCACTTTACAACATGTAATAATATAAAAATTATAAACATTATGTCAAAATCAAAATAAAATCAAAATATAATTGTTCCTTAAATGATAACAAATTGCAATAACAAATAGCAAAAGTGAAAATTTTAAAGGATAATGTCCAAATAAGAATTTTATTATTATTATTATTATTATTAAATAATGTCCAAATAAATTACTCTCCAAACTTTGATCTGATGCAATATGTTCCTTCTGTGATCGTTGTTTGGTTATGGTTCTGTAACACCTCAAAATTCGTAAATATTTTTTTTTGCATGCAGTGATGAAGAGTAATTTAATTAGTGGTATACTCATGTTCTAAGTTATTTATGCTTATGCAAGTTATTAATCTCTTTGTTCTGCTCACTATTCTAGGTTCTATTGGCTGAGGCAATGGCCAACTCCTTTCATATCATCCAACTACACTCACAGGTGATGTTTCAATTTTGTTGTTTTCATTTTAATAGTTCTTACTAGGGATTTAGCATCCCGAAGGATTTGGGAGACTATTCATAGTCTTGATCCCATCCATTAATGTAGTGAGGTTGTTAAAGAGGTTTAAATGCCATAGGCCTTACCATAGCCTAAGCTCACGGTACAAAGTGATTCCTCCATCCTAAGTGTGATGGCTTGGGGTTTGTAAGGCATATGGTACTTACCATAGTGTAAACCCTTCATTAAAAAAAATAATGCAAAGGTTATAGTTATAAATAAATGTTTTCTTGGCATAATATAATGAGTATGATATGACAATGTCTACACCATTGTTTTGCGATACATAATATGGTTTTTTCGTTGGAGTTTTAACATAGGGTTTGATCTTGATGTAGATACATGAATGCAATGATTATGGGACATGATTTCCCTATTTGTGAGTTAATATGTTGGAGAGATTGTACCCATGTTGACTTGGAGACTTAAATGTTTGTCCTAGCTACGAGTTGATAGCGTAGCCAGGCTCTTTGAGCAGTCTTGTGAGTGAATCTTGGCCTTACACCTGTATGGTGAAATTGCATGGGTTTTGTAAGGGTTTTTATTATGTCTCTTCTGCTTGTCTAAACCTATCATTAGTATAAATTGGTCAGTGGTCTGTAAAAAAACAAGAGACGAAGCTCTTCTTTGTCAATGGCATTGGTGTTAGGGTTTTCTGGTGTAGTGTTGTTGTTACCATGTTAATGGCATTGTGCTTATTTCGCTTTCGAGGTGTTCTGGGTTCCCATGGATTTCTCGATGGTCTACATTCCAATGCTTGCGCCTCAATGAACATGCCATCACTTCATCCATGCATATTGTCTGCTAACATGTGAGAAAAATTCTAGAAATCGTCTCTATGGTTTTATTTGGTAAAAATCGATGGTTTACAGTGTTTATTGATAGTAAATTACTATGGGTGCAGAAAGATGATGGATAAGGGAAACCCCCAGAGGAACTAACCCATAGACCTATTTGTAGCTTGCCAAAGGTAACTATAAGATTTTTAATAATACTAGTTAAATTTTTCTTTTAGTTATCCACTTGGTTCCGACTGTAACTTAAAATAGTTGTAGGTAAAGGGCACTAGAGAGGGAGGCGACAGGTTCAACTCCTCCCAGGTCTTCATTTTTAAATGCCTCAGCTAACATAAAGCATCTGTATCTGTGTGGTTCTCTTTTCAAATTGTGGTTTAAAGAAAACCCTGGCTTAAAGTACTTATTTTGTATGTATTACTACAGGTACTTTAACTTGAGCATGGACGAGACGAGAGGAGAGTAATCAAACTATGCATAAGATAAGTTTAACATTCGTTCAACCCCAAAGGGTTTACCCTCTGTTTAAAGAAGGCCTTACATAATTTTTTCTTTGTGAGGATTTAAGTGTATCAGTTTTACAATCCTATATGGATTGTGATGATACTGTGGGTGCAATCATGGATGGTATTACCCCCCACCTCATTGGTTTGGTTATTGGAATTTAATTATGGTTAATACAACACAGTGGAAGCCATCAAAGATGGACATACAACCACCCTTGTATGCAGATATTTTCGAATCTTTTGTTTATAACGACAACCATTTTCATGGTCTTATGGCCATGTCTAAGAATTGATGAAAGTCATTTTAAGACTAAAATCCTACTCTCTATTTTTAATATGAGTATGTAGAGTTAAAGGTTTTCTTATGATAATACCATATTGTATGAGGGTTTTTATGTTGGGTTATACCGCAATGGTTTTTAATCCTGTATGTGTATCTTCTGTTGTTTAAGTGATTATTGTTTATTCAAATGAACAAGCCTCACGGTCTTTATTGCAAAAAATATCTCGTATGTAATATTTTATTGTAGGATGCCATCTTCAATGGTATTATGACCATGCCTCTATTTAACGAGTTAGATCTAGATCCTTGAATAATGATATTATTATTCTTAATATTATTGTAGACCCGTAATAGGGTTTATAATGACTTAAGTAACTCTGTTTGATTTGTTGCGTATAGTATTTACCTCTGTTTATAGTATAAGTAGAGATATTAGTGTTTATATTAGTACTAACCTATATGAGGGTTTTGAATGGGTTTATCGTGCACTAATTTTATTCTTGTATGTGTATCTTGTGGAAATATTCCTTAAACTAATGGCATCCATGATCCACTTGTTGAATTCTTCTGTAAACTAATGGGCTTACGACCATAGTTAATCCACTTGTTGATGCTTATGCGACTCCTTGAGTCGTGCAACTTATGTGGAAAACTTTTAAAGTAGAAAATCATAGTTTAAAATAGATATCATGCGATCTGATTTGTATTTAGACATGATCTTACTTTTAAATTTTTAAAGCTTGGAAACCATCATAGAATGACACACTTGTATCATATTAGAGGAAATTTCAACTCAAAATGGGCCTCCAAAAAAAATTAATTAAATAATAGTTCAAATAATAAAATAATATTTATTAATTTTGGAGGGAGAAAAGAAAAAAACTACTTTTTTGTTTGTATTTTTGACATATTACTCAAATTTCGATCGGGAGAGCTCATTGGATGCGAGATTAAATTCCGCATCCAACGAGTACCCACGTGGAAGACTTTTGACGGGCCCCACTACCCCAAAAACAAGAAATACCTGAGAAAACGTGATGATGACATCATCATCATGTTTTTCCAGGTATTTATTGTTTTTGGGGTAGCAGGGTCCATCGAAAGTATGCCAACTGGGTACCCATTGGATGCAGAATTTAATCTCGCATCTAATGAGCTCTCCCGATCGAAATTTGAGTAAAAACATGGGGAGATATGTCAAAAATACAAACAAAAAAAAGTAGTTTTTTTTATGATACCTATCCCCAAATTTATATTAAAAAAATGTTTAAGACCTATACAGTATTTTAAATTTAAAGCAATTCCATTGGCTAACACATGATGACATGGAATTTGAGATGAAGTTAAAAGGCCCATTTTGAGTTGAAATTTCCTCTAATATATATGATTTGTTTATTTTGGGTATGACTATTTATGTTGGATCTTTGTTCTAGTTAGGCCTATTTACTTGGATATGTAAAGGATTGTTTATATATTAATTATATTTCATCTGTAGGTGATTATTCCTGTAATATTTGTACTATATAAGTTTGTTTGTAAAATTTATGTTATATATGTATTGATAGGACTCTTTGACTGTAGATGATTATAACAAATACATGGGGATTATTCCATCTACCTCAATCATGAATTATTTAGATTAATGCTAATAAAAAAATGAGAAGATTGATTTATCCTACATATTAGCATTTTAACTAATAGTTTAACTTACAACCTAGGAAATTTGTAGAGAAGAAACGAATACAGATATACATTAAAACTAAATCAATGTATTGTATTCATAAGTAGTATACACAAAGAGATCTAGTTGTTAACATAATAGGAAGAATATGGAAATCTAAACAATTTGTTCAAACTACATGCTAGATATTGTCTTATACAAATACCTCTCCATTAAAAGAAAATAACTTTGATTTAATTAACATGGAAATCTAATTGTAAGTAGTTTTTAACAATAGGAATTAGGATAGAAAATTGTCACCACTTCTGGGGGAAAATAGAGATGGAGCATCCATTCCACCCAACCAAATCCTAGAGAATCCAAGTTACTTGCTCCAAAATCCCTGAGCCTATTCATTGAACCATAAGAGAAAAATATGTTAATGTGTCATCTATTTCATTCTCAAATTCAATTCTCGTCCAATACTAGCCTCCCGCTTGCTTATGGACATACTAATATTTAGTATTCTGCCTAATAATTGGTCATTTATGAGCCTCCTTCTTTGTAGCACTCACTAGGAGTTGTGACCTGATTTTGGGGGATGATGCCTCCTGCATCTTGAGCTCTCACTCAGTGGCTTGAGCCTCTTTTCTTTTCCTCTTATAGGTCAGGAAACACGCTTTAACAACTATTCCAATTCTATCCCTTCAATATCCTTTATTAATAAAGAATAATTCATTACAAATGTTTTATTTCCAACTTTCTGTCAAAAATATTTAAAATAATAAATAAATTATTTTCAACAGAAAATAATAAACTATTAATTTTAGGTGCATTACAGGTTCGTGCATATTCATATCTATTGATGGAACATTGAAGCTCTAAATTCCATTGGAAACACTCTAAGGAAATATATTGATCAAGCATAACCTAAGGATCAATTGTTTTTGTGCCTAGGTCTATGTCGAAGTAGACTTGTAAGTTGGGATTCTAGAGGTCGTCAATCTAAAAATAGACTCACAGGAGCATATGTCATATCCTAAGAATTTACCCCTATATAATTTGTATATAAAACTATGTTTTGACTAATTCATAAGACTTTAATGTATGGGTGATGGAAGGAATCACGAACAATAACATTTTTTGTAAGTAAAGTGAAGGTTTAATTGCATAATGCTTCTACCAACTTGATAAATGCTTCTACCAACTTCATATGGAACTACTAGTTGAAAAGAAAGGCCAAGCTTAGTAGGGGTTTAAGACTTATGAGAGTACTTAAATTTAAAAAGAAAATATAAACTTGAGAATAATACTAATTATGAATTTCAAGAAATGTTAGGAAACTAAAATAAACCCTAAGCTCCCTTCAAACCCAAAGAAAATATAAAATAAGAGAAAGAAGTAGGGAAAGGCAGCTCTTCATTTTTTCTCCCACAAGTATTTCTATTTCTTTTTCTTTTCTTCTTTAATTTTTGAATTACTTCCCTACTAACATTTTCTAAACTAGAAAGAGACAGTAATCCCTCCTTTAAAATGGATCTAAAAGGATAAGAACTGGTGGCAGATTAGGGAGTATGGAGAGGAAATACTACCCATATTTCCAAAAAACGGGGTCTGGCCTAGATTTATGTTCTAAGTACTTAGATTCTCTTTTTTTTTTCTCTAGAAGTGAGGACTGGAAGGTGAGCTCTTGAAAGGAGAAGTATATGCATGTAATGTCCCCAACCCTCTGATCAGAAAAGAGGACGCTACCAAACCGTTGACAGTCCAAGAAAACCGCCCAATGAAGTTGAACATAACTGAAATGCTTGAAATGTAAAGCATGCTAAGATGCATAATTATTTAACACACAGTGGAAGAAAAACATACATTCAGGCATTCAACATGTTCATCATCATTCATTAAACATCAAATATGATTGCAGAAGTGAAATAGACAAGAGTACTTATCTTATAAAGAACTCGTCCTGCAACTAGATATGTCCCTACAACGTTCCACCCAACCATAAGCCAGTGTGCTCCTTAATCTCTCAGCAACACTACGACCCTTAATCTGGGCATGATTCCCCAAGGAATAAGGGACTAAGTAGGCTCACGCATAGCTAAGGTACCCAATTCATCCAAGCCAACACGCTTCGGTTTAATAGGATAGTTAGGAAACTGGGGAAATGTTGAATGCTAAGCTAGTGGGCTCACTGAGGAGCTATGGACACCTGCATCAGAACTAGCCTAGCTATTAAAACATCCACACCCTCCCAATAAAGGGAATCATTCCCTTCTCTGCTACACAGTCCCTTGGGCCATGACTTCCTTTCCAGTGCTACCCAGGAGGTGTAGAGAGGAAATCCAACCCTATAGCTCTACATGTGAGGCTCCTGCGCACATACTAAGGTTATCGAGCATGCTTAGGTTCCACTCAGGGTCCCACACAATAATTCCCAACTCTGGGATTTAAGGGAAAACACAACAGAACAACCCGGATTGGGTAATACGTAGCTCAGACTGAGCAAAAGCGGCTTTAGATTTGTTCTTGCCCTAACGTGGCCAAAACAGCTCAGTAACAACCCAAACTTGATGGGAAAACCAGCATCCATGATCTCACCATAGAAGCAACGGGAAACACAAATGACTCTCAGCATGGATATGGAAAACGTATACATAGACCCAAAAATTGAAGGATAATGCACACATAACAATTTGGAAAATGGAAGGTTGAATTAGTCATGGTATGCATGTGTGAGGACAATAAGTAGGGCCAATACAGAAACATGAATTCCCCCAAAATAGATCCCTAGCTCTATGCATGTCGGAAAATCCCAAACCCTGTGTGTGAGGAAAGATAGAACCACCCCCCGTCTGAGGATACCATTATGCCGACAACAATCATGAACGTGAAGACTGGTATGACCACCTGCTTGAGGGAAATGATGGATCTGCCTCTGGGTATGCATACAGTCAGAGTTGACAGTAGCCCGCCAGACTAATGCCCCCCCATGCCCATGTTTCCTCAAGCAGTAATTACCCTCAACTAACATCTACCCAAAGGACTCAGTGGCTGAATGAGACAAGAAGGTGGTTGACACTTGGCACTTTCCCAATGGCTCCCACGGGTTAGAAAATCCCCCCCCTTAACCTTAGGAGATCATGCCCTTTTCATTATCATTACACCGCCATAGTTGGTAGTAGGTTTTTTATTAATTTTGCACATTTACATGATTCCAAAACTATAATGTGTCGGATAACACGATGTACCATCGACAACGATTCCAATTGCCGAAACATAACACAACCAAATCGATGGTTAGGATTTTGCCTTTAGCTCCACACCACAATTAATTACAATATATACATCATGTACCTTTTAATGAAAATGAGGTCAAAACCGGGGTGTTACATTCCCCTCCCCCTTGGAATAACACCCTTCTCGATGTTCCAATACTTAGGAATCCATATACGATTTACACATCCGAAATTTCAAAATTTTGCAGATCTATCCTATGTTCAATTATTTACTTTGAAATTTCAGGACCAAGCCCTTCAACTTCCACAAGCTTCTCCTATTGGTTCTCAGCTTTCAGCTCATCCCCAAGTCTAGGAACTTTGTGGCTACTACCCTCTTGATGTTCCTTTGTTGGGAGGTTCCCGTGGTAATGATGTCCTCCGCATTTCCAACATTTTGCTGGTTGCTTCATCTTTACCAGCTCAATTTCCTTTGAGACTTCATGCCTGGAATGTTTCTTAACGGACCGATTGGATGAATGCCTCATCATTGATCCACTTTCCTTTCCCTTATGGATTGCTCCCAGAAGGCTTTTTACCTCCTTTTGCAAACAAATAGAGTCTTGCAAAATATGGTAGTTCATCTCATTCCACCTTTTCTGTATCTTGAGCATATCTCCAATATTTTCTTAGGTCTTGGCAATTGTTTGGAGGATACTTCTAGCTAAGTCCAACCGCTTTTGGTATGCCTCCATGATCAAGGTGTACAACGGGATTTCACTTTTCTCACCTGTGAAATGCATCATTGTAATTCTGTTAGACTAAGCATAATATAGGCATTAAAATCAGTCAATTAATTACTCAATTGGCATGGCAGTCCAAGTATTATCAAGGAGACTTTCATACTCTTCATGCCTTCCCAATAGGCACATGAGCTCACTCCTGTCCATTCTTGGGTAGGGAATTAGCTATTCCAGCATTCACAATTTATTTTAATCAAATAAACACATTCTATTTTCAGCCATACATGCATTCAACAATCTTCTGTTTTCATAAATGCATAAGAATATATATATATAAAGGAAAGAGAGAGTAGCAAGAGTTCTTCCCCTCTTTGTCTTGTTCCATTCTGGAACCCACACCACCACTATGGTTTTCATGCTCTTATCCTCTTTCACTTCACCATGAATGTTGGACCAACCCTTCTTGGCCATGACACTTAGTGTCTATGTACTATTCTACACCTTTCAACCATGGAGTCTCTCCACATGGTTCACCTACAACTCTTGGCTGCTAGGACCTTCACAGTCCCACTAGCACCTTTTTCATTACTACTCATTTTGGCCTCTTTCAGGACATTCACATGTCCACATACAATCCTAGGATGCCCTCATAGTCGTCACTCCCAGTGATACCTATATTCAAACATCGAATAGATTCACATGTTTAGTTTATTCTCATCGGGTTTTATCTCTAAACAAGAGATTATAATATCATAGCCAAATCACATACACATGTATATTCATAAGCAAGAAGCTACAAGATAATCCAATACTTATCTGTATTGTGTGTTTCCTCTATGGTCCACAGGGTCCTGCTTTACTTTGCAAGCCTTGGAATTGCATATGGACTTGGATGTTAGGTCAGAGCGCAGGCTGCTCCACAACATCAAATAATTAATGTCCAGCCAGTACACCTTCATGCCGACTGGGAAGGAAATTTACCACAACCAATTCTATGTCAAGGATCTACTATGGATCCCTAAGCATATAACAGCCCTATTTCAGCAATACCTTCATAGCACCCTCATCAAATCCCCACAACCTCCACAACATCCACAACATCCCTTTTTTTACACATCAACCCTTCCACTGCAACCCCTCACAACAACCATTTACCTTTTCTCTTTAGTGTGCAACACCAACTTGCATCTGTTTAACCTGACAACACAAGAAATATAAGCAAACTCATCAGTGTTATTGCTATAAAACTATAACCATATTTCATATCATTCACTATCAAGTATTGAAACACCAGGAGTGCATCAACTCCCTAGGGTGTAGTCAATATTGAAAAATATTTCATGACCCAACATCGAGAAAGTGTGCACTCTTCTCCGATGTGAGCCATGTAGGCCCTACTCATACTCAAGCAATCTGTCATAATCGAAATAAAATCAAAACATGCCCTGCATATGGAATTTTACAATTTGACATGCATATTCATAGTTAAAGTCACATAACACTTATCCATTTGCCAATGTAGTATTCCTTCGTTAAGGAGGAATGGGGGATCCCTTCTATGAGTTCACAGTCCCTGGGTTTTCCATCCCAACTCCTTTTTACATTCCATATCCCACACATGTCTTATCCACATAATCTATACCATATCACTCGTGTTGCTTACCAAGCATGTAGTGCAGATGGGACATTTCCAAAATGTCCAATGGAGTTTCACCCGAAACCCATTTCCAAGATAGGAGAAACCTCCCCATGAAATTTGGATCCTGCAAGCCATCACACATGGTCTTCCTACAATGTGTACCCCTAGAACATTCATCAAGTAGCCAAACAAGAAATCATTATCTACTAATACAATCCAAATTTGATTGTTCCATAACCAAGCAATGGCATTAGTAATTAAATTCAATATGAATTTGCAACTCTGTCTACTACAGAAATTGATTTGCTTAGCAATGAGGTGATCCTCATTTTTTGGTCTCTTGTAAGAGGAACCACTAAGCCCATTATAATTTTATGCTTACTAGCATAACATGAACATCCACCTACAACATGTCCTCCTGACACAATTCTATGCAATCCAATAGTGATTAGTAGTTGTCAGCAATTTCTCAAATCTAAAACTTACAAGTTCAAATTGACAACCCATTTTACGTACAAACTATTTTCACAGCCATGAGACTCTTTTCATGAGGTTTGGCTCTTTCACATGGTAGATTTCGGCCTTTGTGATGGTCTTACCAACATTTCCATGCCCCAAATAGTCTACCTGAAATCTCAACTTCAAACACTTTGTAAGTCTCCATGGATATAACATTTCACTACTGCAACAATCACTGAAGCATTTTCAGAATTATAGAATTCAAACACTTCCATCTATTAATCACATCAATATTACCAAGACTCATTTACTTCACATGAATCATTATCATACTAAAATTGCAAGGTATAGTCAAATCATATATGCAATTTAAATGAATTGTTTAGATACTCCTTACTTCACAGGCGTATCATTTGTACCACGTTTCCCTTCCATAGAGCATTCCAATAGCCAATCGATCATGAATACCCTCTTCATGCACTTACTATTCTCCATTCATAACAACTCTTGAAAGGATTCTAGAATTATCATCAATTCATCATTTTAGCCATTGGTTAGTCATAATAACACATGCACTATCTCGATGCATTCATGCAATGCATCACAACATTTGCACCCACACTTATGTATGCATACTTACAACATTTACTCAAACTTTTCATATGCATCCATTCAATGCATAACTACAAGATTTATAAAATCTCTCAATGCATATCCACTCAATGCTACCTTGTATTGATTCAGGATTACTATGCATTCATACATACCATGGCCTAACCATGACTACCTCATATAGGATGCATTACTATAATCAAGACCACAAGTCCTCACTTGTCTTGGTTATTAAGTTCATATCAACATTCATGGGGAAGGATCTATTTCTATATGAATGTAGTATACATTTTTAAATAACCACATGGTATGAGACCTCTTGCCTTCAACACTCCATGCTAGTGTCACAATTAAACGATTACCTACATGGATCCTACTTATAACCTTGACATTACCAGTTTATTCGGTCTCTTCCAGAGGATTGTAGAATTCACTCGCCATATTCTTGATCATGGATTTGTTGCCTTATCCCTTTCTCCATAGGTTGTGGGTCACCTTCATCAAAATCAGCAACATATTCATCCATGCTCATGTTGTCGTTGGTTTTTCCACCAATACAATATTTCCCATTAGTGGTTCATTGTAAATGTATAATTCCCACTACTCTTACCAATATGTAATATCCTATGCATGCAAGGCATATCCTTATACATTTTATGTACAAAACTTATAAAATATAAATATAGTTAGTAAGACAGGGTTAAGAAAATTTCCCTTTTCAAGTCCCTCATCTTTGCATGGAATTCCTCTTCAACATAATAGCTGGTTCGATTTCGTAGTCCTTGCTACTATATCTAGGCCACGGGGGCTTCACTTGTTGACCAATATCCTATCATGTTAGTTCATATTGTGGGTTTTAAAATTATTAAAAATTAAACCAATATATTGCAGCTATTGGGGGGGATGAGGGGTTTAAGGTGGGGGAGGGCAGGGTGGTTTATAAGGATTGAGGTATAAAAAGGCATGGGGAGGAGGTTTTAAGTATTGGGAAAGGGTTTCAACAAAAAGATTTTGGGTCAATATCTCTGGAAATTAAGGGTATTATTTAATATCCCATGATCGCATGTGCTATGTGAGATGTTCACTAAGTGAAGTCCCCGTGATCTAGGCATGCAATTCTCGGATTTGTCCATATTAACAACAACATTTTTTTTTTCAACAACCACTAGTACTTTTTCTACTGCTCATTCAAACTCTGGTGATTCTCCCTTGTTCCCTTCTGGATAAGCTTTCCAACGCCTATTCAGATGCTCCATTCTGACTTCGGGTGTGAAAATCACACTTCTAAAATAACAATTTTCACCAAATTTATGCACTTTTACACACAACTGTATTATGGTATGGAATGCCAACTTCAGCCACCTAGAAATTTTCTTCCTTTTCAGCCCTAAAATTCCACTAGAAACTGCTGAAATCCTATTGAAAAACTCAAAATTATCCTTGGTTAAATTAGACCTCTTCCCAACTAATCTTCTGATGCATCGGGTAGCTAGTTGTCTAAGCTTCCGACACCTTGGGGGTATGATCTTATAAATTCTTCTGATGCTCATCGATGGTCCAATCCACTAAGTTTGTATGACATGTCAGCGGTCTGATCAACTAATTTTCTCTGATGCTCATCGGCGATCCCATCAACTAAGTTTTTTCGATGTTTTGGGTCGATCTTCCTCTGGCTTCCAATGTATCGACGGGCCGATCACCTAAATTTTTCCGATGTTTTCTATACTTAGAAATATTTTTTTTCCTCGTCTACCGCTGCATTGATCGCTCCATTAGCTAAAATTATCTGACGCTCTTAACACTTCAGAAAAAATTCTTCCTTCGTCCGTTGTCACGTTGGCTGCCCGATCAACTAAACTCTCTCGACATTTTGACTCCCTTCAGGAGATCTCCACCAACACTATGGCTCTGGATCAGTGATCAACTTCTGACGATGCTTCCGAGAAATTCTCCCGAAGATAGTGGGAAACTTTCCAATTTTTCCCCGGACTTAGACAAATTTTTTGGCAAAAGTTTATTTTCGACTTCCCTTCACGTTCTTTCCTCCGTGTTGGCGCTCGATCCACTAATTTTCGTCGATGTTTCGGCAGTCTTCAGATGATCTCCGCCGAAACTGCAGTTCCATCTTCACCTATTCTCCATCGAAACCCTCGGTTGCGTCTTCATCTTCTCTTCCGCTGGCGGTATCGGAATTCTTTCAAGCTAAAGGGGTTGATGTTTCAGCAGTCTTCATCTGAACGCTTCCAAAACATCCTAGCACTTAGAAAAATTTTCAAATTTCACCCACGTCGGCTCAATCATCCTTTTCCTACCGACGTATCGGCACCTTCATCATCTTTCTTCTGCCACCGTTGCGGTACCTTCAAGCTTTTCTAGCCGCTTCGTCGGCTCTCTCTTCAACTTTCTTTCCCTGCCACTCCATCGACTCTCCCTTCATCTATCTGTCGCTATCATTGATGGTCTGTATCGGGCGTCCTTTCGACTAAATGAGATCAAAGTTTTGGTGGTTCCATCCACTAGTTTTCTCTGACGTTTCGGCGGTTTTCGGCTAAGCCGAGCCGACGTATCGGCTCAGATTTTCTCTAATTTTTTTCGTCATCGGGTCTGTATTACAGGTCTTCCGACCAAGCTACTCACTGCATTGGAAACGCTTCCTACAAAGTCTTCCGATGACCCGACAGTCTTGGCACTTAGAAAAAATTTTGAAAATTTTTGAAATTTTCACTCCGTGGGTTCCCATCGGGCTGCCTTCTACTGCAGTGATCCAGGCATCGAAGAAGATTTAGACTAAGTCCTCTAACATAACATATCGGCCTCACCCTAAGCCACCCGATGATTTTCACACTTAGACAAAAAATTTCAAAAAAATTCTTCTCATTGACAAATTTCTTTTGATTTCTGCTGGGAAGAGGGCAACCTTCCTTTGCTAGATGATTCCTCATGGCCCATAGAGGCCCATGCTACAACATGAGCTCTGATACTAGTCTGTAACGTCCCTAAACCTCCAACTGGGGAAGAGGACGCTATCAAACCATTGACCGTTCGGGAAAACCGCCCCATGAAGTTGAACATACATAAAATCGTGAAATGCTTGAAACATAAAGCATGCTAAGATGCATATTTATTCAACACATAGCGGAAGAAAAACATACATTCAGGCATTCAAGATGTTCATCATCATTCATTAAACATCAAATATGATTGCAGAAGTGAAATAGACAAGAATACTTATCTTATAAAGAACTCATCTCTCAACCAGCTATGTCATTGCAACGTTCCACCCAACCGTGGGCTATTTTGCTCCTTAATCTCTCAGTAACACTACCACCCTTGATTTGGGCATGATTTCCCAAAGAATAAGGGACTAGGCAGGCTCAGGCATAGCTAAGGTACACAACTCAGCCAAGCCAACACACTTGGGTTTAACAGGATCATTAAGAAACTAGGCAAATGTTGAATGCTAAGCTAGTGGGATCACTGAGGAGCTATGGATGCCTGCACCAGAACTAGCCTAGCTCCTAAAACATCCACACCCACCCAACATAAGGAATCATTCCCTTCTCTGCTACACAGTCCCTCAGGCCATGACTTCCTTTCCAGTGCTACCCAGGAGGTCTAGAGAGGAAAGACAACCCTCTAGCTCCACCTATGAGGCTCCTGCACACATACTAGGATTACCAAACATGCTCAGGTTCCACTTAGAGTCCCACATAATAATTCCCAACTCTGGGATTTAAGGGAAAACACAAAAAAACAACCCGGATTGGGTAATACACATCTTATACTGAGCAAAAGTGGTTTTAGAGTTGTTCTTGGGCCTAACATGGCCAAAACAACTCAACAACAACCCAAAATTGATTGGAAAACCAGCACCCACAATCTCACCACAGAAGCAACGGAGAAGACAACCGAATCTCAGCATGAACATGGAAAATGTATACACAGACCCACAAATTGAAGGATAATGCACACACAACAATTTGGAAAATGGAAGGCTGAACCAGTCATGGTATGCATGCATGAGGACAATAAGAAGGGCCAATCCATAAACATGAATGCCCCCAAAATGACTCCCTAACTCTTTGCATGAGGGAAAATCCCAAACCCTATGCATGAGGTAAGATAGAACCACCCCCATGCATGAGGATACCATTCCGAAGACAACAATCACGAAGGTGAAGACTGGTCCAACCGCTTGCATGAGGGAAATGATGGCTCTGCCTCTGGGTATGCATACAGTTAGAGCTGACAGTAGCCCGCCAGAATGATGCCCCCCATGCCCATGTTTCCTCAAGCAGTAACTGCCCTCAACTAACGCCTTCCCAAAGGACTCGGTGGCTGAATGAGACAAGAAGGTGGTTGAAACTTGGCACTTTCCCAATGTCTCCCATGGGTTAGACAATCCCCCCCTTAACCTTAGGAAATCATTCCCTTTTCATTATCATTGCACCACAATAGCTTGTTGTAGGTTTTTTATTAATTTTGCATATTTGCATGATGCCAAAACTATAATGTGCCGGATAGCACAATACACCATCGGAAACGATTCCAATAGCCGAAACATAACACAACCAAATCGATCGTGGGTCTTTTTCTTTTAACTCCACACCATGATTAATTACAATATATACATCATGTACCTTTTAATGCAAATGGGGTCAAAACCGGGGTGTTACAATGCACATCAGGAAATCCAAAATGTTGAGTAAAGATAAATTAATGGTGACATCTACATAAAAATAGATTACCACATTTAGACAACCATGAGTCTAAAATAGTAGTAAACTTGGCATGGGTTGGGAGTGATATGTGCAAGGGTTGAGAGTTTTTGAATTGTTGCAGATATCTACGGTAGTGTGGAACCAGATACTCTGATATCAAGTTTCCATAAGTTCCAGATAATTTATTTAATTTATTTTCCTCAATCTGAGAGATTTATTAATATTGTATTGTTCTTATTTATGGGATGAATAGGCTAGGATTTGAGAGCATGGAAAGGAAAATTATTAATAGAGTTTTTATCATCTTTTTCTAATTAATTCTTATTTAATTAGGAAATTATATGCTACTAAAATAATAGATTGAGATTTACTTTCTTTATGCAGCTCGGGTTATACATATTTTTGTTAAATGGTTTTAAATTTTACTCATAACTAGTACAAATATGTATATAAGATTACTTATGTAATAGGTATTTGTTTTTGTCTAAGGAAATAAATTAGCATGAGATATAATTAGGTCTGGTATTCTAGTACTTACCCTCTTTTTACATAATAGTAGAACTTATAAGGAGAAATTAACACAAAATAGGGTTAAATATATACAATGCATTGTATTCAAGGAAACAACTAAATAAAATATAAAATTGCAAACCTAATACTAGTCCTTATTAAATTCTTGCTAGAGTAGATATATATATAAAACTGTATAATACAGGTGTGTGAAATATAACTACGATATTATAGAGTTTGTAACCTGCATTAGTAATATCCCAATCTAAAAATTTCACTTAAACTAATCTTATAAATACAAAAGATAAATTCCATTCATTAAAAAATTAATACATTCGTCACCCAGACAACATCTAAATCCCATCTTGAAAATCCAATGGTTTTTAGTTCAACAAATCTCTGATACAAAATAGGGGTTGTCTTCAAGGCCATAGTTATTTTAGAGTAGCGAATGCAAAAAAAAACAGAACTATAGAAATTTAATTATATAATCTCATTTACATAGAAAATAGTCCCTCGATCCATTATACATAAACTATAAAAAAAAACAAAGAAGTAATTAGTAAAATCAAGAGATAAACATAACTTGATTGAAGAAAGAAAGACGCCCTTTTATTTCCACCAAAGGTAACTTGTCAGTAAAATTAGTATAGTACAAATAATTTATCTAAATTCGAACATAGATTATTTTAGGTCCATAACATTTCATGCTCAAAAACTTACTTTAAACATAGAGACCAATATTAGCCTCACTTCTAATCAAAGGGACTGAAATGAACAATACAAGTGTTAATACCATTTTTCGGTATGTAAACACATATTGATAAAGGATTAAACCCTCAGCCACAATATCCTTTCATTTATTTTACAAGGGTGTTTTAATCTCATACAGAGGATACAAGAATAATGTTTGATCTTTGAGGCCCAAGATTTTTTTTTATTGTGCCATTACTAACCTAAATGAAGAGAAAACCTTGAATTTTTAAAGGAGATAGATTCCAAAAACAAAACAAAACCCTGCATTTTTCCTTATTGAATATTGCCTTGAGATTTCACAATCCATAGCAGGACTGAAGGGTGGTGGCTTGCCCGAAAAACTTAAACTCCCAAAACTCTCTCTTCGAGCTAATTGCTTTCATTTTCTTCAGAAGGAAATTCCTCTACATCAAGGAAAACATAAACTATTAAAACTAATTCATACAATTGTTCTAGTAAATTTTAAAAAATGAATTGAAAGATGAGAAAGGTCACAAAATAATCACTTTGAGAAAATTTGGCAAATCCACGACGATCCATTACTTCCTTGCTAACAATCATTATTAGATCTTTGAGACTCTATAAGTCTACGTTGGTTGTATAATACGAGAAACTGAGTCACTTTCACAAACAAGTATAACAAACAGGATAAAATGGGACAGTGGACCAACCATGGAGAAGCTGAGGCAAACCAAAATCCTCAAAATTGAGTTCTCAGAACTCTTATACCAAGTACACTAGTACAAAATGAAGAATTAGCTACTAGGTGACTAAAAATTCTAGTCACCACAGATTTTCAAGTGATTTATTCATAAATATGAGCAACTTTGATTGACCCAACTATAAATGACTAAAATTAACGACTAATTTAGTCACCAGTTAACAAATATGACTAGATAATAATCGACAGAGTTAAAAATTATTAACATAAACGACTAATTTATTCACGGGATAAAAAATGACTAGCTAGAAGAATACAAATTCATCATTGATGTTAATTATTTTTAATTGTGTCATGGAAAATTGGAAATTTTACAATGAAGTGTAAATTTTGTAAATTGGCTACCTTTTATTAGTAATATTGGTGCCATGCACTTCGATATTTAGAGATCCAACAAAGAAATTGCATGAATTTTCTCTTGATCATCTATATCTCTGCTGCACCATTGAATCAAACCTGGTTAAGCACGTTCCAAAGGAAAATTAGGTTCTTACGTCAATTACGAATTAGGTACTATAACCAATACCATATCGATACCGAGATAGAAGCATCATAGCCTTACATCCCCTCGAGAACTGGCCATTCAAATGCACCTCCTCCACGTAGACTTACCAAATGGATCTAATGCATGGCAAAAAAAACACGTCAACTTTGGATTTGTGGGCCGAAGGTATCATTGGACCCTTGCTCCATC
The DNA here is from genome assembly GCA_001517045.1 of Pseudotsuga menziesii. Taxonomy (NCBI): domain Eukaryota; kingdom Viridiplantae; phylum Streptophyta; class Pinopsida; order Pinales; family Pinaceae; genus Pseudotsuga; species Pseudotsuga menziesii. Next base: position 821,896 of record LPNX010243981.1, read on the forward strand.
ATTTTCTAGGCATGCAACTTGTTATTTGAAATAAATTGCAGATATGAAGTATTGTTAAGACTAGTTATTGGATCTTGTTATTACTGTTAATTACCTATTTGTACCACATAAAATTCCATACATTCTTTCTTTCTAAAACCACATAGTAAACCAATAAAAAGGGTACTATAGCATTCTAAAATTTGACAAGCAGTTACAGCAATCACACACAAAGTGTTTGTCAAAAAGTCCCTATCAAATGCATTCATAAAGTGGGTCACAACTACACTAGAAGTGAGGGAAATTAATATCATTGCAAGAACTGATTAGTTTGGAATGACTAAGGGGGTACCCTAATCTATATGCTGCATTAAAATTGATGAAATTGTATTTGGGGGTATTTGAATCCATCTACGATGTTAAAATTTACGAAATTGTAAAATGAAATACAATTTCATAAATTTTAACAGTGAAGATAGATTTAGAGGCCCTCTAAATCCATTTGCAACATTAAAATTTACGAAATTGTAAATATTTTTGTTAAAATTGAAATTTATATCCATTGTCAAATTTCGTCCGATTATCCATTGTCTTGGTACTACTATGTTCAACTAAAAATCTATCAGTGGGGGGTGGGTTATGCGAATACTACAATAAATGTAGCATGCTTACAACATTCAAATTGAAATCATTGGGATAAAGATTCAGATTTAGGAGCAAGGGGCAATATGGGAATGTTATTATAATGTACTTGGTTGCATGTGTTCAATTTCTAGACCATGAGGTATTTCATATTCTCAAAAAACACACTATATTTTTCTGTAAAATACAAACTTATAAACTCTTGGAATTATATTCTTTGGTAGGTTGATTTCTTTTGTAATTATGATAATGTTTTAATCCTTGTGATTCTTTAGTGGTCAGGGCATTGAAACATTGGTAAGGTGAGTTAAGCCATTGGGAAACATCCCAATATCCCAAAACCTTACACCGTCGATTTCCTAATGACTTTATAACACTCCACATTTCGAACATTCTAGTTGAGTAAGTTTACTCATCAGGGAGACTACCCAATACCATGAAAGATTACATTTGCATTCACCGAACTAGCTTATTAAACATTACCCTCCATTCACTTTTGATAAACCTTATTGATAAACATGGTTCTAGAGCACCTACCAACTCTCAATGCAATATCCATATTAGAAAGAAATCCTTAAAAGTTTAGGAATTGTACAATTTTCACTCATCATATAAAATTAGTAAAAAATTTCAACATCTTTATTAAAAAATATTTAGAAAATTTTAATTTTATTTATTTTTATGAAAAAATTCATTTTTTAACTTTTGGAATTGTGGGTGAATTAATTTTTTAATTTTCCCTCTTGTTGAGGTCAATAGGTGAATTAAAGTTTTTTTTTTCCCTTTTCTTTTTTCTTAATCTAAATATACTTAGTGTTAATGGAATTTAACCCTCCGCATTGTTGAAATACTATGAACTTGCAAAAATTCAGTGGGATACTAGTGCGCTATGCAAGCATACGCGTTGAAAAAATGACAGAAGGCCTTCCAACAACAAAATTTGGAGTAGATTGCTGAGAGGAGAAGGGTAGTTGCTCACATAGTTCGAGATGAAAGTGCATTGCAACTGAATCTCAACTCCAACAGACTGGTAAAACTCTTAAACTCATCAGTGAATTATTCATATGGAGATGTGGGAGGCTTCGATTATGCTGGTCTTGATGATGAATTCGTTGGTCGATATTCCAGGTTCAAAGGTCCTCCTGCAAAACCCTAAATTGTGAAGTCGATCAAACCCCAAATCAGTGATAAAAAGGGAAAAAATGACATAGATAATGATAGAAGGACAAAGAACGATCTAGAGAATGATCCAACTTTGTTTGGGGGCATGAGAGAAAATGAAGCAATTGGCAGGAAATATAGGGTTCTGGTTGACGAAGAAGAGGATAAAATTTTATGGCAAGAACTTGCTATGAGATTAGAGGCTTTGAAAACCCCTTCAAATGTCGAAGATATTGTAATTAATGAGGTGTCCCAAGCCTGAAAAGAGAAATTTCTTGCTGATCTTCATTGGGGGGAAATATTCAAGTAGGATTGAACAAGATTTGTGGACATTTGTTGAGGTTTGGAAAATATTTCTTTTGTAGAGGTAGTATTCTTCATCGTAAATCAGTATCTCTGTTGTGGCAGTGTTTTCTTCTGATGTAGTGACCGTGGTATAGAGCATAAGACTAGGGAGGTTGTAGTAAGGGAAGAGGATTCTGGTGGAATCCTTGGTAGGAAACCTTTGAAAATACCTTCTAAACATATTGCAAATCATCAGGGAAATGATTTTATTGACACGGAGATTGTTGTTTCAGTTAGCCTTGATACTCCTTCCATGGATATAAAAACAAGAATCAAATAATTGAATACACCATATGAGTACGAGTCTACTCATGGCAAGAGGAAATTGAAGAAGCGTAAATTTGAAGTGGCAGGTAAAATCTCTTGTTTTTGGGAGGGTCAAAGATGATTTTTTAAAGATTCCATTTGTTTAGTCTTATAATGAATTCAATAAACCTCTATGTATCCTCACCAATTGTATAGCTAATGTGTATTCATCTCAAAACATGACCACACTACAAATGCTCTAAAATTCTGTACTAAACAAACTCTTTTGTTGATGAAACCTCCTTTAGAAGGGAAAGAGAAATCTAGGGGGAAAGTGAGCCTATCATATCCTACCAATGAAGTGGATTCAAAACTATGAATTTAGAAGCAAGTTGGTAAGCTTCATTTTTTTGTTATTCACTTATAAAGTTATATTTTTACAATTTTTCTCATGCCACAAGCATCTATATTAGGGAAAGGTAGCATCATATGAATTTGTATATTTGTCATGGAATATGATATTGTGCAGGTAACTCTACCTAATATTGTCAACCATTTGGGTATGATTAAGATCATGTTTTCATTGTCCTATGTCATTTCTGTCTAGGTGTTTCTTGAAAAATATGATTTTAAGTAGAGTTGAAATTGTTGTCATAACCCATGAATTGCAAGGTATTTCTTTAATTAGGATTTTAGGGAAAGGAAATATCACATTAAGTCTCTAATCCAAGAAGAGTTGACAATAATTGTAGAATAAGATGACAAGGAAGATGAAAAAGAAAATCAAGATGAAGGGAAGTAGGACAGTCATTTCAAATCACAGAGATTGATGAAAGGGATTTTTGGTCTCTTAACATTTCAGTTCTTTGCATGCTATTGACACATGACACATTGCAGGGCCTATGGAATAGGTTTTGCACATGTTAATGCATTTGTATATTTGGTAATTGATGGGAATTTTTAGTGAATGAAAACATGAATAACACAGTTGTGCGTGTGAGCATTCATGTTTTTAAAGGATCATGCATGTATTGTAAATTGGTATTGGGTGGTTTGCATGTTAGATATACGGTTATGTATCTCATAATACACAAAAATATGGCTCATTTTTTTATTATTATCTTAGAACATTAAAAAACAACATCTATGTTAAGTCGTGAATGTGCATTATCATTCGATAATTTTAGAGTTGGTTTTATTTTGATTTTATTTTTTAACTTAGAAGTTAGAACATCATAAAAATGAGTTAGGTTGTTACACATGTGATATGAGAACATGGCTAATATTATGTAGGTTTCATAATTCTTTTATATTTTGGCTCTTAGTGGCCTTTTTCTACAATTTGTATTACTTTTCAAGTTGAAAATTTTCCTTCAGAGTATTAAGATGTAAGTGGCCTAATCCTTAAATACACACATGGAGCCTATTCTTGGATCTATGCTTATATTCATATCATCTTTGATTTGGATCTCATATTTGGGGTAGGTAGTTAATTTTAAGTCTAACTATTATTTTGGATTTTATCCTTGATATCTATATGATTAACTTGTACTTTAATTTGTTGTTTTCGAACCCAGCACTGTTGTGAAAAGGAAGCACCTCTGCAGGCCCATCCTTGGATCTATGATTATAGTCACTGTCAATTCATTTATGATTTGGATATTATTTTTGGGGGAGGTAGCCAATATTCAGGATAAACATCATTTGGATTTCATCCTTGAGTTCTATACTTTTGGCTTTTTACTCTTTTTTGCACCAAGCAATGTTATGAAAATGATGCATTGTTGGAGGCATATCCTTGGATCTATCATTATATTCAAGTCATATATGGTTCATATATCATGTGTGGGGGGTGAATTCAATACTCAGGATAATTATTTTCTGAATTTCATCCTTGAGATCTACACTATTATATTTTTATTTCATTCTTTTTGTGCCAAGAAGTGTCATGGAAAACTCCACTCTGCACCAACTAGTAATTTCTGAGGTGATCAATGCAATGCAACGAAGCCATTTCAAGATTCAATCAGACATATTTCTTGCTTTTTGGGTCGAGTACAATCAACAGAGAGTGAGTTCTCTTTCTGGGAAGTGTACCATCTATCTCCCTTCACATATTGTGTTGGGTTCCAAGTTACTAGATGGGGACCGAACTCTTTATGGACTGCGTAATATATTCATTGGTGTGGTCAATATACTTTATATTAGGAAGATTCTCTTTGTGGAAGGGTCATGACTAGGAAAGAGGGGATAAATACTAATATTTGGGCATTAGGTCTACACTTTTAAACAACTCGATACCTGTGGAGGAGGTCATTGGGTATCTAGGTAATATATCTCTAATTTCTAGGAAACATGCGATACAATTAGACACTCATTCCTTTTCTGGGAAGTGTACCTTCATATATGGACAAGAAAAGGAAGCATGGGGTCTCCTCCCTTATTGGAAGAATCATACTACTCCACTATATGAGAGAAATTTATCTCTAGGCATGTATATTGTTGCATATTCATAAAACACCATCTACATATACAACTCTTCTTAGTGGTACTTTTTATTAGTTTCACTTGGATTTACTTTTCACTTTTATATTTATGGAATTGTAGTATGATTCCCTTGAAAGTAGGTTGAATGAACTCTAGAGGTTGAATTCCAGACAAATGATTCGGTTATTTTGACTATGAAATATTTTAAACTGAGAGTGGAACTTGAAAATGATTTTCTAACTAGTGTCTAGCGGTGGGAGGCCTCCCTATAGAAAATAATAATAATGAGAAAGAGAATGAGATAAAAGAGAAAGAAACTACTAATAATCCACTAGCGATTAAATATTTAACAACCAATGAATAGAGAACTAGTATAAAATCCTAACTAATTCAAACACATGTTACCGAGAGATTGTCTGCATCATAGTGGATGACAAGTGTTAGGTTGAAGCCAATCTCCTTGCTAGAAAATGGTCGTAAATGAAAGTGAAGAGATTCTCCAGTGCTCAAATGAGTGCTTCCAAAAGTGACCAACTAACCCTTTCTCTATCTTAAAAAAATTAATATAAAGGAAATGGCAAACTCTCAAGGTAGTGCAATCTCTCCTTCATGGGAAAAAGGATTAAAAAATTGAATACACAAAAATATGTTTTATTTTTATTTATAAGAATATTTCCTTTACTTTTTCTAATTCAATCCACCTTGCAAAAGCTTAAATTATGCTTTCCAACCTTTCCCATTTTACCCTCAACTCTGCTCTCAATTTTTTGGTTATTGAGTTGTTGTATTATATAACTTTTTTGGATTTTATTTTCTATATTTGGAGGCATTTTATTGGTTATTGATGCTATATAAAAGGACTAGTACTTTCCACTCTTTTCGACTTCTTCCCCTATGGAAATGACAGTTGAAACTCACATTCCCTTCAGTAGCTCTGCACTAAAATTCTATTTGCATTGTCATCTTCTTAGTTGGAAATTTGAGTGTGAGAAGGATCTTCTCAAATTTAAGGTATTCATTATTAGGGGTATCTCATATCCATCTTATGAAAGAGAAAGTTTAAGAATGAAAAACAACCTGACTGGTATGTAATTTAGGCCCTGTTAAATGTCAAAACATCATCCAAATTTTCCACCTTATGACTATAACATGCCCCACAAGAAATTCACTATGGATGAAATATACAACATTGTATTCCATCTTTCTGCATTCATGGGTAATATTCTCTACTTGGTATTGAGTGGAAACGGTTTTGAAGGCCTTTTATTTCAAGAAATTACACTATCAACCCTTTTTGCAATATAGATTTTACTACACTAATCCAATTTCCAGTTCTAATTTATCAAAATTGATTTTGAGAAAGAATACAACCAACTAGAACAACCATTCATTTTGGCAATGCTTTAAGGCCTGGTGTTTGGCCTATATTTTATTAATATCTTTGAAACCCTATTTACAAATGCTTCACCCTGCCTTTCTATCAACATATGCTCCTTTGGACTACTTGTTCCTAAAATTTAGGTGCTTCTTTATTTACTTAAGTATATCCTATCATGAAATTGCTTCTTCTCCCACATGTACAATATATATTACTGTTGTTCTTTGTAACCTCTAATATATGTTTTTGATATTTTCCATCTGATATGTCCTCCCTACATTAAATGGTACCTTCTCTTTGGGTTTCAAGTGTAGGTTCACTTTTTTATTCATCAACACAGTTTACAAAACCCCTTCCTGCTTTCTTGGTGTTTTGTCCCAACTTTCTTTTCTGAATCTTTGTTAACATATTGAAGGTAGGGTATAACAACTAGTGTTGTAGCATTTTGAGGACCTAGTTGCTTATTTGGATGCCAACAAAAAATCTTGTAGATCATGGATTCTCACACAGATGTAGATCAGATTGTAGTCCACATGCTTCTTTCGGATATTGTGTCAATCTTCAACAAATGGTGTGGCTCTTTGGTCCCTTCTATTATACGTTGGTTGGCTCCATGTTTATTTTGGTCATAGATATGTTCTACAGAGTAGATTGTCGGTTCCAATTTTTGCAATGATCTGCTCACACTTATTACCACCCATTCCGTGGATTGACTTGTAATCCATTGCAGTAGATCCTCCTTTATCTTGCATTGTGGCAATCATATTGGCACTCATATCTCCTGCTTGTACAATCTAGCGCAACCTTCCTCCATGCATTGATGGATTGTTCCTTCTATCTATTTATTGTGAGCGCATTTTTTGTTGCATACTTTATTGGCTTCCTCTCCATGGCTTCTTTCTCTTCTCACCTTTTTATGTGTTGTATTAAAAAAAAGGAACGAGCATTACTATCAAAGACTAGGTTTTACCAAATCCTAACACTAATGCTTGAAGTAATATTTTTTCAAATTTTATATGGTCACGTTACATACCTTTGTGGAGGTTTTTATATTTTATTTTCTAAACATTAACCCTTATAATTATGCATTAAAAGGGATAAAGAAAAAGTGTATAGCCAGGTAATAAAAAGGTAGATAGTATTCTAGGAGTGAGCACCAAATCTTCAAATTCTCACAAGGCTTTTAAAACAGAGATTAAAGTTTCAAAGTAAACTAGAGAGCTACTACTAGTATATAGCTAATAGAAGTACCTAATACAAAAAGGATTTTACATATCATGCTTTAGTGAAAAATATGTTGGCTATAGGCTCTTCTAGGTTTTGCATGGACTTCCCGCATCCCTAGTTTCTCAAGCTCCATATCTTTAAACTGTCGTGAAGCAATTTCATCTTATTTGGTATAAATATGTTGTAGTGGAACCCAAAATATGCCTATGATTTGATGATGTATTCTAAGTGCATTTGATGAGCTTTTTCAGTCCTGGATTTAAGGTTCAACCACTCAAACTCCAAGGCTTGTATTTTCCTCCTTTGTTGCATGACTATATCCAAGATTTCCAATCTTTGCGAGATGATGAAATGCTCCTTGCTTTGTATAGTATTTTTTAGAGAATGCATGGTAATCCTGTTTTCATTTATGCAGTCCTATCTCAGAAGGATTTTTTTGATATAGCGGATGTCCTGCAGAGTTCCCATAACAACCTGGGTAACCCATGGCTTGGAATTCTCAAGAAGACTCAATTCGAAACAAGGGAGAACCCAGTCTCCATTCAGTCTAGTGAGATATGCAGTAGCAGAGTCACCATATTTCCACCACAAAATTTCCTTTAATCCACTGTTGTCTAGGGTTCTAAGCACAGGACAACAATTGCAGATATACCACAATTGCTTAAGGTGGGTCAAATGAAGGCAAGAATTACAATCGAAATACTACCATCAAACTATAATAACTGGAGTATGACTGTATGTAACGTAACGTATAACAGAAATACGAACCCTAGTTGTACAACCTTGGTATCATAAAATTGCCTCCTGGTAATGTCAAACTCACTCCAAAGACATTTCAAAGGCTCAAATGCAGGACACAACCACAAAGGAATGATACCAAGGGTATAATTTACACCAGACAAAGAATGGCTAGTACTAAGCCCTGAACCAGGAGATAATATCACCATCCTAAAGAATAGAATAGAACACTAAAACACACAAAATGTGCAACCTTGAACATAGAGATATGCATCATGATGATGACAAGTTCAAACCGACTTCTAAAATGACAGTCCCAGGACTCAAATGGAATACACAACAACATAATACATCCAGAATTTTGAGGACTGTTCCCCAATAGACCTCTAGTTTATAACATCTGCTGTATTCCAAAAAATCCGTCGTTCCCATTTGAAATTTAGTTGAAGACTTTGCCAATGAGAACCTGCCTCTACAAAACCAGTGTTGTTATCATTGAGAGTGTTTTCCTACTTCAGTCAAGGTCAGAACATGATTCTGATTTTCCCACCTTTGATAATAAAAAATGGAAAGAGAGCATTCAAAACTAAATATTAGAGTTGGGAATGGAATGTGTGGTGCCATCCCACAATCATCTAGAGTATAAATGCACTATTAAGCCTCTCATCCTCCAAGTTTCTATGCAGACTGGGGGATGGCATATGGCTTATGTAGGTTTGTTTCATATTTTAAACCATAGAGGATATGAAGGCGATAATCATCCCCATTTTCATCATTTGTCCATCTCAAATTCGATGCTACATTGGCTTGGTGGTTTGCTTCAACTTTAAGACACTGTAGAATGTGGAAAAATTCAATACTACTGAATCAAGATGCTTCTTCCCTGATCTTGGTCACTATACGAGCTAGATATCTTGTCAACGGGTTGTGCCTTTTGTTCATGAGATTGAATAAAATTACCTAGTTTCTGAATACCATTAGTGATTGTACCTTAGCTAGATCAAGACTATGTAGCCCATGAAGCAATGCATAAGCTTCAATTTTACTTTTGGTTGTGTTCGCAAGTCCCCAGGGTATTTAATTTATAGTTTTCTGTGGGATCAACAACGATCCCCTGCGCCTTCCAACCTGTATGTGCAGGATTTATTACATCATCACATGGAATTCATTTAAAGGTGATTCATTCCTTTGCAAAGATCTAGATGATATGTGAATCTAGTGGATTGAAAACCCAGTTTTTTTTAGCTTTGAGTAGCTTCTTGAAGATTTTATGTGGATCTTGTTAAATGTACAGCATCACAAGTCATTCTCCAAGCCAATATTGTGTATCATGGATTGGGACTCATGTGTTGAGGTAGAGAGGCTAAGATGGAATCAATTGTGTTACCAGAAATGTGACGGAGATGTGCGGTTTTTGGAAAAAAATGAGGTAGAAAAAGGAATGGAACAAAAACGACCATTTTCTACTCTCGTTTCTAAAATGAAGAAACCATTTTAAACTAAACAAATCATTTCGTAGAATGATTTTAGCAAAAACGTGTATCCGTTTCTCAGGGAACTCGGTCAGTTTTTAATCATTTTTGGGATAAATTTGTAATACTGTGGAGATATTAATGAATGGTGTGTGACATTGGTTGGTGGAATGTCAGTGATCACATAAATGAAAAATTTATTGAGAATGCGTGTTAAGTAAGAAATCCATCTGCCTACCGCCAGTCCCGCTACATTGAAAGTTCAAAGAGTGTCTGGATTCTGTATCTGCAGTTCTCCCTACCGCCAGTCTCGTTACATTGAAATTTCAGATAGTGCATTGAAATTTCAAACACTATCTGGACTTGTATCAGCAGTTTTTATATCGCCTTTCACTCAAATCTGCTTCGGTTGAGATACCTGTCAAGCCAAAAACATAATGGAGAAGTTTGTTATCGCCTTTCACTCGAACCTGCTTTGGATGAGATACCTCTCAAGCTAAAAATAGAATGGAGAAGAGAACTCGAGCAGTTAGACTTCTTTGGAGAATCGACACACTGCTAGTTTACAAATTTCCAAGTATGCTGGTATGCAGTTGTGAGTCAACTTACCATCTTTGGTCTTCAATTTCTTGGCAACAAAAATTTCCTCCTCACATTTTCCCACAATTAGTTTTAATATGTTAAGCAGTCTAAATGTATTTTTTATCACCTTGAGATCCAATGTTGCTAAAATTCTTGGCAACGCTTTTTTTTTTTATGTCTCATGGAATCTCAAAATTTAACAGCTTCCTTTACATGTGATAATTATCTTCATGTGCTTTGCTCTATTCTGAGTATATACAAATCTTTCCTTCTATTTTAGAATCTCTTCAGTGTCACTCATACTAGTAATGAACATTCCTGGTTAGTGTTAGGGATATTTACTCCATACAGTTGGGTGAGGGTTATCATTTTGGTTGGGGTTCTTGTTGGTACACTAAGCTAGGTGATCTAGGTGCACTTGGGTAACCCATCCCAATGAGAAATAAATAATTGGAAGGAGGTAGCTATATTATAATAAGTGCATTGTTGTAGCTAGCTATTGTAGAAGCTGTAAAAGTCATAGAAGTTGTAGCTGTTAGAAGCAGCATGAATACACCGCTCTAGCCAGATTAAATAACGAGGAGAAAGAAGGGTTAAAGAGGACCAACAACTACAATAGCTAATAAAAAATCTCATCCAATTGCTGGAATAAGGCCATAGTACAAGGGCTGAGTTGCGGAAAGAGACCTCATGTAATAGATTCATCTACAATATAGTCCAAGACTGGATGGGACTACTTCAGTAGTAAAGATGTACAATTTATTTTTAGCTAGAAGTAATATCTCCTTGTATTTGTATTTGCATGTTCATAAAAGGACGCCTTTATTGTTGAAATATTGTAACTTCAAAGAATATTCTTTATGTATATTTTGTGGTCCCCAATGATCCAACCGGGAGAACCACTTGTATTTCATTGTACCCCGATGCTCCTAATTGGAAGAACTAATAAGAGTCATGAGGTAGTCCCCTCAAATTGTAAACGTGGGTCATCAACACCCCAGTGTGGTTACTTGAGCCTACATGTGTAACTCGAGCCTACATGAGTTAACTTAAGCCGACATGTTAATTGAGTAAACTTTAAGTGAACAGATGAATATAAATAGATGTGTAGTGCTCCTCACTTGTGACACACACACTCACTTGAAATAGCACACTTGTGGAGGAAAGAAGTTGTTGGAGAAGGAGGAGAATCAGGTTTTTGATCTCCTTGTTGGTTTTACCTTTTTCTGTTTTTGGGGCATCTATATTGAGGAAACTTTTGCTGGGTTTTTCCCTTTAGGTTTTTCCCAGGATAAATCGGTGTTGTTCTTGTGATATTGTTTCTTTCAGTGATCCTGGTTTATATGCTTTTATTATGAAAAATGAAATGATATACTGATGTCTTAGCTAAGCATATGAAAAATTTAACATGGTATCAGAGCTAACCTGAATAGGGAAGCTTTCACAAGCTACAGAATCTAGGGCTTCTTATTTTTTGTTTCTCTCTCCATAATCAATCAGCAAAAGAAGGCTAGGATGACTCTCCTTTGAAGGGTGCATCTTTCTGTCGAAGCGGAATTCGATTCCGAGCATTTTCAGTTTTCGATGTGGAAATTAGGGCTTTCTATAGAAGATGAATTTTTGAGTGAGACCAGCATAGGATTTTTTTCCTCATCAAAACCGAATTTTAGAGACCTGGATCAAGAAATTTGGTTGGGTGAAACTCTGGGAAAGTCAAACCCTAGTTTGACCCCGAGCTAGAAAAACCCTAAATACTAAAAATGATACGTTTTGGTACATTCGCTATATTCTGAGATTGACGAAGGAGAAGGAGCTTAAAATTACAGGGGACGAATATAAAATCCTGATGAACATTGTGTCCAAAATTCATCCTCAGATTCACTGTATTCCAAGAGATATGTTCTTTCCACGTTAGGGTTCCATCCTCTTCCAGAATTCATCCCTAAACAGGGCACATAGGGAGAATTGCAATATCTTGGGATATAGAGGTCCAAATGGAATTCCTGAAATTTTTCTAGAAATGTCACGGACTTTAATTTTGGTGTTCCGAATATCAGACTCAGAAGATGAACCAGTAACATGTGGCATGCCGTACAACTTCGCTATTCTGAACAGTCCTATAACAGGTCACCTTGGGAAAATGATCACAAATCCTAAATGGTGAAACCAATTCTAATGAAACCTATGGTGTTGGATCAGGGACATGAAATTTTACCTCAGTACAACATTTCAGACATAGAGGAGTAGAAATTTTGGAGATATCACAGAAATAGTAACAGGTATTTATACTAAAGAAATTGGAAAATTAGGGCTTCCTATTCCGGGAGCTTCCCTCCACTGTTTTCAGAAATGGAGTACATTGGATAGCTCCATTTGAAGATATCTATCTATCTAGACAATAAGATCTGAAAGATTCAAATTTTTTGAAGTTAGGGTTTCTGTGACAAACCCTAGATCAGCCAGCTCTGGAACCAGGACGGACACCTCAAATTGGTAAGATCTAATCCTTTCCTATGTTCATTTGAGGTTATCTTTTCAAAGTGATCTATGACATCAGCTTGATGATAAGCTTGGTGAATTTGAAAAATTCCAAGTCTAGAAGTATATGATATCTCTAAAGAAAATGGATTGGACACCTACATGAGCATAGAGGTTCTAGTTTTAGAGGGAGATGAGGCTAGAATCCATTCTCAAGAAGAAATTGGTCAAATCCCAGAAGATCATTAATGATTCAGTTACGAATCAACTTGTACTACAAGTTTCTTCCCTAAAGACATCGATGAGGTTTGATTCCTTGACAAATCTATTTGAAGGGAAGAACATAGATCAGAATATGACCTTGAGAAAACAGTTGAACAATGTGAAGATCCAGAATGCAGAACAACTTGAAGCGATAGAAGAAGAAGCGGAGAATGCAGAAGTGGTGATAGCCACCTTGAATGGCCTCCCAGGATCATGGGATTCATTCATGCAAATAATATGTGCCAGAAGGAAGTAATTACTTTCAACAGACTTTGGGAAGAAGAAGAAGCTCGTCTCATAAGAAGAAGAAAGATGGAAGCAATTGAAGATCAAGCTCTCAAAGAAGATCCCTCAAGCGATGAGGAATATGAAGAACTCAATTCTTAAAGAACATCTTATCCATCTTATCATCTGGATAAGAAATGATGATTTCATGAATAAGATGATGAAGCAAAATGATCAAGAAGGAGTCGACCCACGAACAAACAAAAGATAATTATTCAATTGTCATTTAATGATATTGTTTTGTTATGCATTTGATTATATTCAGTTGATGTGTTATGCATGATAGATTGTTTGCATTAATGACTGTATACTACTAATATACATGTGATGGGTAAGTAGCTCATGGTGCTATACAACTCTCCATTGCTACTTATCAAACCTCTTTGATGACATATTGGATTAGTGCACAATCTCAATAATGTCATGGTGGAGATGGAAGGCATCTAGAAAGTTTATGTGAGATATGGATGAATGTTGTATTGACTAAACAGTTGCATGATGCATAAGAATTTGTTGTTATGTATATATTTTATGAAATAGTTCTAACCATGCCACTGGTGCATTTGAATTGTAGGAAAGCTCATGTACAACCTCCTACAAGAAAAGAAGGATGAGACTTGTTCTGAACAACAAGTGATGACAATTCAAGATTCACTCCAATAAACATGAATCTGAAGCTCCCAGGGTCAGAGACACCATGACAGAAGAAAGAGCTTCAGAGAGTGGTAGATCCACCTTGTTGGATGAAGACCACCATGGGTACAAGAGATAACTCAAGATGAAGAAAAGAATGCTATGAAAGAATCTATGATCAAAGAATAAGAGTTGATCATGGGGAATGATGTATACGATACAAAGCAAGGTTCGTGATTCTCCCCAGAAAGAATAGACTATGACATGACATACTCTATTGACCAGTATATATCAAGCATAGAACCAACTGTACAGAATGAAGAGGGAAGATGATACTCCACTTTAGGGGGAGTGACTACAGAAAATTATATCTGAGTTCGACATGGTATGACATGATGGATAGCTTTGTGATGGATCGAGACTTTACCAAGAGTAAAGTAGGCTCCAACCTTCAAGGTTGAATGCAGAAGACTAGGATATGTTGATGACCTGAGAAGACAAACTCATAGAAGATGTTGTGATACTAGAATGATGTTTGGGATATAGTACTCAAACTAGAAAGAAAGAATGTGGTATCTTCCAAATGGATTTGTAAGATAAGATATGTTGCTAGAGGTTTCTATCAGAAAGAGGGAATTAATTCTGAAGAGACACTTACTTTCTGTAAGCAAGGTACATTTCCTTAAAAACTATCATTGTAGTTTCTTCCATGATGAAGTAAAGACAAGCCTTCCTTAATGGTATGATTGAGGAAGAGTTTTACATCGAATAGTCATGAGGATTTGAAGTTGAAGACAGAAGGAATCAAGTATGGAAGTTGAAGAAGACCCTCTATGGCCTGAAGCAAGCTCCCAGAGCTTGGTATGGAAGAATAGATAGTTTCCTGATGAGCATGGGCTTTGCCAAGAGTAAATTCGATCCTAACCTTTCCTAAAAGGTTGTAGAAGATGTACCTATCATTCTATTACTATATGTGGATGACTTATTCTTGACAGGGAATGAGAAACAGATCATGGAAAGTAAGAAGAAACTAGCAGAAGAATTTGAGATGAAAGACCTTGGGTTAATGCATTATTTCCTAGGTCTGGAAGTATGGGAAAGTTCAGAAGGAATCTTTCTCAACCAGGGAAAGTATGTGGTAGAGATATTGAAGAGACTCAATATGTTGAAATGCAAAGTCATGGCCACCCCCATGGACTCCAAACTGAAGCTGTAAGCTGATGACTCATTAGAGTTAGTGGATGTGACTCACTACAGACAGATCATTGGGTCATTGATGTACTTAACAAATACCAGACCAGACATTTGTTTTGTTGTGAACACCTTAAGTCAATATCTTGTTCAACCAAGACGGGTTGACCTAGTAGCTGCAAAACATGTGATGAGATATCTGAAAGGGACTATAGAATTTGGTCTATACTGTGATGGTAGCCATGAGTATAGATTGTATGGCTACACAGATGCATATTGGGCTCGAAGTATCTCAGACAGGAAAATCAAATCAGGTATATGCTTTGAGGACTGCTATGAGTTCATGGTTTAGCAGGAAACAGTCCAGTGTTTCTCTTAGCACAGTTGAGGCAGAATACATAGTAGATTGCTCTATTATGTTATGAAGCCATATGGCTTCAGAAGCCGATATCAGGTCTCTTTGACCTGAAGATGGATAGAACAATGATTCTATGTGATAACCATAGTTGTGATGACAAAGAACCATGTGTTCCATGTAACACGTAGAAATCCGGTATTTCTACATACAAGATAAGATGAAGATAATGATATTGTAGATGCAAATGATGGTGATTTAGTATTTCTATACTGAAGATATAGATGATGATGATTTCAGTATTCCCATACTGAATATATAGATGATATTTCAGTATTTACATACTGTAGATATAGATGATGGTGATTCCGTATTTCTATACTAAATATAGAGATGATGATGATTTCAGTATTTCTATACTGAAGATATAGATGATGATGCTTTTAGTATTCCAATACTAAAGATACAGATGGTGATAGATCAGTATTCATATATTGAAGATGTAGATGATGATGGTTTGGATGATGATGTACCGACGAAGCCTCTTCCTTGAGTAGAGTTTGAACACTTTCGAGACAAGCTTGGTATTGTTTGGAAAGACCTTCCTCGAAAGGGGGAGTAGTGATGTTGCAGAGGGATTGTATCATCCCGGGACATCTATCCATAATAGATTTGGTGACCTCGGTCATCGAGAACGTGATGGGATTGTATCATCCTTGGGCACCTTCCCTAAAGTGATCCGGAGACCTCGGTCTTCGAGAATGAAGAGGGATTGTATCATCCTGGCACATCTGTCCATAATAGATCCGGTGGCTTCGGTCCTCGAGAATGTGGTAGGATTGCATCATCCTTGGACATAGTCCTAAAGTGATAGGGAGTGATTATCCCGTAATTGTATCCGGTGACTTCGGTCGTTGAGAATGTGGTAGGATTGCATCATCCTTGGACTCAAGTCCCAAAGTGATAGGGAGTGATTATCCCGTAATTGTATCCAGTGACTTCGGTCGTCGAGAATGTGGTAGGATTGCATCATCCTTGGACTCAAGTCCTAAAGTGATAGGGAGTGATTATACCGTAATTGTATCCGGTGACTTCGGTCGTCGAGAATGTGGTAGGATTGGATCATCCTTAGACTCAAGTCCTAAAGTGATAGGGAGTGATTATCCCGTAATTGTATCCAATGACTTCGGTCGTCAAGAATGTGGTAGGATTGCATCGTCCTTGGAATTAGTCCTAAAGTGATAAGGACTGATTCTCCCGTAATCAATCCGGTAACTTCGGTTGTCGAGAATGTGGTGGGATTGTATCATCCCTGGACTTTAAGTCCAAAAGTGATCCAAATACTTTTTGTCTTTGAGTTGTGGATTGCAGGTTGTTGCTGATGATGATGATGCCGTACTAATCGAAAGATCAGAGTATGATGATGATGATGACGTACTGATCGAAAGATCATAGCATGATGATGATGACATGCTAATTGAAAGATTAGAGTATGATGATGATGACGTACTGATCTAAAAGATTAGAGTATGATGATGACGCACTTTGATTATGATGTTTCTGATCGAAAGATCAAAGTATGATGATGGTGTTTCTGATCGAAAGATCAAAGTATGATGATGATGTTTCTGATCGAAAGATAAGAGTATGTTGATGATGTTTTTGATCGAAAGATCAGAGTATGATGATGACGTTTCTATGTTGATGATGTTTCTGATCGAAAGATCAGAGTATGATGATGATGTTTCTGATCGAAAGATCAGAATGTGATGATGATTATGATCGACTGATCAGAATATGATGATGATGATGATGTTGATGTTGATCGAGAGGTCAAAGTACTGAAGATGTTGCTGCTGATCAAAAGTTCAAAATGTTAAAGATGTTGTTGCTGATTGAACAGTCAAAGTGCTAAAGATGTTGTTGATCGAAAGGTCCAAGTGCTGAAGATGTTGTTGCTAATTGAAAGATCAAAATGCTGAAGATGTTGCTGATCAAAGACTGAAGATGTTGCTAATGATGAAGACTAAAGATTGAAGATGAATACTACATGATGTTGAAAAGCTTCCAATGATTTATAGATATGTTACCCTGCTAATGTTGATGATGTCCCCTACCTCTACTCTTGTTGTTATTGATGTTGCTGTAGAATACCCTTCTCGTTAAGGGGGAGTGTTGAAATATTGTAACTTCAAAGAATATTCTTTATGTATCTTTTGTGGTCCCCAATGATCCAACTGGTAGAACCACTTGTATTTCATTGTACCCTGATGCTCCTAATTGGAAGAACTAATAAGAGTCATCAGGTAGTCCCCTCAAATTGTAAAGGTGGGTCATCAACAACCCAGTGTGGTTACTTGATCCTACATGTGTAACTCGAGCCTACATGAGTTAACTTAAGCCGACATGTTAATTGAGTAAACTTTAAGTGAATGGATGAATATAAATAGAGGTGTAGTGCTCCTCACTTGTGACACACACACTCACTTGGAATAGTGCACTTGTGGAGGAGAGAAGTTGCTGGAGAAGGAGGAGAATCAGGTTTTTGATCTCCTTGTTTGTTTTACCTTTTTTCCTTTTTGGGGCATCTATATTGAGGAAGCTTTTGCTGGGTTTTTCCCTTTAGGGTTTTCCCAGGATAAATATGTGTTGTTCTTGGGATACTGTTTCTTTCAGTGATCCTGGTTTATATGCTTTTATTATGAAAAATGAAATGATATACTAATGTCTTAGCTAAGCATATGAAAAATTTAACATTTATAAGGGCCTTTTATCCTTTCATTTTTAGCAATATAAATTAGTGTTGCGATCACTGACAAATTATGACATGTTATTACAACATTTTTTGTCTCCATAAAGAAAATAAATTATACATCTTTCATAGAAATACTAATACCAGTGAAACCATAGTGGTGGTAAACTTGCTTAATCAATTATTTATTTCAAGTTTTATGGCTCATTAAAGGGAAATTTCTTATGAAATTATTTCTAATAAAAGGCATTGAGTTAGTTGAGAAAACATGCAGTATGATGACAAAACAAGTGGCATATGAATTATGGACCCTCCATTAGTAACCTTCACATCAATTATTGTAACATTGAAATTCTTACCACATTGACTACAGACTCTCGTTCCTAAACACCTCTGGATTGAAATATCCTTTCTACATTTCAAGTTAATAGCAAGGTCAATATGATAATTAATATCTGCAACAAGGTCCAAGATTTCTGCTTGAAGTCTCGGTCATGGAAATCCATCCAAAATAAACCGTCTCTCTAAGGTAATCTCTTCGTTGAAAGTAGACTCTTCCAAAGATCCCATAACTAATCCCTCACGGTCATGGAAATTCATCCAAAATAAACCCTCTCTCTAAGGGTAATCTCTTTATTGAAAGTAGACTCTTCCAAAGATCCCATAACTAATCCCACTGTGAGGATTGGCCATTATCCATGGCCTCTTGGTAAGAAATCTCGATGAGCCACTTCCACCACCAGAATTTGCAGATCTGGTAGATCGCGTTGTAAAGGAATGCGATGGATTGAAAATTAGTTATGATTCCCTAGGTCCAAAAGATAAGGAAATATTCTTAGATATTGCTTGTTTTTTCCTTGGAGAGGATGGAGATAAAGCAATGAGAATATAAGGCAAGCTGGGGTTTCGAAATCTACAAGACAAGTATTTGGTGGATGTCCATGATGAAAATGAAATAAAAATGCATGACCACATTAGAGGCATGGGAAAAGATTGCGGAGGAAGCATCCCTGCCTCTTCGTCTTTGGGATTACAGGACCAACATCATTGATGATTGGTTGGAGCCACGGACAAGTGTAAGTACTCTAATCATTCACAACTTTGTCTTTGGTTTGATTAAATTTTAACATTTAAAACTTTTTATTCAATAATAAGATATGTTCATTGCGTTAAATTTTACATTTAAATCTTTTTTATTCATGCAAAAGATATGTTCAATGTGTTACTCTTTTCAATGAACAGCTAATAAACGAAGTTCCTGGAATTAAGATTATTCAGGGTGATGATATCTTCCAGCGTTTCCGTAAACAACTTTATTATCGGTCGCGATCCAAAACGAGGCATCTATCATTATCCAAAGGCTTTATATGGTAGATCTCCACCTACCTTCCATTGCAATCCACCTCTTAGATCTCCACCTTCAAAATTAACCCTCCGAATTTCTTCCAAGACAAAACGCCTTCCCGTTTTACCGCACCTCCGTTCTTTGCGGCCTGAAATGTAAAATTAAAAAAATAGGCAGCAAAGGCCTGTGTTTTAGTTTTCAGAATCACACTTGCAATTTCTAACTCTTACAAAATGCAAGTGCGATATATCGTATTGCAATATAGTCTAACTAGCTTTAGCTTTGGTTATAGGCTCGCGTTTTCTGAACCAAACCAAGATAACACATATGCATTAAAGATTTCCTTTTAAGACTTGTGTTTTGGGTTTTTAGAGTGGCACTTAAAAGTGGAACCAAACTGTTCAACATTTTCATGTAACATTTATTCTTTATTAAAAACAACTCCAAACATATTAAAATATATATTAACTATTTTAATAAAACTATGTGAAACTGAATATTAATAAATTTCAAAATTGTCATTGTATGTAGGGTTGAAATTTGACGTCCGAAGTTTTGATTTTAACATTGGATTTAACATGATGTTAAGAAAATTTAGATGGCTAACAATGGGTAGATATACATTGAGACAAGAAGAGTCCCCACAAAAAGATCCAACTAAAATTCCCTTATTTTTTATATTTTGTGTATATTCATAAGCAAACTAAAAATAGAGACGATATGGAGCACAAATTTGCATTTCACTAATTTTGAATGACATCTCTGCTAACAACAATTGCTATGAACCATTATACTTGTAGCCTATAAGATCAATATACTATTTCAGATGAGTTAATAGTTAATTCAAGTGGCAATAAATCCAAACATACCAAGGGGAAGAATTGAATCCTTATCCATATTTTGAGATCATTTTATGAGACTACTTTAATGCTTACATGAACATTCTCACTACTCATGAAAAATATCATAAGCTATTATTATCAATTAGGCCCATCATTTTAATATGGAAATAAATATTAACTCTTATTGTAAGATGTAAAGTGTTGATCTCAACCAAATATTAACATTTAATAAAACTAATATAAATCAATCTCCGAAATTTAACAAACATTAATCTCAACTAAGAATCTATTATGAATTTGTCAAAGACTTAACCATATCATAAAAAATACAAAAACATAAAATTCACAATCTTGCATATAAGAGAAATTATCATCCATCAAGATTTATTGTGGAAGCACATAAGAAATATAATGATTACACTAAGCACAAACATGTAATGCCGAAGAAGGTTTATCATGGAAATAACTGATTCAAGTTTACAATATAGAAATAAAGTTTGAGAAAAAATAAAAAGGTTGTTGTGCCGAGAGGCTCTCTATAGCCCAGTATGGGCGAGATCTTGTAAAGTTACAATAAAATTATGTAACATTATGTCGCCGATAGTAATATTGTAGACTATGAGGGATGTTGTAAAGTTATGTCACATTACGTAGGATATAAATAATATTGCTAATTATGAGGGAGATATTATAACGTTACTTTATACTTGCAAATTATGATGTAGATGTTGTAACTTTACATAACCTTACTTTTTACTTCTAAAAAGTTAAAAGTAATAAATATTTATTTAAGAAGTAATCCATTTATTGGTTTTGTTGGCCATTAAGTATAAACTAATAAATTAAATTTTTAATTATCCTCCAAAATAAACCCTTAACAATAATATATAAATTAGGTTAGAACATAAAAAAACTCCAATCTGGTTAATACAAACCTGTCTCAACAATTGCATCAACAATTGCAGGAGATGATCATCAACAATGCAACCCTGTCTCAACAATTTCCCTATGAAATGCTAAAATGATCATCAAAGTTTGAAAATCCATCGAAATGAAGGCTGTCAATGCCTCAAATTGATTTAGACCTTCAAAATATATTTTTGAACTTTGAAACAGTTGAGAAGAAACACTTCCAATTAATAGACTAGTTCATGAACCAAGTCATGAACACAATGCATTTAAAACTCAGATTTGACTGGCATGAAGCAAAGAAGATCAATATTTAAAGGAAATGGTAGAAACAAAAATCAAAATGATTGAATTCCAAGATATAAGATACAATGTTATTTTTGTAAGAACGTTGGTCACTTGGAACATGAATGTAGAAATAAGAAACAAATCTTAATAAGCAGAAAATAAACTTCACAAACATGTCTAAATAAAACCTTGACTCTATGTTCCTAATTTTTCATGTTTCACGTTAAAGTTTTAAAGATATATTGGTTTTAGACTATCAGTGTAGGAACCACATGACTAGACATATAGAATTGTTTACAAAGAATTATCGCAATTGTTTGTAGATGAGATGATGCAATATTTGTTATCAGATGAATGTAAAACGAACATGAATAAAATTTCCTCCTCTGAAAATACATTCAAATCTCAGATTCCACTCGGCATAGGAAAAGAATAATCAAAATTACGGGGAAGAGGTATAAACAGAAATCAGAAATGAAAGATAAGTCAAGGATCCAGTGTTATTTTTGTTAAGAAAATTGGTCACTTGGCACATTAATGTAGAAATAAGAAAAGCGATCTCAATAAGTAGACAATAATCTTCTCAAAACATGGGTTAAGAAAAGCAAGACTACTTGTCACAACTATCTATAAAAACAGATATTTATTAAGTAACGTTGCTCATGCCACATTTAGATTTAGGGTTCTTATCTTGAGTTGGAGGACGTTTCCCATTGCAGCAACCAAGTGTTCCGCTTAGATAAAACGATACAATACTATATCATACGGAATAAATCTCCTTTTTTTTAATATTGCAATTTGTATGATATATTGCAATCGGTAGGTTTTTTTTTTTTAATAAATCTTTTTTTTAAGAATAAGTTATGTATGTACATTGATTTCTAATGTCACTTATACCTTAAAATTATTAATATGCTTTATTTTCATATTTTTTTCTCTAACTTTCTTTATGTAGTTTTGACTCTTATTAAATAAGAGTATTTCAATATTTTGTTTTTAAAGTGTCCCGGCGTCACACTTATTTTTTCAAAATATCACTTGAATATCTTTTACATGATATTTTTAGACATGGATAATATTTTATATTTCATGTGGGTAAAATCATATATTTCCAAATATATGTAATAACTTTTATATTATATTTATAGACATTGATAATATTTTTTTTATGTTTCACCGAGGTAAAATGAGGTCTTCCTAGATATGGATAATATTTTTTACATTTCACGCGGAAAAAATAGATCTTCAACTTATAAAAGCTTAGTGTTATTTAGTTGTGTTTCTTCATCTCGTTATTATGTTCATCCAAAAGAAACAAATATGAAGTGATCGATTATGATTTTAGTTTTTATTGTTAAATTTATGTGGTGGGGGCTTGTCGAGTTCGTTTATTGTGCTGAGAAGTGCTTTACAGAAATGCTGTTAGGCGCATAATATTCAAAATTTGACAGGTTCAACTCAAAACTTGGTTTTTTTTGTGAATTCCTCTTTATTTGGAGAAGTATTGTTGTTCAGGATCTCTGCTACGGCCTAGGCTATCTCCTGCGCAAGCTCCTCTTGTGACCTCATCTCTGCGTGAGATCCTCTGCGACCTACCGAGCTGCCGAGTGGCATAAAAAACAACCAAAACGCCCCAGTTTTTCGACAAAGTTTTTATCAAATAGTTAAAATTATGCTTGAAAAAACGAGTTTAGGATATTATGCAATTTCAACAGTTAGAATTCTTTATTCTGAACTAATTGCTACATTTAAAACTACCGAGATAGTTGAAATAAAGATTTAAACACTCAAAATTACATCTTCAAAAATTCCTTCTCCCGCGGCGGGTTGGACGAATTTTAGCATTGAAATATATATTAATATATATATTGAAATATTTATTAAATATATATTTTAATTTAAAATTAAATTAAAATATAATAATAAATTATTAGTGAATAAATCATAATGCAAATGATGGGTTTCAGTAAAAAAATCATAAAAAATAAACTAGTGGTAAAAAAATTATAAAATTTCAAAAAATATATTATTTGAAATTATACAAGATATAAGACATTGTAGGCGTAGACGAATCCTTCTAATTCCTACACACACATTGAAAAAAGTAATTGCACATTTCACTCTTGAGAATGATTGCTAGGCGAATCCCTCTAATTCTTGAGTGGATTTGATCTCTCTAATTACTACACAGACATTAATTATACATTTAAGTCTTGAGAATGATTGGTAGGTGAATTCCTCGAATTCCTTACTCGATTTTATCTCTCTAATGACAAAAATTAATTACACATTTCACTCTTGAGAATGATTGGTATGCGAATCCCTCTAATTCCCAAGTGGATTCAATCTCTCTAATGAGAGTAGCTTACTATTTTAATTGATTATCATGTTATCTACTTCAGAGATGTCGAGGTATTTAACAAGTATTATTCCAGTACATAAACTAAAGATAGTAAGCTTACATGGGTATATTCTCTCGGCACATGTAATATCAATAAAAAATTTGAGGCCATGTAATTATCCACAAAAGTATGCTGGCCTTGCACATGGTTGTAAAACCATGTCCAAGGCCTCCTAAACAACCATGCAAGGCTTCCTAAACAACCCATGGTAAATTGCACTTAAGGAGATTTGTTAAATTTTTTTACCAAATTTCAATTAAAAATAAAGAAAATAAAAATAAACTACTCCTAAATTTTTTTATTAAATTTGAAAGAAAATATTATTTCAAACACTAATCAATACCTTCATTTCCCAAGATTGTTTTTCCATGAGCATTGTACCATCCATCCATGAATCATAATAAAACAAAATTAAGATATGCTCAAATTTTGAATTCATTATTATACTTTAAAATTTCTAAAAGGATTACAGTTGTACTTTCAAGTCTCTGTCGTTGGATCACCGAATTTCTAACCATGTTTCGATCAAGTGAAAATTGTGAAGAGAATCTCAATCTCTGCCACCATGCTAAAACTCAACTAGGGGCCGAAGAATGCTACTACATTTCCTCATAAATGAATTTGCTACATGTTGACTCAAGGAGAGCACTGTTCTGAATTCCAACCAACTATAGAACTGGCCAACTCTAACAAGCACTATGTGAGAGTTAGATTTGAGTTTATTTAGGTGCACCTCATGCAAGATAGTCCTTGATAGCAATATCATACTTGAGAATCAGCATTTACATGAAGAAACATAAGCAAAAAAAATGTTATACATATCCAAATGCAAATGACGGTGTTTTAAATTCAAATGAGAAGTGTAATTATATTGTAATTGTTGTACTTCATAGCTGGAAAGGATATTAAAATTTCCTTAGTTTCGGAAATTGTAGCCAACAACGAAATCGCAAGTTTAGAATTTCGTTTTTAGTGGAAATGTTGAAAATATGTACCAAATGAGAAGTGTAATTATATTGTAATTGTTGTACTTCAAAGCTAGAAAGGATACTGAAATTTTCTTAGTTTTGGAAATTGTAGCCAACAACGAAATCCCAAGTTTAGAATTTCGTTTTTAGTGGAAATGTTGAAAATATGTACAGTAATGTAGAATGTGGCTCTTCTAAGCAAAAAAAATAAGAGTCATTATTTGGGGTAAAATGGAAAACCTTGTAAGTCTAATCCATATTTTCATTTATCTACTTTCCAGTTCAACAATTTATTCAATCTTTAATACCTATGACTTACATTGAGATAATCCTCATAATTCTATCTTTGTTATCAACGTAACTTGTTCCTTACAATGTTGATCAAACTCCATTTTTGTGTCACTACCCACGACTAAAACCAACCTAGATCCAAATCCTAGGCTCTATCAAGAGCCGAGAGGTATCAAATCTCCTCAGGTGCAAACCTCTTCTTAGGTATTGCACTAAAGGAGGTTTGCACCTCGAAAGATTTGATCCCTCTCGATGCTTGATAGAGCCTAGGATTTGGATCTAAGCTGGTTAATTGCACTAAGAGGTGCTTTACAATGGAGATATTGTAACGTTATGTAACGTTAATTTGGTAAATGTCGGCTATAAATAAATTAAGTAAAAAGTAATAAATAACAAAATTTAATTATCCACCAAATAAAATGTGAGCCAAAAAAACCTAATATGGAGGAGATGTTGTAATGTTCCTACCTAACAAAACAATAAAAAATTAAAAATTTAATTATAAAAAAAAATGTGGGTGAGAAAAAAAACATAATATGGGAGAGATGTTCTAATGTTCCTACCTAACAAATAAAAATAATAAAAAAAATGAATTATGCTCAAAAAAATGTTGGTCTTGCACATGGTTTTAAAACCATGTGCAAGGCCTTCTAAAAAAACCATGGATTTATTGTACATGGTTTAGGAGGGCCTTGCACATTGTTTTAAAATGATGTGCAAGGCCTCCTAAACAACCCATTGTTTTATTGTACATGGTTTAGGAGGGCCTTGCAAATTGTTTTAAGACCATGTGCAAGGCCTCCTAAACAACCCATGGTTTTAGGAGGGCATTGCATATGCTTTTAAAACCATGCATGGGGGAGATGTTGTAATGTTCATTTTGTAACAAAATAAAAAAATAATTATAAATATTTTATGTGGGCCATAAATAATATTAAATATTAATAATAAAAATATTATATGTCGACATTAAATAAAAATATGTATCTTTTGGCTGGAATCAAATCAATAGATATATGAACTACACACCAAAGTTGATAGGTCAATGAATGCAATAAGTAAGAAGAGGTTTGCACCTTTAGAGATTTGATCCCTCTTGGGGCTTGATAGAGCCTAGGATTTGGATTTAGGTTAGTTAGTTTTACTTTTAGTGATATTTTAATGACTTTAATATTAAAAACTCATTTCAAAATGACTGTGAAAGTGAAATTCACACTTCATTAATGGCATTTAACTTTTTGAAGTAACACTATTTTGACCAGTAAAATATCAAATAAGCATTTTTTATCGATCAAATTTCAAACCTAATTATATGTATATTATAAATTCTTAAAAAATCTAACAAAATACACTCTCGAATAATGCTATTGCAATGGTGATCTAAATGGTTAAATCTGACTCAACCATCCACATTCACCCCACAATAACATTAAATGGTATGCTACAGAGTGGATATTAATCCCACTCACTTATAATTGGTCTATTCAAGTCAAATATTCTTGAGTGTCCATGTTTAAGCACGTGGATACATGGCATTGAATGCTTTTTCCAAGGATTACTTCACACCATATATCCTAATATATATTATTAATATTTCAAACCCTATTTTAAAAAGACTTGTAACCGGTAGAAGGCCTGAAAATTGACGGTCCAAAGAACGTTTTTTGGTTTTAAAAACGTATTTGACAGGTGGCTCTAATTTTGGCACATCACCGTCTACCGGTTTAAAAATCACTTCCCGTCAAATTGACGTTTATCTAGTTTGCTTACCTGTCATAAATAAGAGTACCTCCTTTCAACCATAACTGTTGATAAAATAGTACTCACCACTAGTTGGACAGTTCTGGCCACTCGCCCACGTTTTGGTTTATTTATGTTGATGAAGTAAACCTTGGCATTGTTTCATTTATGAAACGTAAAAACTTTATTAAATGTAAAAATATTAAAATATTATTATTGATAAAATTGAAACCTAATTTTCCCGCGTGAGTTTCCTCGAAATTTTTAGCTATCACCCAGTTATGTGCAATATATAATTCTCTTTTTCCTCTCTTCATAACGCTTTAGAAAAAATGCTTAGGCATGCACTGTGTGTTGGTAAGGTTTGGTATTATGGCAATAAATGTTGGTAGGCCCATATTTACTTCACTACATCTCAAAGTTACAGTTTTATTGCAATCACTTTGACCTTGAGCCTAAATGTTCAAGTATTGATCGATTTCAGCCCATATAATTGTTGGTGCACGAAATTGGTAGCTGGAACTTTGTGACGAGCACAGCTGATGGGATATCTTCTCCTCCATACTCATGGACTCTTTCATCATATGAGGCATATAAGCTCCTCGATAAAAATCAATAAAATTAGCTACAATTGCATAGGAATGATTATGGCTTCATGAAGTTATTCCAGAAGATGCTGCAAAGAACGAATCATGCATCATGATGTTATTCTCAATTTCGTTAATGATATGTCCATAGTTTTCAAGATTTCCTTTTAGCAAGTCACTGATATCTACTAGAGCATGATAGCCAAAACCAAGCCGACTAAACTTGGGTTTAGGGCTCAGTCGATATTAAATTTTAATTTTCACTTTTCATGCCGACCACTTTTCCTTTTTACTTGTCGGTGAAACTTGTCTATCTCCAGACTAGACAAGTTTATAAATTTTAGGCGGTCCTACACTCGACTAAATTTACTTCGACTTACTTGTCGGTTCTACCGACCGGTTTGTTACCTCAACCACTTATCACTTCGATCAAGTTGACTGACTTCTTCTCTTCGACGAAGTTGGCTCACGTCTTCTCTTCAACCAAGTCGACTGACTTCTTCTCTTCGACCAAGTCAGCTCACTTCAGTCGGTTGACTCAACCGACCACTCAAGTCGGTTCACTTTGGTCGAAATCTACAAAGTATGTTTCTTAGTCTAAAGACTTAAGAAATTACAAATGCTTTTCACCTGTGAGTAAGATGAAGTAAAAATGGACACATTAACAAATCCAAAGAACTTATAAAAATATATGCCCAAATATGTAGGAAGACTTGAGTCGACCAATGTGCCGTAAAACCTGGAACTTTCATGCAGTGAGATTTTTATGGGTTCTTTGATCTTTCACTTAATAGTAATTGTAAAAGACATTTACCCAAGTAAATCTAGAAATATGTGCGGCCAAATAATCATGCATTCAACCATAAGCTATTTCATATATTTAACTATGCGGAAATAACAAAGTATTACAAACTTGTCGATTATAGACTTGTCAGTCCAGACTTGTCGGTATGCAGAGCTTTGGCTCTTCGACTAAATCACATGCACAGAAGCTTGGGCTTCAACTTCTCTTTCTCACCCGGAGTTCTCTCTACTATCTAATTTATGTTGTGTCTGAAAAAACTTATTTACAATTTGCTTCTTCTATTTATAGGCAACCTAAAGATTGCTTCTACATGGGCCGACTGACTCACCATTAAAGACTGTAATAACAATCTACCTAACAACTTAGCTTTAGAAATAAATTCGACTAGTTTATGTTGCCGAATCACGGACTCTTCCCTCTTGTTAGACTGATAGACAAGATCTTGACTTGTATAGGCTTTGACAGAGTCGGCTAAGAGTCAGGTACATATCTGCGAGTAATTACATTTTTCCAACACTCCCCCTTAATTATGAGCAAATGGGGATTTTTAAAACAAATTTTACAAAATGTTTCAAAGCTTAGACATGCTCTGTTTATGATAGAGTTCACTGTGGAGAACTTGTCATTCCAAGATAACTACATAGATACTGAAAAGTATCCTTTTCCAATGGCTTTGTGAAGATGTCGACAAGTTGGTATTTAGACCTACAAAATTCCAAACAAATTTTCTTGTCTTTCACCAACTCTCTTATAAAATGAAACCTTGTGTCGATGTGCTTGGTTCTCTTGTGAAACACATGATTCTTGGATAATTCTATGGATGAATTGTTGTCGCAGAAGATTGTTGTTGGTTCTTGATGGTTCTATGACAATTCTTTTAAGACTCTCCTCATCCAGACAACTTGACATGCAACACTTATTGCTGCAACATACTCTGCTTCAGCTGAAGATAGAGTTACTATGGGTTGTTTCTTTGAAGCCCATGAAACAACACCTGTACCAAAATGAAATGTGTACCTAGATATGCTTTTCGTGACATCTATGTTGCCTCCATTTTCACTGTCAGTGTAACCAACAAGTTTAAAAAAATTTGAGATTGAATACATAATACCAAGGTCTTTTGTGCCACTTACCTACCTTAGAATTATTTTACTTGCTTGCCAATGTGAGTCTTTTGGTGACTCCATGAACCTTGAGATCAGAATTACTCCATACATAATGTTAGGTCTTGTTGCTTTCAAATACATAAGGCTGCCAATAAGCCTTTTGAACAGCATATGATCTACAGTGGATCCTTCATCATCCTTGCTCAATTTTAAACCTGTTATTACTGGTGTTGGGGCTATCTTGCAATTAGACACGTTAAATATTTTTAAAACTTCACTTGCATACTTAGACTATGATATAAAGATACCACTTTCAGACTGCTAGAACTTCAATGCCCAGAAAAAACTTCATAAGCCCCAGATGAGTCATTTCGAATTCACTTTCCATGACTGTTTTAAAATTTGCTATGCCATAATCACCAGTTAATATTAAATCATTTACATACAGGCAGACAATTAACATATTACCTTGCTCATCGACTTTGGTGTACAAAGTTAGTTCACTTTCACTTCTGGGAAATCCATTTTCAATGAGATAGGAATCAATCCGACTGTACCAAGCTCTATGAGCTTGCTTGAAACCATATAATGCCGTTTTCATCCTGTACACTTTCTGCTCTTGACCTGGAACTTCATGCCCTTGTGGATGTTCCACATATACTTATTCTTCTAGATAGCCATTTAAGAATGTTGACTAGACATCCATTTGATGAACATGCCATTTTTTTTGTGCAGCAATGGCCAAAACTGTTCTGACTGTATCCATGCATGCAATAGGTGCAAACGTTTCATTGAAGTCGATGCTGGGTTGCTGTGTGAACCCTCTTGCTACCATTCTTGCCTTGTGATTTTGCACATTCCCATCAGCATCTTGCTTTGTCTTATAAATCCATTTGGCACTGATTACATCTTTGTCTTTTGGTACATCAACTAGTTCTAATGTCTGGTTTTTCTCAATGCATTCTATTTCTTCATCCATGGCTTGTGCCCATAATTCTTCTTCAACAGCTTCTTCAAATGTTCATGGATCATATATAGGTGCAAATAATGCAAAGAGAGAGAATGAATTAGGTGTACCAGCTTCATATGTCTCCCGCAGACTTCTTTTCTTCAACGGTTCTATTAATGTCAACCTTGACAAAATGCTTGATGGGGTCTGCTATCCTCTTGGTGTACTTTTCGATGTAGCTTGAGCTTCTACTTGTGTCGATGGTCCTTGTGATGAACCATGTCTTGGTTTCATGGGAGTCGACGGTGCTCCGACCGGTTGAATTACATGTTGTATTTGAATAACTTCCTCTTCCATATCATCATTGTCGACATTCGACACAAACTTAACATTTATGTCGAAAGTTCCATCCCATGATTCGTTCTCAAAAAATTGAACATCCCGACTGATTATCACTTTCCTTGTGACAAGGTCATACAATTTGTATGCTTTTGTGTCTTCTGAATAGCCGACAAAAATACATTTCTGTCCATTCTTGTCTAGCTTCTTTCTCAACTCATCTGGAACATGAGCATATGCAACACAACCAAAAAAATTTAAATCTGAAACACTATGATTCATACTTGTCCATGCTTCTTGGGGAACTTTGTTCTTCACACTTTTTTTCGGACATCGATTCATAATGTATACGACAGTTGCGACTGCTTCACCCCAATACTCATTTGGCAAATGCTTGGATGCCAACATGTTGCGTGCCATCTCCATCGTGGTTCTATTCTTTCTTTCGGCTATACCATTCTGCTGAGGTTTATACCGTGCAGTGAATTGTTTCTGTATGCTATGGGTCTTGCAAAAATTTAGAAATTCATTTGAAACATATTCACCTCCTTTGTTGGTCCTTAATATCTTGATGCGGTGACCACTCTGGTTCTCCACGAGTGCCTTGAACTACTAAAAATAACCAAATGCATCAGATTTATGTTTCAAAAAATATACCCATGTTTTTCTTGAGTAATCATCTATAAAAGTGATAAAATAGTTACAGCCACCAATGGATGGTGTCTGCGTTGGACCACAGATGTCAGAGTGCACAATTTCAAGTGTTGTGCGTGCTCTATAAGACTTTCTGACTAGAAATGTCTCTCTGTGCTGCTTGCCAAAAATGCAGCCTTCACAAACCCTCTTTGGTTTTTCGATCAGTGGTAATCCCTTCACCATATTATTTGTGTCTAGTAGCTTCAGCCCACCAAAATTCAGATGTCCAAATCTGAAATGCCATAACCAGGATTCATCCTGAACTTCTGTCTAAAATGCAGCTTGCAAATTAACACTGCAATTTTCTCTCTTGTCGAGAAGCTCGACTGTTTATTCACTTTCTGCCTTGAATGCAGCTCCTGTCTTTGTCTTCCCTTTTATGTCAGGAACTATTCTCAATGGAAACAAGCGGTTGCTTATCATTGGCACTTTTTCCATCAACTGGTCGCTTGGATGCTTGTCTTTGATCACAAGTTTTCATCTTCCATGTAAACTCTGTAGCCTTTTTGTAACAACTCTCCAATGCATAATAGATTATGTTTCAGACCTTCGACATGATAGATATCAAGGATATACTTACTCTCCCCCTGTTTGGTTAGAATATCAATAGTGCATTTTCCTAAGACAGTAACTTGGACATTGTTTCCAAGTGTAAAATTAGTTTTAACTGAAGTGTTTAGACTGGAAAATAGATTTAAATTACCAGTCATGTGGTTGCTGTAGCCTGAATCTAAGTACCATATGTCATGTGGACTTTCTTGAATAGCATTGCATTCCAGTGGAGATGTCGATGCCATTAACATTGCCCCTATCGAAGTGTTGGTGTTGGTCGACTGACTTGGGCTTTGCCTTCCTTGGTCATATTGCTTCTTCCCACATTCATATGCATAATGACAAAACTTCTTACAGTAATGACATTGAATTTTTTATTTATCAAACCTCTGGCCACTTGACTGACTTGGTTTCTAGTTATCTTCTCTGCCACCGACATTTGCAGGACTTCTGCCTTGTCCTCCTATTGAAGAACTTCTTCCTCTACCTTTGAAGTTGTTTCTCCCCCTACCTCTACCACGGCTTATGGATGACTGTACTGCAAACGCACCTTCCAATGATGTCTGTGTTCTGCTGAGTCTGTGTTAATGATTGATGAGTGAAGCTTGCAGCTCATCAATGGTAAATGTCGACATGTTTGTGTGTTCCTCTAAGGTCACAACCAAGTTTTTAAATCTTGGGGGAAGACTTCTGAGAATTTATTCAACAACCCTTTGGTCTGCTATGGGTTTTCCATGAGATTTCAGTTGGTTTATCAACCCAACAACTCTGGTGTAGAATGTGTCTACATTCTCTGAATCTTTCATGGACAGAGATTCAAAATCTCTTCTCAGAATCTGCAGCTTGGATGTCTTTACCTTATCCAAAACTTGATAAGCAGTCTCCAATGTATCCCATGCTTCCTTAGCATTAGTCTTTGTTGCTATTCTTGGGAGTATGCTCTCATGCATAGCTTGATGTATGAAAAATAGAGCTTTTCCATCTTTCTTCCTCTGTTATCTCAAGACATCTTTCTCATCTTGTGTGAGATTGTTATATGCTGTCATGTCTGTTGGTTCTGCAAAACCATGCTGGACTATCTCCCAGACATCTTGATGTCTGAATAAAGCCTTCATTGTTAAATACCAATATTCATAATTCTTTCATGTAAAAATTGGAGTTTGCAATGAACCAGAAGTGGAAGCCATTTTAATTTTTAATTAACTTTCCTTAAAAAATTAATTTCCACCTTTTAAGACAAGATTTATTTCCTAAATATTGGACTGATATAAACCTTGCTCTGATATAACCTTGCTCTGATACCAGATAGCCAAAACCAAGCTGACTAAACTTGGGTTTAGGACTCAGTCGATATTAAATTTTAATTTTCAGTTTTCACGCCGACCAATTTTCCTTTTTACTTGTCAGTGAAACTTGTCTATCTCCTGACTAGACAAGTTTATAAATTTTAGTTGGTCCTACACTCGACTAAATTTACTTCGACTTACATCTTGGTTCTACCGACCGGTTTTTTACCTCGACCACTTATCACTTTGACCAAGTCAACTGACTTCTTCTCTTCAACCAAGTTAGCTCACTTCTTCTCTTCAACCAAGTCAACTCACTTCTTCTCTTCAACCAAGTCGGCTCACTTCAGTCGGCTGACTCAACCGACCACTCAAGTCGGTTCACTTTGGTCAAAATCTACAGAGTATGTTTCTTAGTCTAAATACTTAAGGAATTACAAATGCTTTTTACCTGTGAGTAAGATGAAGTAAAAATGGACACATTAACAAATCCAAAGAACTTATAAAAACATATGCCCAAATATGTAGGAAGACTTGAGTCGACCAATGTGCTGTAAAACCTGGAACTTTCACACGGTAAGATTTTTATGGGTTCTTTGATCTTTCACTTAACAATAATTGTAAAAGACATTTACCAAAGTAAATTTGGAAATATGTGTGGCCAAATAATCATGCATTCAACCATAAACTATTTCATATATTTAACTATGCGGAAATAACAAAGTATTACAAACTTGTCGATTACAAATTGGTTGGTCCAAACTTGTCAGTCTACAAAGCTTCGGCTCTTCGACTAAATCACATGCATAGAAGCTTGGGCTTCAACTTCTATTTCTCACCCGAAGTTCTCTCTACTATCTAATGTCTGTTGTGTCTGTAAAAATTGATTTACAATTTGCTTCTTCTATTTATAGGCAACCTAAAGATTGCTTCTACATGGGCCAACTAAATCACCATTAAAGACTATAATAACTATCTACCTAACAACTTAGCTTCAGAAATAAATTCGACTGGTTTATGTTGCCAAATCATGGAGTCTTCCCTCTTGTTAGACTGACAGACAAGATCTTGACTTGTACAGACTCTGACAGAGTCAGCTAAGAGTCAGGTACATATCTGCGAGTAATTTCATTTTTCCAACAATGGATAGAGATGATACAACAAATGCTTCATTATTGTTATGGGCAGAGCCAGTTGCTTCTACATGAGCTGGCAATGCAGTCCAAGAGTGTCTTAATTGATCGCATCTTGAAGTATGGCTTTGGGCTTGTAGACTTAGAGATGCAAAAGCCTGAGAGAATTTCTCATTGTTCTGAATAGAAGTAGAATCAATCCACTGCTGAGATTCATAAATTATCTTGTTTTTGAAAGCCTACAAATCCTCAGTGGTGACAAGACACCCACCACACACAGCACTTGAAAACCTCAAAGAAACACTCAAAGCTACTTTAGGTTACTTGTAAAAGGGCACAACAATTCATGGAGTGGATGCAGAAGATGATTGACTGGGAGTGCCTAGTCAGTCTAAGAGGTCACAACTGGCTCTTTTTTCACCAAGACCAACCAGAACACGGTGGGCATCAACGCAGTCAAGTTGGAGTAGATGAGAAACGAAATCATGTTGCTCGTCGCTGATCTCCACCAGGGAGGAGAAGTAGCCTCAAATTTCAATTTTCTATCTTCTCTTCCTTCGACTCAACCCGGCTCAGCCTGGAGTGAACGCCAACTTGGATTCTTGCTTCACGGACGACACGATCATCCAGTAAGTTAGAAGAAAGAAATTATATATTTTTTTCCTTTTTTTTTTTAATTTTTAGGGTTCTTCATTATTTTATGTTTGGTCATTTTCTTTGTAAAGGACTTAATTCTTAATAAAAAACATTTTATCTTTTTATTAGTATTTTTATAGCTTTAGTTTTCTTCATCATACCATTTTATATTTTTTCAAGGTTTAATCTACTTAGAGATTTGGATGAGATGTAGGGAGTTTTTTAAATAATAATTAAGTTTTATTTTTAATGAATTATCTACCTAAATCCTATCATAAAGACAAACCTAAAATCAATTTGAATAGATAAAAAGTATATATAAAACAAACTCTCAGGTATATATTTACATTAAACATAAACTGACGGGCATTTTAAAAATGTAACCGTCATCAAATAAAATTTTACAGGCTGTTAAAATTTGAAATTCCAGGCCTGACCGGTAGGCCTGGCCAACACTTATTTGGTTGATTATTTTATTGGACAAGACCATAAACTCTGTCAACTTCATTTACCCATTACTTGGTGTTAAAATTTCCATTTATACATATCAATTTGATTCGAAGACTTTTTGTTTTTTTTCTAAATGTGAAGTTGCATTAAATGAAAACAATACCAATATCTTAGTCTGCTATTTTATCAAGGCTATGTGCACATGTATATATTTTTGTAGTTTAAGAATGTAACTTAGTTTAGTTTTTACATGACTTCTACAGTTTCTGTCCCTCGTTATAAAAATAAAATGAGGAGTTAGCTTCCATTAAATGTAATTTAATCCCATCAGGATACTTTAACTATGGTATTACTAATCGCATCAGGATACAATTTTGAATGCAAATTTTGAATGCACTTTGTGATTCAAATTATAGCATTTGCATATTGATAATAAATCTCATACAATTTTCTTTTTTTTTACTTCGCAAGTTTCTACACAACCTCATAACATTGGAAACTTTGTGGAACACCTAATAGTATCCCATCATTCCATACACCTTCCAGCCCTTTCACGTTCGAAATGTCATCCCTTATTCTGAGCAGAACCAACCGTTTTTTTTCAAAAACTGTGAAAATCAAGGAAATATCGATTGCTTTTAAGTGTAAGATGAAAATCAAGTTTCAATCCCATCCTCACGTGAAGCAACATAAACCAAGCTGAAACACCATTTATTCCAATACATTTTAAGCTATATTCTACACTACAATAAAATATTGAACTGAATAGAAATGAAACACCAACAAAAATAAAAAATAATTACCCTATATAGTTCGAAGAGATTTCATTCTATTCTTTCCAATCCTACCCACTCCAATTTGCCTAGCTTGTTCATTAGATGAAACATGAAGACTATCTTCTTCAAACTATTGACAGCCTCTCTTACTAAAACATTGAAACATCCACTCAGAACATTGAAAGATCCATCCATTAGATATAATTGGAAGACTACCTTTTTCAAATTATTGCCATCCTCTCTTGCTCTTGCGATAACATCGAGTGTTTATATAAATGAGAGTATGAATTGGCCCACTGATGTTAATGACAATGGAATGTTATCACACACCCAAAGCAGGACGTGACTAAACTGTAAATTAATCATTTCGAATGAAAATGGCTTTCTCACCAAATGCATGACCTGACAATCATGCGTTTCACGTGATGAGTAGGACAAAGTTACATTCAAAAAGTAACAAAACTAAAAGATGTCAGAGAATAATACAACTAAAAACATATGAATATGTGTAGATAATAACGATCATAATATTAACTTTATATAAACAAATTCATGAGAAGTACAAGTTAATATAAAATTGGGAAAATCATGGGTATCAAATCAATATTGAGTATATTAAATCAAGTGGTAGAAGATTTAAAACTACTCTTTACTCTTCAAATGTAAAGATTAAACTTATGGTTGATTCTTTAAAAATAATTTATGATTCTTAAATTTAAAGATTTTAAATTTTTTAATTTTTAAAAATCAAAATTTAAAATTATATATATATTTTGAAATAAAAATTTAAATTTAATTTTTTTGAAATAAAAATTTAAATTTAAACTTAAAAAACATAGACAAAATATCAATAAATTATTTAAATTTTTTTAATAAAAAAATCATTTCATTAATTTAAATATTTATAAATTATTTTATTATAATTTTACGTAATCAAATAATACTTTACATAATTCAATTAATCATAATTTATGTAGCATAAAACTGTGTGTATATATATATATTAAAGATATTCTTAATTAATATTTTTATATACCTTTTATATTTATGTATTATGAAATATTTTTATTTTCTCTAAATATATAAACACTAGTACAATCACATAGTTTGTGGTTGGATCAGTTCTAAATGGATTAAATGGTTGACATCATTTTTTTTATTCTTCATATTCTTCTAGTTAAACTAGTTTAAGTGTGAGTTATAATGTTTAGCTATGTGTTATCATCAACATTCTTCTTTTATCCATTGATCAAATATCACCATTTTTTATATTATTTTTGTTTATTATTATCTCACATTATTTTAGTTATCTGGCATGAACAATTAATTATCCATTCATCAACTCTGAGCTATCCATGCATAGTTACTAGTTATCCATTCATTAGCTACTAGTTGTTTTTAATATTCTTTCTTTTAAGAATTGCTTATTTTGAACATTGAACTACATCCATAAAATCAATCTCGATAGGACACTTGTCTCATCCTCATCCATAAATGAAAAACTATCAGCAATAGTTCACCTCAATTCCTAAATAAAAAATTCTATCAAAGTAATAAATACGAGCAAGGAGATAGTAATGTTTGACACTATTGTTAGAAGGTTGCTTTGGAATTTGGAAACTTAGCCTCATCGTTGAGAACTTAGATGATAGATGTGAAGAAATTAAACTAAGGAACAATAGTTCAACCTTTCATAAAGTGATCTTTGATGCTCAAGAGTCATTGATATTCACTTATTAAAAAAACTATAAAAATTAACATCCATCTCTTATTTATATTATGAATAGTTAAAATCATATTCTCAACGAACTTTAAAGATTAAAATTAATAAAATTATATATCAAATTAAAAGCATAATTCTCAATATTAAAAAATTACTTATAAAATGATAAAAAATTATTTTTAATCATTTTTATTTTATATTATTAATGATTATATTTAATATAAAAATTATTTTCTTTTTATCATTATATTTCAATTAATTGTTTTTTATATTTAATACTTACTAAACATTTATTACACTGAGAGGAGCCATGTGGTTTAATGTTACAAAAAATAAAAATAAATAATTATAAAAATACATGTCAGGTCATCAATTAAAAAAATACATGTAGGTTCATACAATAAAAATTTATGAAAAGTAATGCCTAAAAAGGGAAAAAGAAAAACTTAAATGAAAAGATATCAAGAAAGAAAGGGATCGAAGTTCATGAGTTTAAGATTAAAAAATAAAATTTTACAGCTCAAGAGATTGGATCCCTTTGGGTGTTTGAGATATTTGAGTTTAAGATAGATATTTTCTTGTTGATACAAATTTATGATTTAATGTCCTTATGCTTTTAAAATAATACTTACAAATTAAACATAAAAAAATGTTTCGCCAATAACCTAGAACAAAAGTCAATTTTTTTAAAGGATTGTTGACAACCAAGAATTTTGTTTTTATTACTATTTTTATATAAAAAATAGTGGCCAAATACATTACTCCCTATATAAGTTTGGTTAAAATATTGAAACTACACAAATGTAAAGGTATATTGTTTTCATAAGAAAAAAGTCACAACTTTATTTGATTCAAAAAAGTTACATTCTTCATAATAGGACAAATTCTATAGACTTGATCAAAATCTTCAAGGGAATTTCAACCATTCACACAAAACCAAACCAAAAAAATATCGAGGATAGAGAATCATGAGTATAACATTTCAAAACTAGAGACTACCAAAAGGTTACCTCAAGTACAAGTAAACTAACAAAAAATTCTTACTCATGGAGGTTCCCAGATAAGATCATGAAAACATCCCACCGATACACCCAAATTCTCCTAAGAAATGTAACATTCACTGTAATGCATAATCAACCCTTCCTTGGATAAGTAATCTTCCTAGAACCATTCTACTTCCTGAAATTGTGAGAAAAAGAAACCTTCTCCAACTTCAATTTCAACTAGTTACATTCCTCTAGAAGTGACTACAAAATAATATTATGACATAATTTACCGTTAGTAATCGAGTTGATTATGACTGTTGAGTCCCTAAAGTATTCAAGAATCATCATGCATTTTCCACTGCCGGTAATAATAAGAGTCTAAGAGATGAATGTTTTGCATAATTGTTGGTTCCCACACCAAGAGCAACCCTGAATTGAAAATTTAATTGAGATATGTAATGCTCCTCCCACTCTTGTTATCAATTTGTCATGCATAATACATGTTTTGCAAGAGAAGGAAGGAATCCATCTTGGAATACCACTCTCTTGGAGCTTGTTTTAACCCGTATAGTGACTTCTTTAGCTTGCAAACCAAAGATGGATCAGAGATGTATCCCTCAGGTTGATTCATGTATATCTCCTCATGAGGATATCCATGCAAAAAGGATGACTTAACATCCATATGATCCACTTCCCAGTGCTTAGATGCTAAAATTGCCAAAACTAGGCGGATGGAGTCCATTTTTGCAACTGGTGCAAAAGTCTCATGGTAGTCCACACCTTGGACCTGGGAGAAACCTTTTCCCACTAGCCTTGCCTTATATTTATAGGTTCTACCATTTGTAGCAACCTTAGTCTGAAACACCCACTTGCATTGAAGCAATTTCCTTCCTAGAGGAAGAGAAACTAGCTCCCAAGTAGTGTTTTTCTGAAGAGAAATCATCTCTTCATCCATGAAAACTTGTGATCTTGGATCCTTCCGATCATGCTAGTAGGACTTTGGGTCTGAAATTATCATCAAATAACAAGATTTAGACAACAAATAATTAGGACAATAGAGTGCAATACCTAATCTTTGGAAATCATACCAGGTTCTCCTTGGATCATCTGGATTTCCAATGTTAGCTCCT
The DNA here is from genome assembly GCA_001517045.1 of Pseudotsuga menziesii. Taxonomy (NCBI): domain Eukaryota; kingdom Viridiplantae; phylum Streptophyta; class Pinopsida; order Pinales; family Pinaceae; genus Pseudotsuga; species Pseudotsuga menziesii. Next base: position 862,050 of record LPNX010243981.1, read on the forward strand.
GCGGAGGAGAGTGTCTGTCGGGCCCATGTTGGGAGATGATTTTGCACTTTAGGTTCTGATTTATAATTTGATGTTTTCTGTACACTGATATAAAAAATGAGAGGATCCAAATCAAGTTCATCACCCCCAATTTCATCATCCAAATATTCAGTAGAATAGGAAAGAAATTCAACAGTTTTCTCCTTCACTAGTTCCACCTCCTGAAGAGGCTCATCGAACTTGACACTCATTTCGATGATGATATGTTTTGTTTTGATATCCACCAGTTTGAAACCTTTTGATTCATTAGGATACCCAATAAATAGACATTCTATGCTTTGCGGTTGCAAATCCCTCCTTTTATCAAGTGGAATTCAGGCCCACGCAATGGACCTAAACACCTGTAGGTTCGAAACATCCAGCTTGTGTCCAAAGTATCCTCGAAAGGGGTCTTCCTTTTCATGGATGAGTGTGGAACTCTATTCTGAATGTATGCTACAAAATGCATGGCTTCATCCCACAAATTTGTAGCCAACTTCTTTGATTCCAACATATAGGTGGTCATCTCCTTGAGAGACCAATTCTTCCTTTTCGCTACACTATTCTGCTGGGGAGTGTAGGGAATTGAATGTTGGACTTGAATACCATTTTGGGAGCATATGTGCAGAAAATCATTACTGACATATTCCCCACCACTATCAGATCTCAAGATCTTGATCTTTTGGCCAAATGCATTCTCGATCAAGGCCTTCAGTTGAGTGAATTTTTCTCAAACTTCAGACTTCTTTTTGATAAAGAATACTGTAGAAGGAGAAAATCGATAAAATCGAATTGAATGATAGCCGACTTAGTCGATAAGCCAACTAAGTCGGTCGGTCGACTAAACTAGAGATTAGGTTGGCCAACTATGGTCGCATCAGTTTACTAAACCGACATGTAGTTATTTTGTAACCGTTCTGTAATCATATATATTAGGCTATTGAGCCAGATGAGAACTCAGTTCAGTTCTCTATGTTGTATGGACTCATTCGTATAATATAATCTATTAATTCACCTATTTTTTCTTATCTCTTGTCTCTGTTTTATATATATGTTTTAGTGTGTATTATTGGTAACCTTATGTGATCTGTGAGATTACAACATTGGTTCCATTGTCGGTAGTACATGACTAAAATGTATGGAAATAGATGATACCAGAGGAGGAGATTAAGGATTGGTGGGAACGTAAAGTTGCAAACTATTTGTAGAATTACGCAAGAAGGAACAGATTAACAATCGCAGAAGAAAAAGAAATATTTTTCATAGAAACGCATGAAAAGTTTGTCGAATCAGTGCCCCAACTTTTGAAGAAGCTCCTGGATGAGAAAGCCAGAAGGAACTAAAGAACAACAGTTGCTGGAAAAACTGATCCCAGGAGGTAGAAAAAACTTGTCGGAGTGGTTTGAGAAAATCGCCAATGACTTCTGTGAGGAGAAAGTAGTCGAAGATAGAACTTCGGTGGAAACAGTCATGGAGAAATTTTACGCAGATCTCACCGAGCAATTCTTATGTTCCATACCGACCTTTCTGTTCAAATTCCTGATAGAGAAGGGAGTAGGACATATTGTAGAACCTCATCCATCACTTCACAAACTGCCATCAAACTCTAACTCAGCGGAGAAGCAAAGGAAGTGGGAAAAATTTATTGCAGAAAGGGAGTGGGAATACTTCCTAAGCAAATAGACCAAACTATCCAGGCTTTCTAAAAGCGCTGGGTAGGCTATGGGGGGGTAGCTAGTCATATGTCGAGATAGAGTATAGTGGATTCTAGTCAACTAGAAATAGATACCACTCACCAGTAATGAGAAGTTGAATAAAAGGGAACTCAAGAGAATAGTATCATACGAAGGTATGTCGGACATTCAGAAAATAGAGAGGGAAGAGAGACAAAAAAGGAGGGAAGCAAGAAGAGAAAGAGACTTAGAGCTACATAGAGGAAGGATTCCTAGGGTGACCGACCAGGAAGAGAATCCGCTAGAGTTGGGTCATGGCCGACACGAGGAAGGAATGGAACAAGAGGTGTCCCCTACGGAGTTAGAATTGTGGATAGAGTAGCCAGAAGCTCTCCAATTAAGAGATCCCAATGAAGGAACAACCCTCTCTCCATTGAATCCACGTACTCATATACAAACTATTATCAAAGAGGACCTCCGACTATGAGCTGGTGACTTTAGTATATGGAGTTGACTACACGATGACACATACACTGGATGACACCTCATTATACGTTGACCAGAGGAAGAGAATTGGGTGACCTTTCAAGTGGCACCCTCCAACCAAAGTATCCACTTACTCTTACAGACACATGGAGCACCCCCCCCCACCAAATACAACTTTATAAGACATAGGACATTCCAAACTATGGATAAATTGTTGTAGTGGACCATCGACAGCAGAAGTTGACATCAAAAGACTTCCATTTGACGAAGAATCGACAACCGACGAGAACAGAAGTTCTGTCGAAAAGAGTCTCGCAGAGACGAATAAACTAATAACCCCACCACCCTCACCTCCACCCCCACCTCCACCCCCACCACCTCCTGAGAGCAGTGAAAGTGATTCATACATGGGTCACAGATCAGCTCACATTCCTCTATATGAGGGGGATGAGGACCCCAGATGACACTGGTTTGTCTGTGAGTCAACTTGGGAGGCCGGCCAAGTTACAGACAAAGATAGAAAAATGGCACAGTTCACCGGTGCCTTTAGGAAAAGGGAATTGATGTGGTATATGAATTGTTTAGAAAGACAACCTAGAGCAACCAAAACCGAGATCAAGGTGCAATTTTTGTCATTTTTCAAAACTCCAGATGCTAAACACCTGGCCGCGGAAAAACTAAAAACTACATCACAAAATCCAGGGGAAATTGTCCGTGACTATGATAAGCATTGGAAAGACCTTCTGATCCAGATGGACTATGTTATAGATGAACAGTTACTAATCCAGTGGTTCTTGCAAGGATATCTTAGAAAGTGCACTGACACATTAGTCTGGAAACATTCAAATCTTACGAAGATGCGCTAACAAAATCTCTTCAAGTGGAGATGGACAAGGACATACCCACTTACCCCATGGACCACAGATTAGAAGAACAACTCAAGAATGTACAGAAGTCTCTAAAGGAGTTAAACCTCAAGAATCAGGAGATCTGGTGCACCAAATGCTCAACGGTCGACCATTCCAAAGATAACTGTCGACAAGACGTTCGATTCGTGCAGACCAAATCTTTTTGCGACATTTTCCAGGAACATGGGGATCACTCGATGAAAGACTGCCCATTCAACATGAAGAATGGCAAGGCATCCTGGTGTGCAATCTGTGAAACCAAAAATCACAATACGGTCGACTGCCATTTGAACCTGAAGAACTGATAAAATTTTCATGCAGTCTACCAAACCAACGTAGTTGCAGAAACTAACAAGCAAAACAATTTAGCAAGCGATCAGAATGGTCAGAGATATGAATGTCGATGATATAAGCACCGGTACAACAATCGACATGCACGCTACAGAGGAAGAGGTCAATCCCCTGGGAATCGCGACAACCGACCGCATTGACCCATCCAGTGCTTTACATGTTACAAAGAGGGACATCAGTATGCAGACTGTCCATATAAAGACAGAACTGACCTCAAATTCTGTACTCACTATGTGCTAGGGGATCACTCACTAGAGGATTTCCCTACCATGTTAGAAAAAATTAATACAAATAAAAATGTTAATGTTTTGTCTTGTGTGCAAAAAAATGACGTAATAAACACAAAAAATTTGCATATTGTAACTCGACAAGGAACAAAAATAGGAGCTAATAACCCCAGAATCAGTAAAATAAAAGAGAAACATTTCTATCTTGACCCACTGAAAGAAAAACAAACATACAAATAAGCAACCAATGTATTCAAAGAAATTGCACGACAAGAAAACGTTCATGACATTCGACATAACACAATAAATGAATTAATCCAGCTCGTACAAAAAGATAACTCAGTATCTCAGTTCATCGATTTGTTGTATGAAATAAAATGTACCAACTCTAAAAAACAAAAAAAGAACATCTATAGCTTAAATAAAAAAGACAAAGGTGACGCCGACCCACTTGTCAACCTGGAAATCGAAGGATACCACGTCCGACAAGTAGTGCTTGACTTCGGCTCACAAGTAAACATCATGACTTGTGACACTTGGGAACAAATGGGCAGATCTTGACTCTATGAGTCAGGAATATACTTGAAACTAGCCGACCAGAGCCTAATTGAACCCATTGGATTCTATAAAAACATCGACACGACTATAAAAGGAATCTTGACCAAGGTCAATTTCGAAATCATTGACTGAAAGGAAGGATCCAGTTCCTTCTGAGCATTAGTCGGTCAACCTTGGGGTAGAAATATGAAAGCATCCATATCCCTGGACAAGGAACGAATCGGGTTAAAAGGAAATGGACAAAAGGTCATTGTACCCATTCATCCATCTCAAGGGGAACCTTGGACTGAAACTATCGATGAAGAATTCAATGTTCGACAACTCTACTAGATCCAAAACAATGCAGATTATACAGAACCAAATATCCATGGAGAACTTCATTTAGGAAACCAAGACTCATTTGGTTATAATTCAGATGCCGAATTATATAATTGGGAGATTGAGAACTACGAAAAATAAGCAATAGGGTGCTGGACTATCGAAAAAGTACAAAAAGGCCCACCCAACAGTGCTTCATAGTGTCCATTGTCCCAAAAATCTTTAAGAAGAAAATTAGGGAACACCCTACCTTACAACCTACCCATGAAAATATTACACAACTACCAAGATACAAGGAAAGGGAATCACTAGTCATGCATGTCGAGCAAGTTTCCAAAAATATCGGTGAACATAGCCGACTTCAAAGCCTAGTAGAAACTTTTACAGGACAAGCTGCTAGATGGTGGGACACCCATCACACAAAACTGCAAACCTGGACAACTGCTTCGACTTACTTTGTTGAAATGTTTGGAGGAAATAATTTAAACCAACAAGCTCAGATACCTACATTCACTCAAGGACAGAACCCAGAGGATCATATTAAAACCTGTCAAAAAGAGTGGGGAAGACTTGGCTACAAGAATGAACGAGCATGGCCACACTTCTTCCCATCAACCCTCGCCGACTTACCAAAAAAATGGTATAAGATGGAAGAAGATAAAGGTGAAACCTTCTTATGGCATGAAATCAGGGAAAATTTTATTAAAGATTTCAACTTTATACCTCCAAATGAAAACTTGGTTGAAACAGAAAAATAAATTAAAGAATTTATCCAGTTGACTGAAAAAAAACCCTTACAATATAACTGACAGACAAGGAAATGGAACAATATACAAACAAGGCTAAAGCCACAGTCGACAAGATTACAATTAGAAAAAGAAAACACAGAAGGAAAAATATTTCGATGGAAATCCAACCATGTTGAAACGACCAAGCCTATTTGCACAATCTTTAAAGTTGAAACAACCAACAAACAAGATACTGATAGAATGACTGCGACCGAATTCTCTGCCACATTCTCACAGTTCAAAGAAGGAAGTTGACCAAGCAATGAAGCCAAAGCACCAGAGTGGATAGATGCTAAAGTCAAAACTAAAGAATTCGACATCTCAAATGATGATCAACCAAAAATGGCAAAGATTGGTGACTATTGGAGCAAAGAACATACCATAGATATAGTGAACTTATTAAAGGAGTTCCAAGATGTATTTGCTAGAGATTATAAATACCTAAAAGGCTTAGTCCACGAAATGGGAGAGATGAAAATTGATACTAAACCTGATGTTCGACCTGTGAATAAAATGCCTTATAAACTAGCTCACAAATATAAGGAGATAGTCAAAAGGGAAATTGATAACATGTTGGCAGTAGGAATTATCTACCCTATCGAACAATCAGAATGGAAAAGTCCAATGGTTGTTCAACCTAAGAAACATGACCCGACCAGACTAAGAATTTGTGTCGACTTCAGGGAACTAAACAAAGTAACACTGACAGACCCATTTCCAACCCCTTATGCAAATGAAATCTTGAATGAAGTCGTAGGACATGAATGCTACTCATTTACAGATGGATTCTCAGGCTATAACCAAGTGCCAATAGCTAAATAATAATAATAAAAAGACAACCTTTGTGTGTGAATTTCATTCACTTGCTTACAAAGTTATGCCTTTTGGATTAAAGAATGCACATGCAATGTTCTCTCGAATCGTTGTCAAAACATTTCAAGAATATATCTATAAGACCATGGCAGTATACTTTGACGATTGGAAAATATACTCCATGTTAAAGGATCATTACAAATGGCTCAAACTTATGTTGGAGAGATGTCGACAAATTCAACTATCCCTAAACATCAAGAAATGCATATTTGTGACCCCCATAGGGATATTATTAGGGCACATTTTCTGTAAGGAAGGCATTAAGGTTGAGTTTGCAAATATCAAAATTATCCTTGACATAAAACCACTAGTAAACCCAAAACAAGTCAGGGTGTTACTTGGCCACACAGGCTATTACAGAAAATTCATAAGATATTATTCGGATATGACCTATTCTATTGAAGAACTATTAAGAGAAGATCAAGAGTTTAACTGGGCATAGGAGTGCCACATATCATTCAAAAAATTAAAAAGAAATCTAGTCGAAGCTCCAATCCTAAAGTTTCCAAACTGGTCGATTAAATTCCATGTTCATATTGATGCATCAGGCCTAGCAATAGGAGCAATCCTAACTCAACCGAGAGATGATGGAATGGATTATCATATAGTTTATAGTAGCAGAAAATTAAATAAGGCTGAGAGAAACTATTCGACAACAGAAAGGGAATCCCTAGGAATGGTCTTTTCCCTACAAAAATATCAACATTATCTCTTAGCTAACCCATTTATATTCTATACCGACCATCAGGATCTGAAGTATCTCGTCAATAAACCACTACATCATGGAAGGATTTTTTGATGGCTACTTCTTTTCCAAGAATTTGAGTTTGAAGTCGTTGTCCGACCAGACAAGTTAAATGTTGGTCCCGACCATTTATCCAGAATTGACACATGAGAAGAACTGATAGGAGTCGACGATGACTTACCTAATGCACATTTATTTCGGATAGAAGCAGTCCCAGCAGAACTAGAAGAAATAGCTCAGTTCTTGGAATATGGACATGCACAAGAAGGAACGAGAACATAGAAAAAACAGATCCTAGCTATGAAGGCTGCACCATGTAGTCTTATCAATGGATTTTTATACAAAATAGGATTAGATGACATCCTCAGAAGATGTGTACTAGAACATGAACGAGACAACATTATGCATGAAGCACACTATGGACCTGCAGGAGGACATTTTCAAGTGGACACAACAGCAAAGAAAATCCAACAGTCAGGATTATGGTGGTTGACACTCCACAAAGATTGCAAAAATTTTGTCGATCGACATGATCGATGTCAACGACTAGGTCAACCCATGCCTAGTACAGAAATTCCTTTGATATAAGTAAACCCAAGTTTCACATTCGAAATCTGGGCCATAGATGTCATAGGACCATTCCCTATACCAGTAAAAAGGACAGGTGCAAGGTATATCATTACTGCAGTTGAATATATCACTAAATGGGCAGAAGCTGAACTAGTTGACACATGTTCTAGAGAGATAGCTACTAAGTTTATCTATGAGAATATCATCACTAGATTTGGATGTCCACTAACCCTGATTAGCGACTAGAGGACACACTTTATCAACAGAACTATCAAAACCCTAACCGACCAGTTCCAAATCGACCATCGTCAAAGTACAACATACCACCCTTAGTCGAATGGAGAAATTGAAGCATTTAATAAAACATTAACAAGAGGTTTAACAAAAATATGTAATGCCGATAAGGATGACTGGGATGAGAAAATACCTGCAGTCTTATGGGCATACAGAAGAGCATATAAATGATTGACCGACCAAACTCCTTTTCGACTAGTCTATGGACAAGAAGCAGTAGTCCCACTACACTTCCGACAACAGACACCTATCATCGCAGAAATACTACAGGTCAATGTCAAACAAGGAAGGAAGGACCGACTATTGCAACTCAACAAGCTGGAAGAGAACCGACTCATGGCAATACAACACCAAGAAATCCAGAAACAATAATAGAAAGCATGTCCAGACCGCAACATCAAGAACAAAAACTTGTTGGTCGGAGACCTTGCTTTACTATACAATAGTCGAGTAAAAGGTAAACCTAAAATGCTCCACACAGAATGGATGGGACCTTACGTTGTCGAAGAAATACATCCCAACGGATCAATCTGACTAAGGACGTTGCAGGGCATAGTATTTCAGAAGCTTGTTAATGGAGCCCGACTAAAATGATATAGAAACTAAACTAAAAAAAAATTAAAAATAAAATAAAATAAAATAAAAATCATATAATGACCATAACCGTCAACCAAAAGCCATAAAAACTTAAAAATTCAAAAAAAAAAAATATTGTACTTACAGAAAACTATGACAGGAAATCACAATCGACCATTTTCATCGACCGACCACTCCCATTGACCATTCTAATCACCGACATCGACCGACGACCTTGATAGTCCCATCGTGCATTCATGACATCGAGCGCCGAAAGCAATTCTCCATTAACGCACACTCAAGTATTCCACCTGGAACATCACATCAACCATTAATACACCCATCGACGCACACATCCTCAACATCGCCTATAAATACTGGATCTCCAAAGGATCATTCACCGCAATTCATACAGAGAGAGCATCAAAGCATCCAGTCGACTAAAATCTGAGAACCCCTTAGTGAAATCGACCACCAAACTGACACAATGGCCCCCAAGGAAATACAGGCTGCAGATACACCTTTAGTCTGCAGGTTGAACAACATTAAAAAATCCAAGGTACAGGATAGCTTTTGGAAAAAACTATGGACCGAAATGCAAGAATGGGCCTTTGTCAACAAAAAGGCCACTCAAGCCACAAAGAAAATAAAACATAACACTATCTTCGGTTACAACAATGCACCACTTATGGCCAGCTTTGGTGGAACGAAGGAAACTGCTGTCAAATTCATCATCAGCTGATATCACAATGGTCAGTTCTACTTCAACCAACCGGTCGACATCTCTAGAGAAGTCATCTCCAAGCTGACCGGTCTCTCTAATGAAGGAAACCCCGTACCAGTCGAAATCAAAGAAGGACTGGTTGAAGAGCTCACTGGGTCATCTTTGGGTAAGAACTCCAAGGGGTTGATGATTAGCCAAATCACAATCCAAACGCCACAGATTGTGGCCAAAATAATTGCAATAACACTCACTCTGGTAAGTCAAGGCAGCAACCTCAAGTTAGACATGCTAAAAGCTGTCGACACCACTGCCACTAATGGACGAATATACAGATGGGCTGAATATGTCGCCGACATGGTGAATACCATCTGTGAAAGATGTCAAGAAATGAGGGGGAATCATCAAGTTCCCCTCACTCATCTTATGGATTGTCATGTACCACATCTGCCCAGAGGGCAATCCAATCTTTCGAGGACCGTCGAGGTTTGACATGTGGAGATTTAAGCCATTCTCCCAGAGAGGAACCTTGCAGGAGCTTGAGTGTGGGAAAGTACTGTTGGAGAACTGGTTTCAACGGCTCAAAGTATGCATGACTAGATGGAGGGTTCCTCAAAACATCCCAAGAAATCTACCGATGAACTCCCACATCCAGCTGGAGCTCGACCATACCTCGGTGTGGTACATGCATGTCAATGACTCAAATGCTAAAGCCCTCGACTACTACCCATTATTTGACCAGATATTTTGGGAACTTTCTCGACAGGACAAAACAAAAATACTAGTACCAGTAGCAGCAAAGCTGATCGACTTCTCGATCTAGGAGCCACTCACAGACCAGGAAAAAGAGGAAGACTATGAGCTTAACCTCTATATCAGCACATTTGTGTCAGAGGAGACACCGATCAAACACACCGGTTGACTACAAATAACCATCAAACCTTTGACCGCAAAGAGGGAAGAACCCCAGACCGCAAAGCCACAACCACAGCCATACTAGTAGGTAATTAATCCAGTTGCAGAAAGTCTCATCCCGACTCAGGATCCAAGGGGCGAGACAGAATCAGAAAACCCTGAGTACACTGTCATAAAAGGCATCATTCGAAAATTGTCGAAAGAAATAGCAGCGACTAGAAAGAAAATAAAGACACAACAACAAGGGAAAGGTAAGCGTAAGCTTATTTTTGCTGACTCATCAGAAGATAAAGATGAATTGGCAGCCACAGCCCTCAACATCATAGAGGATGCCGCAGCAAATAAAGTGCCGGTTGAAACCCATTTCCAACGATTTGTCGACGCAGGAGCACAAGCAGGTCGATCGAAGAAATATAAGACTATGACGATGCCTGAAAACATTATCAGTCTTGTGTCAACACCCCCACCCCCATCACCGAAAAAAATAACTGAAGAGTAGGTACCAGCACCACAGTCAGTCAGCCCCCTCAACTTATGCAAAAATGTGATGTCGAAAGAGGTGAAAGGAAAATTCAACAAAGATAGGGATTTGTAGGGTTTTATTGAGAAACTGACTGAGTTGTTTATGTCGGCTCAAAAATTCTCGACACAAGCACCTCTCTTCCTGGTCAGTGGATACCAACCAAGACATGAAGCCCAATATAGAACCTTTGCAACCATAATGTCGACTTTCGAGAGAAATCCCGATAAGGAAGCTGAAGTGGTTACACGTCGGACCTCAACTATCACCTCGACTGCACCTCAAGCCGACCCACCAGCCACTGCCCCGACTGGAGGAGCAGAAAATGAAGAGTACATAGTTTGAGAAATCAACCAAATGTTCTCCGACTTAGACTCACCTCCCCACCCCAACAATCCACCACTCACCCATACTTCCCCCAAACTAATCACCCCCGACCATTCACCAACTCCATCACCACCACCACCACCATCTCCACCACCACCATCTCCACCACCACCACCACCCCCCGACTCAGAAAAAGGCCCACCACAACCAACTACATCCAAAAAACCAGAGGTGATAGTCATCCCACCTCCCCAACCAGAGAAACCATCGACCTCTATCCCACCAACCAAAGACCCCACCTTGACTGTTGCAGGTACACAGGAAGCAGATAAAGAAAAGCATAAGAAGAGGAAGGAGAAACAGAAGAAAGAGCATCATGGATAGCTTTCAAAGGTCCAAATCAGATTGAAGGATGCAAGTTCCCTGACCGACATAGGGCTAGGACAACTCCTCAAAACCCTAGCAAGTGAAGCAAAGATGAGGAGTGAGCAAAGAAATAAGGAACTCAAGGAAAAAAATGCAGAACAGGTCGAGTTCCTCATGCCGGGCCCCATAAAGGTCGACACAGACAAACTGCTCAAAATGGCGTATCAGCTTATTGAGAGTATGGTGTCAGCACTCCAAGCTCATATTCAGGAAACAAAGGATAAACAAAAATAGGAAACTACCTGACTCCTACTGGCACAACACACTGCATTTTCTGAAGCCTATAAAGTGCTGTAGGATCATATGGAGGACTCTGTCATAACTAAAGAAATACTAAGAGACTGGCCTACTTACTACGAGCAAGTCTATCAACAAACTCGACAGACTCGACAAGGGATTTAGGACTTAGAAAGCAGGAAAACCACTGAGGAAGCACTCAGAAAGACAATAGAAGAACATATAGTGCTTGAAACTGCCAAACTACAAAAACTAGAAAGGGAAGCACACCAGTAGGTATTACAAGCTCTCCCTAACATGGAGAAAGTCGACATCATCTTCCCGCAGATGAAACGACTTATCGAGACTGCAGAAAATAAGGACCAGTTTATGGGTCTCGACATGGAGAGGATAGCTGAAGTCTCTATTTCTGAGAAGATGTCAATCTTATCAGGCTTGACCACACTGACCATCAACATCTAGAAAATTTTGCAAAGTTGGATAGATTTCCAACATCACCTGACAGTAACAGCCCCAGCCATTGTAGAATTCTGTGTATAGAAAATACCAACCATCAGACTTCACAGCCCATCACAATAACTATTGAGATTAGCCAGGAAGAATTTTGTACCTCCCTGTTTCTTCAGGACGAAGAAACGTTTTGTTCATGGGGGAGATGTAGAAGGAGAAAATCGATAAAGTCGACTTGAATGATAGCCGACTTAGTCTATCAGCCAAGTAAGTCGATGAGCCGACCTAGTCGATCAGTTGACTAAGTCAGTCGGCCGACTAAACTAGAGATTAGGTTGGCCACCCAAGGTCGCATCGGTTCACCAAACCGACAGGCAGTTATTTTGTAACCGTTCTGTAATCATATATATTAGGCTGTTGAGCTAGATGAGAACTCAGTTGAGTTCTCTGTGTTGTATGGACTCATTCATATAATATAATCTATTAATTCACCTATTTGTTCTTATCTCTTGTCTCTGTTATATATATATATATATTTTAGTGTGTATTATTGGTAACCTTATGTGATCTGTGAGATTACAACAAAGACCCATGTGTACCTAGAAAAATCACCAATAAAATTTAGAAGATACCTTGATCCATTCATGGATGTGATAATCATGGGACTGTTCATATCAAAATGTATCAGTCTCAAGATGCATGCAGCTTGGCTTGCCTTCCCCCGATCAAACTTGTGCTAAGGGTGCTTTCCAACAACACAGCCCTTGCAAATTCCAGTGGTTTCCTTGATGACTGGGAGGCCTTCAACCATGGATTTTTTTTGTAATTGCTGCAATTATTTCAATTTGATATGGTTGAACCTCTCATGCCATAGTCTACTAAATTCATTTCCATGAGTCAGCACTGCGGTGGGCTTTACATCCACCGCAAAATGGGAAAACTAATAGGATTTTGCATGATCGTTTGCAAGGCCTTTTGTAACAATTTTCTTGGATGCAAGTTTCATGATCTCTACATCATTCGGACTGAAGGATACTCTCATAGGAAGTCCCATATGTTTCATTTGATAAACACTCAGGAGGTTTGATGTCTGGATGTTTCCTGGGAAAACCGATTGAATGTTGGAACAAGAATGCCATACTCTAGGTGTGCAGATTAAGATATGGACTCGCGGGATTCGATCTAGGGTACGTCCTAACTGCAAAAATGATATTTGAATTGGTAAGCATTCTATAACATGGCTATGCCTTGCTTTATTCTGGCAATCTTAAATGTTCATAAGATAGATTTATCATCTATTATTTTCCTTTGTTACTGCTTTGTAAGTGAAGAAGCGTGAGTTCTAGTTTTTGTGAGGAGTTCTGAAGGGAATCCATCTATTGAATTCGATATGTTTGTGCAGTATATGCCTGCATTGTGAAATGCCCATTATCCCTGTGACTGACTGTCCAGTGTGTGCCGGCGGTGTGATTTAGCCCTTTTCTATGTATGGGTTGTTTTTACCTTCCTGTGTCAGGACCCCGTATTGTGTTTTGAGCGTGGTTCTTGTATCCTGTCAATAGGAAAGATGGGAGAAAGATCCATTTATTTTTTTCGTTCACACGACAACTAAAACCAGACCCCGTGTTACTCTGTGAAATAAGGCCCTCCAAATCTCGACTCCATGTCACTCTGCAGAGTAGATAGCAGTGGATATATCAGATGCGCGATCAGTAAATCCTTACAACCGATATATGCATCTTTCTTAAATTCAGCTATGCCTATGAAATGCGAGTTAGGGTGGAGGTGTTATATGTTGATATTCCTGGATGAGATTTCCCATTACCTATGTCTGGATATGGCATTGGTTTTTAATTATACATGTTAGACCCAAGAGAGTCATTTTTGCATTTCAAGGTACGATCCAAGAATTTATTGGCCATAGTATGCATGTTAACTGTACTCGGATTTATAGTATAGATTGTACTCAGACTTTGCTTTGCGCTGGCTTGTGTGAAGAGGAATATCAGATTTAAGGATCTGATTTGTTGTGGAGCTCTACCCTACGAATTTTGTTTCTTTGTGGCTTATTTACTTTTTTTGGATATGGGAACAAAAATATCCAATTCACGCTTAAGTGTTTTCCCTCTTGTCTTAATCTACCTTGAATCGAATGAAGCTGGGCAATTTCAGTTGATGAAATTGATCCCATGTCGATTGTTCAACATCTGTGATATTTTTGAATGTTTGTCTTATGGAAATCGAATGAAGCCACGCGACTTCATTTGATGTAATCGACCCCATGATAAATGGGTAATTTTCCTTTTAGTTATTACTTATGCGACGATCATAAGTAGGGTGAAAAATTCCATTTTTTTTCCTGAAAATCGAATCCAATGATTTATATTTACCGATTTCTGATATTATTGTATTAAAGACAAAAAGGGGGTGTGATGGGCGATTTCATTTAAGTAGAATCGAGTCTCATGCTAGTTAATTGCGGAAATTTTAATATTAGATCTCCTTGTGAGCTAGGCATTTGGGCCTTACATTAAAAATTTAAAAGAAAAGATGTTGAGTGTATCCCCTTAAGCCTATGCGTAGAAGGCTGTAAATAGATGTTCTGCGATTGATACTTTGGCTGCAAACAAATTATGTTTGTCACCATCGTGTAATTATGACTTCCATAACTCTGAAAGTTGAAGTCCATTTGTCATCTCCTACGGCATCATGTGATCTACACCTATATGTTTCCAGTTGTTGGCTTGTCATCGTAGTGATACTCCTAACTAATTTATGTGATATCTATGCGCCACTTGAGCGCCAACAAATGATTTTAGCTTCACTATTCACAAGGGTTGAGTGGTCATCATAAGACGATGCTAATGGGAGAAGGTATAATGCACATTTCAATTCATATCAAGGATTAGATGGGTATAATAAATTACATTAGATAGATCTTGCATTGATTATAATATATATTTTTATGCAAGCGTATATTTTCCCATGTAGGTAAGTCTATTTCGAAGTCATGACTTGCTAATGAATATGGATTCCTAGCTTGTGTTAAAGGTGCTCATTTGAAGCAAACAATAGGAATTTAGAAATACCTTGTGAGTGGGGGTCTTCAAGTGTAAACAGGAAGATATGGCAATAGAGTGGATTGCCGATTGTAATCAGCTTTTGAAATATATTATATGATGCTGCAGTTTGGTGGATGTAACCCCGAGTTTGGGGCGAACCACGTACTTTTGTGTCTCTCTTGGCTGATGTTTATTCTTATGTGTTTGCCATAGTTTAAGATGCTGGAAAATCTCGTACTTTGCAACTAAGAAATTTATACATGTCGTGTGTTCAGTTTTATTTATTGGGGATAGCAGGTATACACAGATTGAATGCATAAAATTGACTAAGAACTAAGTTGTAATCCCATTCACAAGCTGTTTGTCTTATTCATACGCATTGGAATTACATAAGTTTTTTATCTCATTCATGCTCATAATACAGGTATATGTTTTAAAAAGGGTTTTAAGAAAAGTTCAGGGATCACTACTACAGGAATATTATGCAAAGAATTTCGTCATTTAATATAATTGCATTGATATGGGGAAATTAATGCATGGTTTAGCTCCCAGACTATAATGGAAGAAGATTCCAATATATTTTTCCTGTGCTAGATTAATCCTTACTTTAGACTAATTCTTACCTTACTAAGCTTAAGTCATTGGTATATTTTTATGTTGTTGCGGGAAGGACATAAGGGCAATTCGCTATGGGCTTAAAATTATGGTGTTTGTATAATCAGCTATACAATATATATAGATATACTTGGTAAAATATTTACATAGAGTATGAATAAGTCTAAGAAGAGATTTTCTTGGTAATTTTATATCCTAGAGTATGGTGCATTTCCAAATTGTGAAACATGTCTCTTTGGAGACATCCGATAAAATAAAAGGAAATTTTTTTTTAAGGCGCAACTTTTACCCCAATCTTCTCACAACTTTACTTAGAAGAACTAAGAGGTATGTTACAGGTATAAGAGGGGCACTACATATGGTATCAGATCCAAGTTAAAACACTCAGACCTGATGGACTCACCGACATGCAGGTATGTTGTGAATTTTGTGATCTAACTATGTGATATTATAATGCACGGTATAAGAGAAATATTGCTGAACTCTCTGCATGGGTTTTTGGAGAATTATGTGTAATGCAAGAAGTTAGTTGCATGCACTAAAATACAGGGAGGGTTATTCATCTAATTGGGGAATGAGAAAATGAAGATACTATTAGGCTTGTCTAAAGCAAGATATACTTACGTGTTTTACATACGTATTGATGAAGTGAAGTACAAGTTTTAAATTGTGTTTAGTGCATAATATTAACACATAAAAAAGATATTGAATAGAAAGTAAAGCCTTGATATGGTACACAAATATATTTTGTCACAGTCAAATAGGAACATGTTATCATGGAATTTGACTTACTTTGGACAAGAATTTGTGAACAGATAATGCAGGTGCGCATGGTTATGAGAAGCAGCATCACACGAGGACCAAAGGCAAAGATGAAATACTTAGTAGAAATGGTAACGTTTGGAGTCTTTATAATTCCCTGCTTATCATGGAAAGGTTTCCAGGATGGTAAAAATTTGATTGCTTATATTGAAATTTCATAGCTTCGATAATTTGTTATGTTAAGAACATTCTTTATAAAGAGTTTTGGAAAATTTCTAGTATAGTAGCTAATTATAGAGAGACTATATATATGCTTTAACACTAGAACATCAAGTTATGTTGAATGTATAAAGAAAGTCACTAAGGTGTAGAGGGAGCCTGGGGAATGACGAGCTACCACACGGATACTGTGTGGAACAAGTAGGCATGAAACATCGAATACTCCTAGAGATATGGAAGTTGTGTTTGAGGAGGAACTTCTAGGCTCCAGAAGAAGGAATATGTCAAGTAGAGATTATGATATTTTTATGTTTGAAATGACATTTTATGTAACTCACAGAGCATTGGGATTTTTGCAGGTGGTGAATTATGGAAGTCCTAGTTGGACCACAACTGAATAATTGAATGTAAATTAACTAGATTACCTACGAAATTTGTCTATAGTGTAGCTAAGTGAACGGTAAAGTATCATGTAATGCTTCTCATTATATTGCACTAAATATAGAGACTTGTATTGGATAAACAAAAACGAATTCAAAATAAGAATAAATAAATAAAAATAATAATATTACATTATGCATAAATCTCAAAAAGGAATGATATAAATAAAAGGGTAGGGTTTGGATAAAGGGAGTTTTTCTTTTACCTTAATGTTTGACGGATGAGAAAATGCAGAGGTGGATGGTGACTGTAGGGAGTTTGGTTCATCAGGTGTGAATAGGGTTGGGAGGCCCTTAGTGATTCTACACACTCTAATCATGCTTGGGTAATTTCTTCCGTACCGGCATGGTTAGCACATATTTTCCATGTGGCAGGTTGAAAATCGAGAGAGGATTTTACCTGCAAGAGGCATGCTGCCGTGAGGGTAGGCCGCGGACTCAGTCATTGATGAGGATTAACTGAGGGGTGTGCAATAAGGTGTTGGCCTTATTCCTCAGTAACCATGAGTCTCCCTACAATGTGGATTGGACTGAGTTAACATGGTCTTAGCCATCGCACTAACTCCCCACCACGGAAAGTGGGACATTTGAAGGGCATGAAGATGGTCATGGCACCCTTGATGTCACCTCACAGAAAGTGGGACATTTGAAGGGAATGAAGACGGTCATGTCACCGTTGATGTCACCTCACGGAAAGTGGGACATTTGAAGGGCATGAAGACGGTCATGGCACCCTTGATGTCTCCTGGAGAAACAAAAGAAAGAATCGCTCAGGTTGGGTGCATGTTGAGAAATGTGATTCCCATTGGGGATGACAGATTTGATGACAAAGAATATTATTAGTATACCTGGACAATGTTTTCATCCGCTTCGTGGACGGGGGGCACGCGCACTCACCTTGTGCGTTTTTCTTTGTATGCCATTTTCTCTTGCCTGCACTCCTATTTGAGTGAGGCGGGTATTCGATCCAAAGGGGGGGGGAAATGGGAGCTTTCTGGATGTTTCCTGGGAAAACCGATTGAATGTTGGAACAAGAATGCCATACTCCAGGTGTGCAGATTAAGATATGGACTCGCGGGCTTCGATCTAGGGTACGTCCTAACTGCAAAAATGATATCTGAATTGGTAATCATTCTATAACATGGCTATGCCTTGCTTTAGTCCGACAATCTTAAATGTTCATTAGATAGATTTATCATCTATTATTTTCCTTTGTTACTGCTTTGTAAGTGAAGAAGCGTGAGTTCTAGTTTTTGTGAGGAGTTCTGAAGGGAATCCATTTATTGAATTCGATATGTTTGTGTAGTATATGCCTGCATTGTGAAATGCCCATTATCCCTACGACTGATTGTCAAGTGTGTGTCGACAGTGTGATTTAGCCCTTTTCTATGTGTGCGTTGTTTTTACGTTCCTGTGTCAGGACCCCGTATTTTGTTTTGAGCGTGGTTCTTGTATCCTGTCAATAGGAAATATGGGAGAAAGATCAATTTATTTTTTTTGTTCACACGACAGCTAAAACTGGACCCCGTGTTACTCTGCGAAATAAGGCCCTCCAAATCTCGACTCTATGTCACTCTGCAAAGTATATCGCAGTGGATATATCAGATGTGCGATCGGTAAATCCTTACAACCGATATATGCATCTTTCTTAAATTCAGCTATGCCTACGAAATGCGAGTTAGGGTGGAGGTGTTATATGTTGATATTCCTGGATGAGATTTCCCATTACCTATGTCTGGATATGGCATTGGTTTTTAATTATACATGTTAGACCCAAGAGAGTCATTTTTGCATTTCAAGGTACGATCCAAGAATTTATTGGCCATATTATGCATGTTAACTGTACTCGGATTTATAGTATAGATTTTACTCAGACTTTGCTTTGCGCTGGCTTGTGTGAAGAGGAATATCAGATTTAAGGATCTGATTTGTTGTGGAGCTCTACCCTACGAATTTTGTTTCTTTGTGGCTTATTTACTTTTTTTGGATATGGGATCAGAAATATCCAATTCATGCCTAAGTTTTTTCCCTCTCGTCTTAATCTACCTTGAATCGAATGAAGCTGGCCAATTTCATTTGATGAAATTGATCCCATGTCGATTGTTCAACATCTGTGATATTTTTGAATGTTTGTCTTATGCAAATCGAATGAAGCTAGGCGACTTCATTTGATGTAATCGACCCCATGATAATTGGTTAATTTTCCTTTTAGTTATTACTTATGTGACGATCATAAGTAGGGTGAAAAATTCCATTTTTTTTTCTGAAAATCGAATCCAATTATTTATATTTACCGATTTATGATATTATTGTATTAAAGACAAAAAGGGGGTGTGCTGGGTGATTTCATTTAAGCAGAATCGAGTCTCATGCTAGTTAATTGCATAAATTTTAATATTAGATCTCCTTGTGAGCTGGGCATTTGGGCCTTACATTAAAAAGTTAAAAGAAAAGATTTCCAGTGTATCCCCTTAAGCCTATGTGTAGAAGGCTGTAAATAGATGTTCTGCGATTGATACTTTGGCCGCAAACAAATTATGGTTGTCACCATCATGTAATTATGACTTCCATAACTCTGAAAGTTGAAGTCCATTTGTCATCTCCTGTGGCATCATGTGATCTACACCTATATGTTTCTAGCTGTTGGCTTTTCATCGTAGTCATACTCCTAACTAATTTATGTGATATCTGTGGGCCACTTGAGTGCCAACAAATGATTGTAGCCTCACTATTAACAAGGTTTGAGTGGTCATCATAAGACGATGCTAATGGGAGAAGGTATAATGCACATTTCAATTCGTATCAAGGATTAGATGGGTATAATAAATTACATTAGATAGATCTTGCATTGATTATAATATATATTTTTATGCAGGCATATATTTTCCCATGTAGCTAAGTCTAGTTCGAAGTCATGACTTGCTAATGAATATGGATTCCTAGCTTGTGTTAAAGGTGCTCATTTGAAGCAAACAATAGGAATTTAGAAATACCTTGCGAGTGGGGGTCTTCAAGTGTAAACAGGACGATATGGCAACAGAGTGGATTGTCGATTGTAATCATCTTTTGGAATATATTATATGATGCTGCAGTTTGGTGGATGTAACCCCGAGTTTGGGGCGAACCACGTACTTTTGTGTCTCTCTTGGCTGATGTTTATTCTTATGTGTTTTCCATAGTTTAAGATGCTGGAAAATCTTGTACTTTGCAACTAAGAAATTTATACATATCGTGTGTTCAGTTTTATTTATTGGGGATAGCAGGTATACACAGATTGAATGCATAAAATTGACTAAGAACTAAGTTGTAATCCCATTCATAAGCTGTTTGTCTTATTCATACGCATTGGAATTACATAAGTTGTTTATCTCATTCATGCTCATAGGAATTACATAAGCTGTTTGTCCTATTCATGCTCATAATACAGGTATATGTTTTAAAAAGGGTTTTAAGAAAAGTTCAGGGATCACTACTACAGGAATATTATGCAAAGAATTTCATCATTTAATATAATTGCATTGATATGGGGAAATTAATGCATGGTTTAGCTCCCAGACTATAATGGAAGAAGATTCCAATATATTTTTCCTGTGCTAGATTAATCCTTACTTTAGACTAATTCTTACCTTACTAAGCTTAAGTCATTGGTATATTTTTATGTTGTTGCGGGAAGGACATAAGGGAAATTCGCTATGGGCTTAAAATTATGGTGTTTGTATAATCAGCTATACAATATATATAGGTATACTCAGTAAAAGATTTACATAGAGTATGAATAAGTCTAAGAAGAGATTTTCTTGGGAATTTTATATCCTAGAGTATGGTGCATTTCCAAATTGTGAAACATGTCTCTTCAGAGACATCCGATAAAATAAAAGGAAATTTTTTTTTAAGGCGCAACTTTTACCCCAATCTTCTCACAACTTTACTTAGAAGAACTAAGAGGTATGTTACAGGTATAAGAGGGGCACTACATCTGTGTTGTGTGGACTCATTCATATAATATAATCTATTAATTCACCTATTTGTTCTTATCTCTTTTCTCTGTTATATATATATATTTTATTGTGTATTATTGGTAACCTTATGTGATCTGTGAGATTACAACAAAAACCCATGTGTACCTAGAAAAATCACCAATAAAAGTTAGAAGATACCTTGATCCATTCATGGATGTGATAATCATGGGACCATTCATATCAAAATGTATCAGTCTCAAGATGCATGTAGCTTTTCTTGCCTTCCCCCGATCAAACTTGTGCTAAGGGTTCTTTCCAACAACACAGCCCTTGCAAATTCTAGTGGTTTCCTTGATGACCAGGAGGCCTTCAACCATCGATTTTTTTTGTAATTGATGCAATTATTTGAAGTTGATATGGTTGAACCTCTCATGCCATAGTCTACTAACTTCATTTCCATGAGTCAGCACTGCGGTGGGCTTTGCATCCACCACAAAATGGGAAAACTCATAGGCTTTTGAATGATCATTTGCAAGGCCTTTTGCAACAATTTTCTTGGATGCAAGTTTCATGATCTCTACATCATTCGGGCTGAAGGATACTCTCTTAGGAACTCCCATATGTTTCATTTGATAAACACTCAGGAGGTTTGATGTCAGAGATGGTACATTCAAAACATTTGAAAAATAGCCATTCTCAAGATCAACAATACCTTGTCCTTCTGAAATGATGGTGGAGTCATCTCCCATGTGGATGGGGATGGATTTTCTAGTCTCCAAAGATGAGAAGGAGTCTCTTTTAGCCATCATCTAGTTCAAAGCTCCAGAATCTATCAAGAGTGATTTGGACTTTGAAGTGCTTGCCATGAGGGCATGACCTCTTTCATGCTATGGTTCACGATCTTGCTGATATCTCCTTTGAAATATTTCTAGAAGATTGATGTGATTTATCTCAAGGAGAGAGGTAGCTTCATCAATTTTATTCTTTATACATGCATGTTCAGGGTGGAATCCCTTACCGCAGTATGAACACTTGACTTTTTCCCTTCCATGATGCCCTTTTCCTTTATTCTTCTTTGAGCCGGAAGACTCATCATGCTGCTGGTTTTCAACTTTAGGCTTAGGAGCTTCGAATTTAGTTTTTGGGTTCTTTTGCTGCTTTCCTTTACCCTTCGGATTTTTGGGTCCTGAGACATGGACGGATTTATCACGGGAGGTTCAGATGATCCCCATCTAGACAAGCTTATCATGTTCACTTGTTAGGGACTCAATGAAGGCATATAGTGAATGCATATTCCATCCAAGAGTTGTGAGCTTCCCCACACAGAATGTAGATACAAAAACTAAATAATCAGCTCCAAGTTTGGAGAGTATATAGCGATGATGAGAAGATCATCCTCCTTCTCCACTTTGGATTGCTTTAACAATAAGACAATGTGCCTGAAATTTGTGAAAAAATCATTCAAGGTCTCTAAATTGGAAGGCTGGAGAGAAATCAACTCATTCTCAAGCTCTTATACTCTCAAATCATCCTGCTTTCCATACAGGGTTTCCAATTTGTCCCATATTTCCTTTGGAGTCTTCAATCCCGAAAGATGGAAAAGAAGATCCTGGGAAACAGAGAGGCACGAGAATGTTAATGCTTCGTCTTTCTTGTTCAAGAATCTATCTTTTTCTGTCATAGAAGCGGGTTCTTCTTTAGTGTCCATAGTGACCCTATAGAGTCCTCTGGCATGTATTTGGATCTCCATGTCTCCTTTCCATGAGTGGAAATTGAACAGAGTCAAGATTTCTATGGAAGAAGCCATCTAAATCTACTAGAGAAAATGCTTTCACCTATTAAAAACTTGAAAATCACAACAAAAGAGGCACCGTAAGGTCAGATAGCCTGCACATTTTAGGCTTTCATCACACCCAGCATAGTCAATCAAGCAATATTGATCAACAATTTCCTTACTTGGGGTATTAAGTGGTAAGCCTTGGCTTCTGGTGCAGTGCTGGAATTTTTGAGCTTTGCTCAATTTTCATGCAAGATCAGTCAAATTTTTTTTTGTTGAGAGATATGAGCTTTGTCCCACCGTGTGCTCTAATACCATATTAATTTGTCACAGTGATCTAGGAACTGAAAACACAACCTCACAAAGAATACTGACAAGTATGCATAAAATTAGCAAAATGGTGCTACAATGGAAGTGCCAGCTCTGTATAATCAAATAAATAATGAATAATACAATACAATGATCATGTTGGAAGCATGAATGCCAAGGAAATTTGAATTCCCAAGGAGGTCATTCTAATTGAATGAGTGATTCTAGCTTAACTGAATGTAAGCCACAATCTACACTCAAGTTAACCACTAATCAAAACTCTAATTGACTTAACTGAGCCCTAACTAAAGTCAGAGTGCAATAAATGACTCATTCTAACTGAAAGTAGCTCAGACACATGTCACTGCAAGCCATCCAACAAGTGGTAGCGCGTCAATGACTCCAATGAACCCCGATGAGGTTAACTGAAGTTTAACTGACCATCAGAAGTGGTTGGAGGTGCCCCTGTTGACTCTAGTTCATTAAATAATCAATTTAGTGAATGAAGGCACCTTCACTACTCTCTTTAACTGATTGTAACAATCATTTAGCAATATGGGGCATTTATGACACTCAGATCACCCCCTTAGTGCTCCAGTTAGCCTCCCTGAATGTAGGAGAAGGCTTAGTTATCCTCCTTGACTGAAGGTAGGCATGGGTGTGCCCATGATGATGTCATACGGTGCTCCTCTGATGTCAATTAAGTCAATAAAACTTATGATAGTGGTTTAACTAGGACAAATTGACCAAAATGAGTGTGTATGGTGGTAAATGTCTCCAACAGCTTCTTCATTGGAATGAAGATATATGACAACATATTGTTGGTCCATGAAGCTATTCATCAATCCAGAGTCATAAAGAAGAAGGTATGGCAATTAAACTAGATATTGCAAATTCTTTTGATAGAATAAGACATTCGTATATATTCTGTGTTATGGAAAATTATGTCTTCCCTACCAACTTTATAAAGATGGGTCAAATCTTGTATAAGAAACCCTTGGATTGCTCCCCTAATCAATGATCGACAAACCTATTTCTTTCAAGATTAAAGAGGAATCCGACTAGGATTCCCAATGTCCCCGTTTCTCTATATCCTTGTAGTAGACTCTCTCAATAGAATACTTAATAGGATGAAGAGTGACGGGAATCTACCTGAAATAAACTTTGTCAGAGGTGTCCAAACCATCAACCATGCCTAGTTTGCTGATGATACTATCGTTTTGGGAAGTGCTTCAACCCAAATTGTTAGGCATTTCAAAATTACTCTAGATGTCTTTCTTAAAGTTTATGGTAGTCAAAACAACCCTAACAAGTCTTGGTTGTATGGTTGGAACGACAATCCCAGTACTCTCTACATAATAGCTATTATTATGGGAATAAAGGTCAATATCCAATGGAATTCCTTTATATATATTAAGGTTCCTATAGTAAGCGAAAAGTGCACTACCTCTATTTGGATCCCTATGATTCAAAAGTTGAAAAAGAAAATTTAGGATTGGAGCACTATTTGGCTTAGTTTAGTAGGCAAGGTCATCCTCATAAAATCCATCTTATCCTCTTATCCCATATTCTCTTGCGTGATCTTCCTACTGCCTAAATCTGTAATGAATTTCCTCAGCATAAAGATGAGGAAGTTTTTGCGGCAAGGTGGAAAGAATCAAGCGAAAAATTTCAATTCGGTAAATTGGGATACAATATTGGAGGAAAAATGCAACAGAGGGTTGGGGATCAGGGATCCTGGAATAATGTGCAATGCTTTGGAAGAAAAATTTGTTTGGAGGATAGTCACTCGAAAAAGGGATTGGTGGAAGGAGGTCATAAGGAAACAATACATCAAGAAAAAGAGATCCAATTTTTTAGATATCCTTTGGATAGATAAAGGAAATTCCATTTGGAGTCTTTGCAAAATTTATGTTGGCTTAATTAACAACAACTTGTATTGGATTCGAGGGAATGGAAGAAAAATCGAATATCTGGTCAGATTCGATTCTTGGACAGCCTCCCCTAGCGTCAACTACTAATCTCCTCAACCTTCAAATGTGGATGAAAAATAATAGCATAAAAAAACTCAAAGATATAGTAGTATGGGGTACTGGGGGTGAATGGACTCATTGAGAAAACATGCAACCCCCACACCACCTCCACAGGGATTATGAATCTTTCTCTTCCCTTCTTCATGGAATCACCCCTCTCTATTATAGAGCTCGAGATGTTAGAGGCTAGGGTAAGTCAAGCCTTTACACATTCAAATAAGGTTATCAAGTATTGAAGCAACGCAGAGAAAGAAATCAATAAAGAATGTGGGGGGAATTCTGGAATTTAGATAGTATCCCTAATTTCAACATGTTACTTTGGTTCTTGGGAAAAAATAATCTTCTAACTGCAAAAAAGTTAAGAAAACAGGGGTTTCATGGAACTTCCATATGTACTCTTTATCTAGTGCAAGAAGAAACCTTTCATCACCTCTTTCTAGAGTTCATGTTTACCACCCAAGTTTGGAAGCACCTCCTAGGCTCTATAGGAAGGAATTTCTCTCTTCTTGGAAATATCATTGATCTGATTTCAAATTGAAAAATTTTCTATCTAGGGAGAATAGGCAAGAAGAAGATTGTCCTTAGAATATGGAATATTGTCCCTAAAATGTTTGCTGGAAAATTTGGCTTGCCAGAAATAGGCTCATTTATGGCAATAAAAATCTAGACCCTTAGAGAGTGGCCCTCAAAGATATGAACTTGATCATCAAAAAACTGGATATAAAACATGTCCCTTCCCCACACTCTGAGAATATTATCCCTACAGAATTTAATTGGTGTCAAGATATTTCAATTCAGAACTCTCTTCAAATCAAAGCTCCTTCTAAGCTTCAGTCTTGTGAAATCAAGAAAAATTCAGAAGATAACCTTCATTGGTGGTTGAGGAAAAACTCAACCACTCTCTTTTTTTACTGCACCTCGAAAGGAAATCTTAGGGAGGCAGGTGTGTGTGGGATTATCTTTGATCCCAAAGGAAATATAGTTTTGACCTATGCCTGGGTCCTTAGTAGAAAAACCAACAATGAAGCGGAGTGGCTCACACTTCCCTTTGGATTGGATCTTGTTAGGAAAAATAAGATCACCAAAGTTATAGTCATGAGATATCCTAAACAAGTTATTCATAAAATGATCAATGGATACAGTCAAGGAACAGTCAAAATTAGAAGAATCTACGAGTTCGAAGACCTCCGTAAATATGCAAATGAACTTTTATCATGTTCTCAGAAGCAAAAACTTAGAAGAATCATGGAGCGAAGTTAAAATTCAGATTATCCATGGTCAATGGTATTTTAAAAAACTTAAGCTGTTCCTTAGGAAAATAAGCATCGAATGATGGTCTCAAGGGTGGGTGTTCTCCCTCCTCAATGCTCCAATAACAAATTTTTTTTTATTTCTTTGGCACAAGGATGGTTGTCCTCCATCCACGATGCTCCAACATCTGACAGTCAGCATGTTTCGTAAAGTCCAGATTGTCTCCATGCACAAAAGGTGATGAATCCCATGTAAAGGGATTAAATCAAAGGCCTGCCAGCATCTGACTAATTAGAGTCTCCACACGAGCCATGGAAGGCATCGATAAGAAGTCTCCTCCAACTTTGTTAGTTTCCTATTGTGACTATGATGCAATGAATGTTTTTCTCCCTGTAGAGTCATTGCAGTCATTACCTCTCAGACTCCTTAGCATAGAAGAAAAGGATAGGTTTCCCATCACCCAAGTGACATAGTCAATTCTCTCGGTGCATACATGATTATTTTCTTCACATTCTACAATGAAAAATAATGACCCAGACGTTACTCTGAATGACTTGCAAGCTTCCTTGATGGATATTAAGAAGCATATGTGCTGGCTTTATGATATTGTGAATAGGGCGGTCACGAAAGGGAGCTCAATTGAAGAAGAAATGAAATGGATGGCGAGGCAAATGGGAAACCACGATGCTAGAATTGAAGATAATCACAGAGACCTACATGATCTCACGGGGACTATTCTTTTACATTAAGGAATATTTGCAAAAGCTGGTTAATATGAACCAGTGTAGTCATTGTAAAGACTCTCCTCCTAGAGACCACCCAATGGAGGAGACTTTAGTATCTCAACTAGTCAACGGTTCTAGGTGAAATGCAACAAAAGTAGCAAAAGCATGAATGGTTTTCTATGTTTTTATGTATTTTGTTTTTAGGCATCTATGTCCATATATACCCTATGAAGGGTGATAGAATTCTTTTTTTGCACAATAACAAGTTTTTGCCAATAGTTTCTAGCACAAGCAGTTAAGGTTTTATTGGGATAGATAGGTTGAATAGCAGGCTTTGTCCTTTTTTTGTATGCTTGGCTATTAACAACCTTTTTATATAATACAATACTTTCGTGGTTCTTGTTAAAAAAAAAATGGGTAGATATACAATGATACAAGAAGAGTTGCCACAAAAAGATCCAACTAAAATCCTCTCATTTTTTATATTTTTTGTATATTCATAAATAAACTAAAAATAGAGACCATGTAGAGCACAAATTTGCATTTCATTAATTTTGAATGACACATGTGCTAGCAACAATTGCCATGAATTATTATACTTGTAGCCTCTAGGATCAATATAGTGGTTCACATGAGGTAATATCTAATTCGAGTGTCAACAAACCAAACATAGCAAGGGCAAGGCTTGAATTTTTATCCATATTTTGAGATCATTTTATTAGACTAGTCTAATGTTTACTTGAACATTCTTATTGCTCATTAAAAATACTCTTAACAATTAGGACTATCATTTTAATATGGAAATAAATATTAATTCTTGTTGTAAAATGCAAGTTGATCTCAACCAAATATTATCATTTAATAAAACTGATATAAATTCAATCTCCTAAATTTAACAAACATTTATTTGAGCTAAGACTCTATCATGAATGTGTCAAAGACTAACTAGATATAAATAATTTTTTAAAATAACTAAACATAAAATTTGCAACATTGCATACTTTCTTCAAATTTTATTTTTATTATTGAAATAAATTCATCCTCAAAAATTAGCAAACAGTCATCATGAATCTCCCAAAGAGATCAAACTTATCATTATATAAACAATTTATAAAATACAAAAGACATGAAATTTGCTATCTTGCCTACTTTATTCAAACTTTATTTTTCTTATTGATACGTAATAATATATTGCGAAGAGAAAGATTTAAGATCAATTATCATCCATCAAGATTTAATGATTTTACAATGTGTTATAATTACAAGCACATAATAAGCATAATGATTACACCAAGCACACACATGTAATGCTGAACAAGGTTTATCGCTAACTAATCCATGTTTATAATGTAGAAATAAAAATTGAAAAAAAAAGTTGTTGATTACATTTACTTTTAGTGTTTTTATTCTTTATATTAATTAATGGGAGTTTACTAACAAAAATAAAATTTTCGATATTAAAAATATAAAGATAAAGATAAAGTATAGAAAAACACACACATTTAATTACACACACACCATGACACACACACACACACATACACATGACATTAAAAATAAAAATGCACTTCAAAATGATTGGTTAAACTAAAATTAACACTTCATTAATGACTTTTAACTTTTTGAAGTGCCAATATTTCTACCTGTAAAATGATAAATGACCGCTATTTACCCTTGAAATTTCAAGTTTGATTGTATATATATTATAAATTTTAAGATAATCTAATAAAATGGAATTTCAATTTATTCACAATTTATTCAAATATCATGATTAATATATACCAATATGTATCTTAATAATTAAAAACACATATTTTTTTTAATCAAATTATATAAAAATAAACAACTAAATAAATTTTAAAATTTCCAATTTTATTTCATTTTAGTAGCTAGTTCATTAACTCTTAATAATTAAAAACACATATTTATTTATTTTTAATCAAATTACATAAAAATAAACAACAAAATAAATTTTAAAGTTTCCAATCTTATTTCATTTTAGTTGATTAACTCTTATTTCATTTTAGTAGCTGGTTCATTAACTCGTTCATTAAAAGGAGCAATTAATGCAATTTTAATTAATTATTTAGTGGATAACCTTGTTATTATTTTTTATCATTTTTTTTAAACTATGTAAATTAAGTCTTAAAAATTATTGAACTAATATTTCATTTTCATAATTTAGTTAATATTTTTTTAAGTCAATATAACATAAGAATATTAAAATGGAAAATAAAAAATGATTATTTTGTTAAAATCTAAATGTAAAATTTCACATTATAAAAACAAAATTTAATATGTTTTTATCTTTCATATATTTTATTTTAAGTAAAAATATTTTATCTTAATTTAAAATTAAAATTTATTAATTAATGACCAAAAAAACCCAAGTTCTAACCAGATTCTAATATATGACACTATGGCATTCCACACTTTCTCACAACGAACACTATTTGCCTAAATGGCAATATAAACATAGTAGTTTGACAATATTAAAATCATCAATACAATAATAAAATGTGTGACAATATTAAAAATTAAAATAGTTCATTCAGACAACTGTTTTAAAACAAAACTTCGTTAGGACAATATTAAAATCCGAAAATCACTCCTTCTTCATATAATTATAAATTTATCAGTATTCGCCGGTCCATTAAAGCCATAAAATCAACAAACAGCGAGGACAACCTACGTTATTTAAATTTATCAGTATTTGCCGGTCCATTAAAGCCATAAAATCAATAAACGGCGGCGAGAACACAAGTAATTTTTTTTAAGGTCATAAACAAACTGTTGAAGAATTATCAATATCCACTCTTATAAACAGGCTTCGAATGAATTATCAATATCCACCCCTATATTGCAGTGGTGATTTGAATGGTTGGAGCTAACTCAACTATGCGCATTCACTTAACTATCTACATTCACCTTGCAACAGCATTAAATAATGTGCTGTTAAATAGACATAGATATTAAGGGGGTTAGTTAAACTTTAGATCATTTGCATTTTTTTAAGTTAGTTTGATTGAAATCCAACATCATTATTTGTTATTGAGCAAAAAAAATTTCGGACACAGCGATTATGCAATTCCAATCATTGAAAACTACAATTCCGACAAAATAAAAGTCACTTTAGTTTTTACACGACTTTTACCGCTTCTTTCCCAAGTTATAAAAATAAAATGAAGAGTTTGCTTCCATTAAATCTAAGCGGGGTTTATGATGTTACTCATCCCATCAAGATACAATTTCGACTATTTCATGTATTAACTCGACTCATGAGCATACTATACATGCACGGGAACACTTTGCTATTCAAAGTATAACATTTGCAGTATAATAAAGACAACCGCGATATTTTGGGATAAAACACAAATATATGGTATTCAATCAAATTTATCAAATAACATTCTAAATATATGAAACTCATGTCAAATGACATTCCAAATATATTTCTTTAACCAAAACAGGAAGGATAATCTCATGATATCTTCTAAGAATAACTTTCACCACATTCTCACTTCTCCTAGGTCTCATAAAACTTTCTCTGTGTTTGAGAAAAGAAGAAAATAGATTTAAAATTTTCTTCAGAAAAGAAGAAAATAGATTTAAAATTTTCTCTGAATTTAAAATTGTCTGTGTGTTTCAGAAAAGAAGAAAATAGATTTAGATGATGATGTTATTCTATAAAAATATATTGACATTGACATCAAGGTATAGGCATTTGTTATAATCCTATTAAAGTGCTTTATAAAAAAAAATCTTGCCAAGTTTTTACAAAACCTTATATCATTGGAAACTTGGTTGGACACCAAACAGTATCCCATGAATCCTCATCCTGTACCGTGAGGTGAACCAACATTTTTTTAAACAGTATCCCATGAAACCTCATCCTCTACCGTGAGGTGAACCAATTTTTTTTCTTTCAAAAAACTGTGAAAACTTAGTCACAACTACAATTAAGCCTTTAACTAAATAGAAATGAACCACCCACACAAGCAATAAAGAATTTAACCTCTATAATTCAAAAATAATTCATTCTATTCTTTCCAATCCTACCCACTCCAATCTGCATAGTGTATTCACTCTAATAGTTCGTCCCATTAGATGAAACATGAAGACTACCTTCTTCAAATTAATGACACCCTCTATTACTAAAACATTGAAATATCCAGAATTGGAAGACTGCATTTTTCAAATTACTGCCATCCTCTCCTGCGATAACATTAAGTGTTTATATAAATGTGAGTATCAATTGGCCCATTTCCATTAATGACAATGGAATGTTATAACACACCAAGAACATAACCTGAGTAAACTGTACAGTAATAATTTCAAGATGAAAATGGCTTTCTCACCAAATGCATGACCTGACAATCATGCATTTCACGCGATGACCAGGACAGTTACATTCAAGGAGTAACACAACCTAAAAAAATTGAACATATGTCGACATAATAATAGTCCAAGTAAGAACATATGAACATGTGTGGATAATAAACGATCATAACATAACTTTATATAAAAAAATTCATGAGCAACTACAAGTTCATATAAATTTGGGAAAATCATGGGTATATCAAATCAATATTGACTATATTAAAGTGTAAGGAGATTTAAAACTACTCTTCAGTCTTCCAAAGTAAAGATTAAACTTATGGTTGATTGTTTCAAAATAATTTATGATTATTAAATTTAAAGATTTAAATTTTTTTTTAAATAAAAAATTAAAGTTATATATATATATTTTTAAATTAAAATTTAAAATTATTATTTTATTTTTAAAGTAAAAAATAAAATTGAATAATATTTTTCTAAATTAACTATTAATAAATTATTTAAATTATTTTTTTTTTAATAAAAAAATTAATCATATCATTAATTTAAATATCTTTATAAATTATTATTATAAATGATTTTATTATAATTTCACATGATCAAATAATAATTTAAATAATTCACTTAATCATATATATATATATATATATATATATATATATATATAAAAGTATGTATAATATTTTTTAAATATATCTTAATTAATATTTTTATATAAATATATTTTATATTTGTGAATGATAAAATATTTTTTATTTTCTCTACAATCTTAAATACATAAACACTAGCACACTCACAAAGTTTGTGGTTGTATCACCTAAATATGGATCTAGTGGTTGAGAACTTTTTTGTATTCTTCATATTCCTCTAACTAGTTTAAGTGTGGGTTATCCATGCTTAGCTACATGTTATAACGGACATCTTTCTTGTTATCCATTTATCAACTATAAGTTATTATATGTATGTGTGTGTATTTTTTATTATCTAGCATTTTTATAGTTATGTGTCATGAACTATTAGTTATCCATTAATGAACTACCCGTTATTTTTTCTATTGTTTTTGCGCTGAGAGGGGCTCTACAGCCCAGTATGGGGGAGATCTTGTCACGTGATGTAACGTGATGTAACGTGATGTAACGTTACTAACATGTCGGCAAAAAATAATAGTGAAAGT